>OY757913.1:73986624-74084124 GCA_963585895.1 Sepioteuthis lessoniana | reverse complement strand
CTTCAACTTGTCTGAGTTTCAAATGGTTCTATCCTGCTGACAAACTTAATACCAAAATTCTTTTGAATTATTCAAACAAACAATAAAAAAAGGAAAAATGGGGGGGGGAATAAAGAGAGAATGAATTGAAAGGAAATAAATTAAAAAAGAAAGTGACACAGAAGGGAAACTGAGGTATTGAAAGGAACATGAAAGTGAAAAAGCAAGAGAGATTAAGTAAGGAGCATAGTTTAGTTATTCACTCTAATTTTGAGTAACATTGGGAAATGTCTCATAACAAATGAATTTTTCATTTCTCTATGATATATATATATATATATATATATATATATATATATATATATCATAGAGAAATTTTCTCAAATAATAAATAGCCATAATAATGAATTAATTAATAAATTTCATAACCGAGTAAATAATAATAATATTAATAGTAAAAAAAATAGAATGTAATTGTAAATCTCAAAGTGATTGTCCAATGAATGGTTTGTGTAGTTTAGATAACGTAGTATATCAAGCTATTATTTATCCAAAAGAGGACATAAGTGATAAGAAATATTATATTGGCGTTTCATCTACTAATTTCAAGATTAGGTACGGAAATCATAAATATTCCTTCTCCCATGAGCATCAAAAAAATCAAACTGCTCTATCAAAACATTATTGGGGATTAAAAAATAAAGGGTTAACCCCTGACATTCAATGGTCCATATTGAAAAGATCTAGTACCCCAAAATCTTTTGATAGTAGGTGCAATCTATGTCTTGAAGAAAAGATCCACATTTTGCTTTTTCCTGAGCCAAAAATTTTACTAAATAAGAGAAATGAACTAATAGCCAGGTGTAGACATAGGGCCAAATTTAAACTATAAATAATTAAACAAGTAAAAAAAAAAAATTTTTTTTTTTATAAAGCATAAATTTATTTGAGAATTAGAGTTAATTTTGAGAATAAATATAATAAATTATTAGATAGAAAATTATGAAAAAGCATATAATATATATGTACTACGCATAAAAAATGTAACTGATTAATGCCCTCTAAATATTTTTGAAACTTTTGAAATTTTAAAATATTTAAGTAAATTAAATATTTGGTTTTGTTTTAATATATCTATAACTGCATCTTTACGTAAGATTATTAATTAAAATTTAAATCTAATTAGAAATATCTGTAATTTAAGTCTATATGTAAAAATTAATTTTAAAAAAATTGTTTTAAAATAAATTTACTACATTGCCAACCGAAAATTTAAATTTAAAACGGAAGTGGGCTTAATGAGGAGATAACTCTTCACCCCTCTTCTATCCCCTCCCACTCTTCTATCCCCTCCCACTCTTATGTGTCTACTCTAGTTTTTTTATCTAATTGATCTGATGAAGTCCTGTTAATTTTTTTTCGTGTTTTTGAAAATTTCAAAAATGCGTAACAGGATGGAAATAAATTTATAATCCTTTGTGATTGGTTTCGTTGTTTTTTCTTAAAGAAAATATATATATATATATATATATATATATATATATATATATATATATATATATATATATAACACCGTAATTCTATATAAAAGGGATGAAGAATGTTAAATATTGCAAATGAGAGAGAAAAATAAAATGGTAGATGTTAGTTAATAGAAAGAGTATAAATATCTTGTGGAGGAGACCCAATTATCTTGATCAAATAATGAAAGAAGAAAGAAGGTTCACACAGAATTGACAGAGAATCAATAAATCACGAGATGGACTGGAGGAAGCAGGGAAATGCACGGGTGGGGATTTGTGCAAGGGGGAAATTCCAAGAATATTCCAATAAAGATATGTGGGTCAAGAAATGTTTCTTGTAGCAGCAGAAAGGAAGCCACTTGAAAGGAACTTTATTGAAGAGCTGATAAGAGTTTGATAGACTGAATGCATGATTCTTCAAATTATCAGTCAGTAGGAAATTAATTCTTTTAAATGAATAAATAAAATATATAGGAATCATATCAGGCAACAAGAATAATGATTTCTTACAATGCTCATTTCCAACTGCTTTATAATTTATTCATAGCTGGTGGGCAGGGGAGTGGATTCATGTCTTAAGAAAGATAGGTATTAGTTTTAAGTGAATGTAACTGCCTGACCTGGAGTTAGCCAATTCTATTTTCCATGGCACTAACCACTTGGATCTTCACAAAATGGATTGTTTTTTTACAAGAAAATCCATCTTAGGTATTCAATAAGGGATCAGGCCATAGATTATTCACTGTTGCTTGTTCCATGTAACTGGTATAACCTGTGTTTAAACAGGAACTGATATTCTAACCCATATAGAATGACTTATTTAGAAATGCATTTTAAGGTCACACAGCATTGATTAAATGATAATAGCTTTTAAAATTAGTAACCTTAGTGAAATATTTTCATCACAATTAGTACTACAGTATCAAGATAAATAAATAGGTTTTATTTTAAAAAGAAATTTAAAAAAAAAAACTAACATAACTCAGTTTCATTTTTTAGATGGAGTATTGTCGACAATTAATAATTTTGACAAGTATTTTCTTTCATCTTAATTCTTAGTTGCCTTTTATCTCACTATTCAAATCTCTTAGAGAATGAGAACCAAGAAATGTGTGAACCCTTCAACACCAGAAAAAGTCTAATGCAGCCTTTTTTGCCTTCTTTTTATTCATCTCACAGAGAGCTTATCCTTTTTTTTTTTTAATGTGCTGTTCCTTAGATATATCAACATATAATAGTTTATATTGTTTCACAGTCATAAGCATAAAAGTTATGCTTTTGTAAACATCTCATTTTACATACACCTCAGATGTTAATACTATTTCAATACAGCTCTAACAATAGCAGCCAATATAGAAATTACTGAATAGAAAATATCTCCAATTTATGTTTATGATTACTGGATTTGTACAAGCTCTTAGATTTACCAATGAGTTTGTGGGGATTTAGGAATTAACAGTAAAACTCCCAACCAGATATTGACTCGTCGGCTGCCAGATACAAAATGTATAAACGCGTCGCCACGCATAAGGCTCCACGCATCCATCCGGTTAAAATCAGAAAAAAGAAAAATAATAAAATGTAAAGTGGCCAATGAGAAGCGGTCGCGCCAAAATTAGAAGGATTTTGGAGTGGCGAATTTGGAGCCGGTGAAGAGAGATAAATACTCGGGTTTTCGGTGAACCAACCTCCTTTTCGGGTAGTGACATCGAACCGACAACACCGATTTTACTGTCGGGTGTTTTGGGCACCACGCTGTGTCTTGGGACGTAGCGTTGGTTAGTCCATTCACCAAGTAAATAAAGGAAAGTATGAAAGAAATGTTTTCGTCTTTTATCTGTTTCTATCTTTTCTTTGCATATTTCTTTTGGACCTTCTTTGGACAAGGCATTCCGCCGGCCAGTCAACGTGGGGTAAAATAATATAACCAAAATATGGAGTCAGATATCTTACGGCAACACAGTCTTGCCCTTAGCCACTGACCTTCATAAAAACCTTCAAACCCCACATTGGTGACCTCGACGCTAAAAACCTTTAAACCCCACAAGTTTTATTTCTATATTTATAATGCGGTATGCAATTATGGAGTTAGAAAAAATTAAACCTTGAATAAAAAGACAGAAGAAATCAATTCCTTTTTTCCCCAAAAAAATGCAATACTAAAATTCTAGAATATATTGAATTTTATGTTTTGTAATAGATGATGTGAAATTTACTATCTATACTAAAACCCACAGATGTCTAAAACAAAATTGACAAGAATAATGCAATTTTGATAGTTGATTCCAGATGTTTGGAGATTTCAAGAATTACATTTACTTTAAAATATCAATAAGTTTCAGATATTAGGGACAAAATACCTACATTTTTTTAAAATATTTTCAAAGAAATATCTTAATATGGTTCAGTATATAAACAAAAAACTATACTTTCTAGTGTTAAAAAAAGTTATGTATTAAACAAGAAGCAGTGAACAGAATATGTCAGTACGTGATTTTTTTAAGCAAAGCACACTATGATTTCACCCTCCCTAACTTTTAGAAATAAGTTCAGCCATGAAACTGTTAAAACCAGAAAGATGATGTACTATCTCAAAAGGTTACAAAGTAACAAGGGCATACCAGGGATGCATAAATTTTGGATAGAAATCAATAGCATGTGAAAACTAAACACCAACAAGTAATGCAAAAATGGGACCACTGTCGACTGACAAAAATAGCAACCATCTATCAAAGAGAAACACTGCATCAAATCACACTCCAATTCAATGCTAGAGTTACTCAACCCATCAGTTAACATAACATAACATACCCTGCATTCTATAGAATATTATAATTGTCAACTAGCAAAGACACCATTAACACCACTGCATCAGTCAATGTAACTAAGGTGGGTTAGTTGGTTTATTTTATGGTATGTCAGCCATTGCTGATGTCAGTCTTTTTTCAAGTCTGTTTCAAGTAGCTAATAATAACCAGTTATGAACAATTATAACTTCAAGTAACTATTCTGAATACTAATAATTTGCACAGCTACATGGTTTCAAGTATTTCATACAGTTATAAGGTTTTAAGTAATAAAAATCCTTTGTAAACAATTATAACTTCAAGTAATAATTTTCAAACAGACCAACTTTATCCTTACATGGTACCTTAACACGTACCACTGCTGCAGGTTAGAGTAGACCCAAGAGTAATGAAGAGGTGTCTCCACTCCACAGAGCCCCAGAACTGGAATCTCAAAACTAAATGCAGTTTAGTATCATGTCCAGGTAATCCCTTTTTCAGAGTAAAGGCTCTCAACCTTCTACAGGGGATACAGTCTGCATATCCTAAGCTCTGATGACAAGGTGCCTGCGCAAAGAAGTCTGTTTCTAGCTCTTTAAATCTATCAATCAAGTTGTACAGGCTAGTGGTGGCTCTGTAATGGTATGGGATGTGTTCCGATGAAGTTTGCCAAGACCCTAGTTAACATGGAATCCATCTTAACAGTTGTAATATATTCACATATTGTTGTTGACCATTTTCACTTTATGCATGCCATATTTTCCAGGAGTGATAGTTTGTTCCAGTAAGAACATGCAATGCCCATCAAATATGAGTGACATTAATTTAGTTCCAAAAACACATTGCTGATTTTCAGGTACTCCAATACTCCCATAATTGCCAGAATCCCATTAAGCATGTATGAGATAAGTTGCAGACCTTACTAAATTCCTGACAGCTTCATTTAATGAATACAAATCAATTATGAATATCTCTGGAATATGCCTGGATAAATATATTCACACATCTCTAGCACCTTGACAACCATGCTATGTTGCATAACTGCCATTATTCAGATAGGAGTTACATTTTATTAGGTAGCTGCCTCCGATTTTCTTGAATCAGTTTATAAATGAGACTTTTTTAGTTACCAAAAACTATTTATCCCATATAAGCTAATAAACAAAACAAATCATTGACAACAAAAGTTAAAACATCAATACATAAACATGCTTCTATACAGGGAAATCAATTTTTTATGAATCTCAATAAGATTTCTATGCCATAGAAAAAGACAAACATCCAATCAAAAACCTTTTTTTTTAAAATTTATGCTCCAATATTTTAAATATGATGCATTACTTTTTATAAAAAATCATTTTAGTTTACAAGCTTAAACTATGGTTCCCATTTCAAGCTATCAATTAAAAGAAATGGCAATAAATACATCAGTTTTCCAACATAAAATGCATTGATTAATGTAAAAACTAAAAATTCAATTATTTTGTTTTACATAATCATGCAATTCTTATTCATTAAAATTCAAACTGATATCAGAGAGGGAGGAGTTGTCATGGCATAAGAATGCTAGAATGCAACATCAAAGTCGAGTTCAAACTCATTCACTTTCAGAATAATGTTCTTGAGAAAGGTATGAACTCCCTTATCCATTCCAGCTATGGGTTAGAAATTTGATATGCAAAAACAATAATAATCCAAATAAACCAAATCTTTAAATGGATTAGTTATTCTTCAGAAGTAGATGTTATATACTCTATACCAAGCACACTAGAACTTCTACCATATTTAGTTTCCAACAAGTGATAATCTTCAAACTTTATTGTCCCCACCCCACCTATTTTATAATCTATCAAATGTTAATGAGATGAGAAAAAATTTTTGCTTGCTTATTTTTATTATCAGAAAGAGAGCAAAAGAGAAGATTCTCACCTGAGGATCTGTAGGGAAAATGTTGTCTACCAATCGCTTATAACGTGGCTTCAGGGCCACACAACAAAAGCAGCTCCCTGAAAGTAAATAAAAGACGGTACAAAATTAAAGATTTACTTCATTTTATTAAACATTTTATGAAAAGGCTTTTCACTTTCCTATAGATAGATGTTTGCGCATGTGTAGAATTCAATATGCTCTATTATTACATACAGTTTCCTAGTAAGTTGACCACAGTTGAAAAAGAAAGATTAAGTAAAATGTTAAAAGTAGCTTATATTTTGACAATGTAACGTAAAATGTAGCAAAACAAATGTCAAGAGGTGACTCACATAGTGTAATGATTATCAAGCTAAACTAGCAGGCCATTGTTCATTAGTTCAGTTCTCATTGGGTACTCCTTACATTTGGCCTTATGTTCAACTTAACCAAAATTAGTAAAATGAGAGCAAAAAAATATCATTTTGAAAATTACAACTCATCATATAGAATTTAAAAAATAAACTATAAACCTTTTTTTAAAAAGGAATTTATTTCAACATATTACCAGTTTTAAAACAAAATCATATTCAAATTTTGATTGACACAAACTATTAAAATTTTTACTCAAGATTTCACTCTTTGAGATACACCATTAATTCTTTTTAAAAACAGATCAACAATAAACATAAAATGGAGTAGCAATTTTAATAGTTTGTATCAAATAATTGAACTTGCCTACCACTTCAATATTGAACATTTAGCTTGTATAGATAGCTGTTCAGTTATTTTTATATTACTTTCTAATTGACAATGTTTGTGTGTGTGCATATGCACATATCTATAACTAAACTCCTTCAAAAATGGCACATTGTAGTGAGATTCAATTAGAGCAAAACACTTAAAATGTTTTTAAAGAAAAAAGCCATTTCCAGTCCAAATTGTACCAGAATGAATTTTGTGAGACCTGCGTTTGCATTTGACATTTTTTTAAAATCAACCAAGTTCTCAATATGATGGTTAAACATGAAATACTATTTAGAATTCTTCACTCTTTCCTAAATAGAAATATCATCATGGGTTGCTGTTACAATGGGAACATAACAGGTTTATAAATCTCATCATATTTAAAAGCCACTACTTGATATTTTACAAGCTAAATTGTAAGTCAGTAAAGCAATCAAATCAATATGCTAAACTTGATAAAGATTATATATATATATTATATATATATATATATATTGGCCCAGTCAGCTGGAGCTGCAGAATATACCAATTACATTTCTGCAGAGATCCCCCCAATGAGTGTCCTGATATGACAATAAACAATCTGATGGTCAGGCTCCAGTAACACTGGAGCTTTGAGGAATGCAGAATACCTCTTTATTGACATTGCTCCCAGGTGTACTCTGGTCCAGTGTAGTAGCACCTGATAGGGTCCTATTTATGGGTCAAATAGAACTGAACTGTGTACTTATGCTAAACTGAATTGTTAGAAATAGAACTGTTTTATGTATAAAAATGGATTTGGCAAGCAGATTCCTAATGCCATGAACCAGATAATAAATAGACTACCCTTATATAAAAAAGTTTTGAGGAGAGCAAAAAGATATATGATAAAGCCCTCAAAAACAGCAGATTCCAAAGTAGACTGGAGTATGTGAACCTAGTGAACTCCAGCTTTAACAGACAAAGTAGTAATAGTGGGACCGGCTCACTCATCAAGGTAGGTGACACCAATAATAATCACTCAAACAGATGAGGAAAAAATACAAACAGAATAATCTGGTTTAACTCGCCATTATGTAAACTTACCAACATTAACATAAGTAAATACTTCCTAAACATCCTGGAAAGGCACTTTAATAGGAACAATCCATTAAAAAAAATTTTAATAAGAACACCATAAGAATTAGTTACCTTTGTACAAATAATATGTACAGTATCTTAAACAACCACAACAATAGGTTACTGAACAAAGTAAATAGGAATAGTGGGGGCCAGATGAAGTGTCTTGCAACTGTAGAAGAGAAATGCCCCTTGGGCAGATGATGCAACTCGAATAATGTCATATACCAAATGTGCATATCTCCCATAGAACATAATGATGGGGAGAGGGTTTGTATAGGTATCTCCGCAGAGAATTGGAAACAAGGACTGTGTAACCACAGACATTCTTTCACCAATCCACGACTTAGAAAACAAACCACTATCTAAATATTTTTGGAACCTTAAGGATCAGGGCCTAAACTCTTAAATAAAGTGGAAAATAGTCAGGCAGTCTTCAACTGCAAATAGCTTCAATGGAAGACGTAACTTTTGTATTAATGAAAAAATTAGTATAATTAATTTTAAGGATCACAGACTACTACTTAATGAATGTAACGAACTTGTGTTTAAATGTCAACATGAAAGTAAATTTAAATTATCCTGACTGGAGGCCATCAAGGCTCCTACTCCAGATAAAAACAAGGATATTGATTTTGAAGGATTTTTATTGGAAATTATTTCAGTAATTACAAGTATTATATGACAGGGGGATTTATGTAGGGAAGGAGATTCTTGGAACCTAAGATATTAATTCAAAATTAGGGGTTTTCAATTTCTAGAGTAGTTAATTCCATTTGACTATTTTGGGGCTAATTAAAGGGCACTTAATGGGTGCCAAAAGGTGGGGTTTTTTGTTTATTTTTTTTTTTTTTTTTTTTTTTTTTTAGGAGGAGAGTGGTGGGCCCATATCCTGAGGGATTTATCACATGTAAAAGGAGTAAACAGAAAAATATATGAAGATAATAGTTTAGTTTACAAGCTTACATTATTCAAAAAATTCCACCTGTTAATGAAAAATCTAGCATATGTTCAAATTAGGATGGGTTAATTTACAGGAACACAATTCCTGGTTTCTTAATTTTTCTAATACTTTGTTTTAACCTCCTTTGGCTGAGAACTTAAATTTATATAGTCCACTCCATACATGTATATAGACTGTAATCTATATTTGTTGTTTTTCAACCTCAAATTAAATGTATGAAGTTATCTGATGAGATGAAGAGTATATCGATATTCTTCAAAATGAATTTATAATGACAATTTAACCAGGTTTGAGTTAAACTATGGATACTATAAATTGGTTTAAAAACATTAAGAATAAGAAGAGGTCCACATTCATCCAATTCAATATCAGTTCTACCCGTCCATTACGAGAGAATTGTTACTAAAAAGCCTGAACCATGCTAGGGAGTATGCAAACATTACTGACAAGGAAGTAGAAATTATTCTAGCCTGTAGGAAATCTATGTTATCCAATAATCTTAGAACTTGGGTGAAAGTCACACGGACAATTTCAACGTGCCCATGGAGGCTCACGACTCAGCCCAGGTAGCTGATTTAATAGGGATTTATATCTTGGACACATTGGGTCATATTGTCAACTTAGAGCAGGTGGGACTTTACCGGGATGACAAAATTATCTTCATCCCAGACAGCAACGGTCCCAAGACCTCTAATATACAGAAAAAGATTATTAGGGCTTTCAAATTGCTAGGTCTATGAATTCAAATAGCCTCAAACTTAAAGATAGTTGACTTTCTTGACATCACACTCAATTTAAATAACAGCACCTTCAAACCTTTTAGTAAGAACAATTAAACCCCCACCTACAAAAATATTGACTAACCACTCAAGATCGGTACTACTGAGGCATATTCCTAAAGCTGTGCACCAGAGGATTAACAGACTATCCTCATGTAAAAAGAATTTTTGAGGAGAGCAAAAGTATATAAGAAGAAGCCCTAAAAAACAGGAGATTCCAAGGTAGACTTGTGTGTGTGATCTCAGTTGACTCCAACTCTAAGGGTAGAAGTAATAGTAGTGGGACCCACACACTCGTCAGGGTAGGTGAGAATAATCACTCAAATAGATGAGGAAGAAATAGAAAAGTAATCTGGTTTAACCTGCCTTTTTGTAAACTTACCAATATTAACATAGGTAAATACTTCCTAAACCTCCTGGATAAGCACTTTAATAGGAACAATCCATTAAAAAAAATTTTAATAGGAACACTGAAAAAATTAGTTACTCTTGCACAAAGAATATGCATAGTATTTTAAATAACCATAACAGGAGGTTACTAGATGAATCAAATAGAAATAGTAGGGGACCAGATGTGGCATCTTGTAACTGTAGAAGTAAAGGGGAATGCCCCTTGAGCGGATGATGCAATTCAAAAAACACCATATACCAAGCGTGCATTTCCCCCATGGAACATAATAATGATGGGGAGAGAGTCTATATAGGTATCTCAGCTGGGAATTGGAAACAAAGATTGTATAATCACAGATATTCTTTCTCCAATTCACGACTTAGAAACCAAACCTCTATCTAAAATTTTTTGAAGCCTTAAGGATCAGGGGCTGAACCCCCAAGCCAGATAGAAAATAATCAGGCAGTCTTCAACTGCAAATAGCTTCAATGGTAGATGTAACTTGTGTATCGATGAAAAAAATTAGTATGATTAATTTTAGAGATCGCAGACTACTGTTAAATGAACAAAACGAGCTCATGTTTAAATATAGATATAAAGGAAAATTTAAATTACCTTGACTGGCCCCTATTCTAGGCAATAGCATGGATATTGATGAGGGTATTTTTATTGGAATTAATGAAATTTAATTCAGTAGTTGATATTATTGAGGAGATTCTGCGAAATTTGGATATTAATTCAAAAATTAGGTTTGGTTTGGTTTCTTTGTTTAATGGCATATCAACCTTTGTAGGTTATTTAATGCTAAAGCTATTCTCCTAGAAGAACAGTAGTGGTACTATTTAACCCATAGCTGGAAGGATAAGGGGGTTCATACCTTTCCCAAGGGTATTTGCCCGAAAGTGAACGTAATAGCGTGACTGGAGTACGAACTCGCTTACTACAATTCTGCAGTCCATCGCTTTAACCATTACATCCCCTCAAAAATTAGGGTGTTCATTTCTAGAGTAGTTAATTCCCCTTGAGCATGTTTAGGGTTAATTAAAGGCCCCTAGTGGCTGCCAAAAGATTTTTATTTTTATTTTATTTTAAGGAGAAAGGCTAAGACTACATGAGCTGAGAGAATTAACATATATATTAGAAATAAACAAAGACTATATTAAGATAATCATTTAGTTTACCAGCTTAGATTATTCAGAAGATTCCACCTGCAATGGAAGATCTGGTATGTGTTTGAGTTGGGATGGGTCGATTTACAGGAACACTGTTCTGCTTTAATGTTTTTAACACGTTATTGTTTTGACTCCCTTTTCCCTCGCCTGAGAATTTTAGAATTTATGTAGGTCTTCCTATTTTTTTTTTCTTCATCATACACATATAGACTGTAATCCACATTCGCTGTTTTGCAACCTCAAGTCAAACATGTATAGTTATCTGAGGAGACTGATAGTATGATATTCTCCAGCAAAATAAATTTATGATAATTTAACCAGGTTTGAGTTTTCTTCTAACTGCACTTATATATATATAAAATGAAAATAATCCCTACATGGCCACAAGCGAGTCTACTGGCTGGTACAATCCTGAAGAGTCAATTGGCAAAACCTAAGTAGACTCGTTTGGGGCCAAGTAGGAATTATTTTCATGTTAGCTCTATCTCGTGTATTGAGCACTTTATCATATTTTAGCTTAGGTGATTCTGTCAGTGTTTTTTCTTTTGACTCAGCATTGCTTGATTATTTTCAAGTAGCACGTGTTTTTCATCTTTTTTTTTACCAAAATTTTCTTCTCCAGATATTAGTTTATAGAATTTTCAAATTGTACATTTTTTTTTTTTACACCAACAGAATTATATATATATATATATATATATATATATATATATATATATAGTGTCTGTGACCCTAGGTTTTATTCATCAGAGTGAAGGGTCCGCCCCCCCCCACATACAAAAAAAAAAGAGAGACCCCCATCTGTATATATATATATAACATTAGCACTATTTAATAACACAGCAACATTTGTTCATCCATTAACTCACCAAATGAGCTAGTAAGAATCATAAACCTCTCTCTCTCTATATATATATATATATATATATATATATATATAATTGAACAATATAACCACCTTTTGTCAACACATTTTTGTATACATCCTTTCCACTTGCTACATTTATTTTATAAAAATCCACATGTCAACTGGAAAGGACATATACAAAAACGTGTAGATAAAAGATGTCTATATTGTTCAATGAAATATACATTAATGAAGAAATGCTGCCCAAATAAGCAAATAAAATTGGCGAACTTAGTTGAGGGTGACCCGAAGGCTCTCTTTTCAATAGCTATTACACCGAGGATTGCTCCACTTTACTATTGATCCGTACCTTATAATGCTGAGTGTTAAGCAAGACCACAGCAAGTACCATTTTTTGAGTCTTTAGTATGATTCAACTGGGGATTAAACTCTAGTCTCCTGGACCACTGGCGAACACTACTCATTAGGCCAACATACATATGAAATTATGTTTTTTATCCACTTGATTTACTGTATGAAAGACTTACAGGCAGAAAGTTTTGAATATATAGGTAAAGAGAAATTGATAGTAAATTTTTTACTAGTAAAAAACAGTTTATTATATTTCTTAAAATGGTTAACCTAACTTTCATTTTAAACCTCAGTCCCACACTCAACTAACATAAAAATTACATTCTAATTTTGCTTATTGAAAACTGCATAAAAACATTTTTTCTAATTTTACATTTTTGTTTTTTATTTTCTCTTTCTATAGTAATAAGTAAAATTGATAGAATGCTACCAATAACATGTTAGACAAGCATAAAAGAAATAGCAATTTCACACCACAAGTTAATTACAGTATAATAAACCTATTACCTTTACTTTTTAGTAATTAGATAAAAAGGTATTAAATGTGACCAAGAGATTAACTGGCTGATAGACATGAGTATTTGAGATAATTAAGGAAAGGAGAAAAAAAAAAATCAATTAGTAAATAAAGATCAATGAAATAGTTCCCCACCGATTCAAATTGGCAAGCAACTAGTTTTTCAAATATCTATCCCATGATATTTCTCATTTAAAAATATATTTTATATACCAAATTTGACTATTATGGGAGAGAGATAGTACAAACCTCAGACAGAAATTGATATTTTTATACATTTTAGTACTATAGAAGATGAATAAAATCTAAGCTCGAGTTTAATACAAAAAAATTAAAAATGTTTCCATGAGTTATAAAACCAGTGATATGCAAGCATTTTTTTAACACTTTATATTAATGTTTAACATAATGAGACTTTAATAAATAAATCTAAAATAACCAATTTAAAAAATTAACAATGAGAATCAACTCTTGTAAAAGCATCACAAACTATTTTGTCTATAGACAATATAACAAAATGACTATTAGAAAAAAGTCTTTAATACATGCAAGCAAAATTTTAAGTCATTTTTGTCATCAAATTTAATATAGATTGTTTGTTGATATTCTTTCTAAAATAAGAAATAAAAATCTAATGAAAATCATTTTTGAAAAAACATCCTTTTTAATAGTTAAAAATGAAACTTTTTACAAGTCAAAATTATGAGATCTACAAAGAAAATTATTTGCTTTTATAGAATTTCAAATGAAATACATTTTATGATATAGTCACAAACTTGATACTAAGTTTTAAATTGTCTTTTTAGGCTTGGTGTAATATTTTTAAACTGTTAAAGAAAATATTTCGTTCTAAGAAAAAAAAAAACAAACCTTTTCTTGCTCAGTTACAAAACACAAAAACTTGAAGCTGTTACGGAGAAACCTACCTGATGATTGTCATTTATAAGATAGCATGAAACCTGTGATCGCAGACAAGCTTTCATACATACATATATACTTATCATATAACAGCTCTATCACAGATATTAAGCCCTCTCCAAATTATACGGCATTTGGTCTGCCACAAACCCCCTGAAGTGAGATAGTGACAACCAACACTTATTAGTTATTTATAACTACACTGGCCCCCTTCCCATATATATATATATATATATATATATATATATGGGGGAGGGGTCAGTGTAGTTATAATTGTCATCAGTGTTATGATATCTTTCTTAAAATATATATAACTGTTTTCTTAAAAGCAAATGTTTCCATTCCAGAATCTCATGAATTAGCAGAAAAAGAAATAAAAATACCAAGTTCAGACAATTTCACAAACACAAATTTGGGGAAAAAAAAAAGATATGTATATACAAATATACTGATTATTTTTTATCAAAATTCATTTCCATTAGTAAATGATTAAATCTGCCATTATCTCTCAAGTGAAATACAAGAAATAAATGAAGATTCTAATATCCAACCTCAGGATATCTATAATGCCCATCACATATTTCACTTCACAAATTTCATTAATTGGTCAACATATGGTGAACTGAATGACAAAGTCATGGACTATTCTTTTTTATTAAAGTTTCTAAAAGCAGCAAAATAAAAAATGAGATGGGCAGGAAGCAATTCATAGAAACAGACATCGTTTTTTAGCAGTAAACAGTCACATATGTAAAAGCAACACAAAATATAAATAATTCTTCCTTTCTGATTTCATTGAGTAGTATATGAAATCTCTCAACACTAAGTAAATTGCATGCTGATAATCAGAACTAAAAAGTACAAAAATCTGTCAACTGAAGAAATCAATTTATCAGAAAGACACAAATACACATTGTGGCATCCATTGGTTCTGTGTCTTTATCTGCATGCAGACCGGCTTAAGAAAAACTGGCAGCTGCCCATGCAGAATATCTCCCCGGCTCCTGCCACTAATAGTGGCCAAAGGAAGAGCAATGACTAATACAGCTTGGTACTAGTATCATCATAGCTATTGTTAGAAAGGGATTGAAAGTAGCAGCAAACAGCCTTAGGGACTCTAGCTCTTGATTTTGAATTCAAAGTTATCCTTCTTTTAGACTGGTTGCCCATGCAAGTAAACTGAATCTGCTCCCTAACAAAAAAAATTTTTTAAATAAAAAAAAATTAAAAAAAAAAAAAAAAAAAAAAAAATGAATTAGTATGAAGTGAAAGCAAACAGCTTCAACCAAAATTTGAATTCCAATTTCCATGCTAAAAACTATTACACCATTTTCACTATTTTAGAAAAAGTATAACAGGTTTTAAACTATTTTTTCCCCCTTTAAGAAGAAAATACCAACTTAATTTCTTCAACTGAGCAGTTTTTTTTTGTTTTTTTTTTTGAGTTCAATAGCTTAACTAAAAAGTTAGCAAACAGATACCAAGCAACATAAGAAATTGTAGGGTACTAGGTAAGGTGTAAAAAAAAAAAGAAAAAAAAAAAAAAAAAGTCATTCTTAAATAGGCTTTCAAATAAATTTGATTAAAAAATTTCCAAGAGTAAAACTTAGCACAACTAATAAATAATTAGCAGAAAAGATTATACTCGGTTATATATATATATATATACACCCACACACACACACACAGCTGTACCTCTGATGTTAACCAAGAGGACCTACCAAATTTGTAATAAGCTCCACATTAAACAAAGAACATTTTAAAGATCAAGGGAAATATAAATACAAAGCAAAAATATTCGTTTTTAAAGGAGTTGTTTAAATATGTAAAATTGGAAAAGAAAATACAAGTGGATGCAAAGCACATCATTTTTCATTTGATGTCAGCCATTTAACTTACTCTGTTCATAGCAGAGCAGATAAAGTTCTTTAGCATTGGTTAGGCAACTATTCTAGGAGAAGGAAAACTGAATTCAAACCTTTACTCCACTTAAAATTTAACACGGTGTCACATCCTGCTCATGGTCGAGGGATTCAGTAAATGCCTATTCTGTTCAATGACCTATTCTTCCCAGACAGCGCCAATCCTTTTTAAAAAGGATAGAATTAGATTCATTACCTGATGTCTGAAGTGCCTCTAAAAAGAGGTAAATGCTAACAGAACTAAGCTGTCTTTAACTTGTCCATTCAAATATTGGAAAATCCCCACTTTTAAAAAACTTATCTACAATGGGCAGTCTAGGTAAATAATTACTTTGTTTATATTGAAGTGTATAAATCAATAGTTATATTTATAATCTCAAACTGTCAATTATATCAATAAACAAAATAGCAATTGTAATCACTTAAAGAGAAGCTTATCATTTGGGAGAAGTAGCTGTGATAAAAGTAATTATAAAGTACCAGTATTATTTGAAATTCTGAAATGAGTGACCATATAGAATTAGCAAATATAAACAACCTAAGGCTAGATTAAACAAGGCTCAGTAAATAACACTAATTTGTAGCAATAACTTAATATAGGAATTTAATTTAACAGATTTAATTAGAATTTAACACAAGTTAACCAAAAGGAGAAACAAACACCTCTTAATATTTTCCTTTCATAAAGTGTTAATTTTCTTCTGAACCAATGATACCAGGATTTTATTATTTCTAGTGGAACATTATTCAATCAAAATGGTCATTGAGTTTTATTTATTACCAAACACCACAGCATCAAAACTGCAAATAAAAATAAATTATATGAGAGAGAGAAAGGCATACTTATTTTTTAATTTTTTTTTTTTTATTACATAGTTTCAATGCTATAAAGCTCAGTAATAATTAATTGTATAATGTTCCACTAAAAATGAAATCTTGGTATATTTGGTTTACAAGAAAAGTAACTTTATAAGAATTCCTTACTGTATGTAATTTGAAGTATCAATCCTATTGTCTGATTTATATTCTTGAAATACTGATTTCTCACCTCAGTGCTGTTAATATGAATGCCAAGGTTATTTAAAAGGAATTAATTTCAAATAAAACTTTATTAAAAACCACCTTTAATAGTCATCACAAGCTTTATGTTTAGTCATATTCTATAAATAAAGTTTATACTGCACTTAACTGAAAATAAATAAGTGTGCTATTATTAGCATTTAAAAATTCAAATAATTAGGAATGAGAAGTTTAAGAATTCCTTTAACTCGAAGAACATGCCATTTTTACTGTATTAGGATAGAAAGAAAATCAAATTACAGAACACATCATTTAAAGCAATATGGAACTTTTCTTTAATATATCTGATGATATTTAAAGCAAAATCATTTAATTATTTTTGGTGCTGAGCTTCTATTATTCAAAAGGTAAGAGAGAGATGCTTGAATTAGGCAGAACTAGAGAGAAAAAATAAACAATTCCATACAAAAGGAATATTTTAAAGAAATATATATATATATATATATATATATATATATATATATATATATATATGTGTGTGTGTGTAACTTAAACGCACTCTTGCAAATTAAATGAGTCTTGTTTTCTTCTCTAACTATTAATAAGTAAATTCTTAGAAAAATGAATAGAAAAAAGTTATCAAAAACTTGTGCAAACAATTTTATAAAAATATTTCTATCATCTCAATTAAAAAGAGGAAAAAAAAAACATTTGTAGAAAATAAAAGAAAAAGAATAGTAAAGAAATGTTTAATACAAATATCCACTATCTAAAATATTATGTCACAGATTATTTTCCCAAAATGCATCATGATTTTTCTTTCTCTGGAAGACTTTTTTTGTTTTACTAAAATATAAAACTGATTAGGATTTATGATCAAGACAGATCAATAAATCAATAATAAATAAAGGAGGAGGAAAAAGGAACTTTTTTCTATATCTGATTAGTAAATTTTTTTATCAATAGTTACATTAGCTTTAAATTATAAATCCAAGAAAAACATGAAATTATCTAAACAAGGGTGAGCTGAAAAGTTCATATTTCATATCTGTGTTTGATAACTTTTTGATCAATGGGATTTAAGCACTGCAACACCAATAGAAGGTTGTCGAAGATAAGGGGAACTATGTTGAAAAATAAACTTCATTTCATCACATTCCATGAGAGTATCTTGGTCAGCCTATGAATTTTTCAGCTGACTCTTGTATATTACTAAAATTCTCATGTGTATGAGGGAAAGACATCCTAACCCAGCAAAAATAGCACAGGATTTTTTATTAGGGCAATACATTTTAAATACTTAGAGAATAAAACAATTTCCAACCAAATAATGATTTTGCAAATATCTATTTTTATCCTGAACATCATTTTTTATTCAAATTTTTTACATCATGGAGATAACTAAGAAATTATAATTACAATTCTTCACACCTTAAATAAAAGCATCAATACTATTATGGCCCACTGTTACAATCCAGCAGGTTCAACGGGCTATCTAGTTACTATGACAATACCAAAAGGTATAATTTGGACAAATCTTTTACAAGCAGAATTCAATGGTAAATGAAGCTGCCTTGATACTTTATTGTATTCTTTATCAGGTTTATATAACCATGAAGCATAATGTGAACCAACTTCAAATCAGGGTGGAGGGGAGTTTGTTTTGAGTTTTATATCAATTTTATAATAAAGCGGTATCAAAACCATTTTCATTCTTTAATCTACTATACATCTGAAACTATGTAATGCTCTCTCCCTTTTTCTCATGATAGATAGATAGATAGATAGATAGATAGATAGATAGATAGATAGAGATATGGTTCTAATTCTGAAAGTTTTCAAGTGCTGGTTGTCAGGATTTCTTACGCTTTATAGATCATAAGCAACAACTAATGTTTATCTACTGCTTGGCTTTACTTCAAAAAGAACAAATCAACAATCTTTAAATGCTTAACCAATTTTGATCAGGTTGCAAGAACCTCCACAATCAGGTATGGTCAGGTAGATTTCAAAGCCATGCTCCAAGCCATAAAGGCAATCCTGGCAAACTCAGCATCTTACAGTCCAGCATGGTTTATCACCTTCACAATCTCAGCAAAAGCATCCAAAGCTGCCAAATTATGCCTGATGCCATCAAAATATAGCAAAACTTTTGACTCCCTCTAGTATTATGGAAGAGAGGTATAAGAGATGTCAGTTCCTTTCACTTTCAGAATTTTTTGAGTGGTTTAAGCAGCTTTGAAACCTAGTTCAAAATAATGCCTAAAAATTACCAGAATTTAACACTTGTAGTATATGCCATTAAAACCTAAAACAAAAAGGTATAACTGAATAGTATTGATTATATGATATAATTGGGGTAAAGTTCTATATAAAAAATATTTTAATCAAATACTTTTGACACTGATTGCATATCAATGACCATGATTAAGTTATATTAGTACTAAAGAATAGATATTCAATACAAAACTGAAGCATATGAAAAGCTACTTGCAAGGTATATCAGTGTGTAAATACTCCCAAATGTTTCAATGTTCTACTAATTGCCTATCATTATTCCTATTCTTATAATCAAGTAGAAAAAGAAAAATTAAACCAGAAATTCACAATATAAAAATTATAAGGAAAAAAAATAAAGAGTAAGGATATATTTTGAAACAAAGAAAAACAAGAATCTTTAGTTTACAGAGGAAAACTTCATATACAGCACTAAATATAAATTAATCAGTTTTGCACCAAAATCATATATCAAGATTTTTTTATTCTATACTACTTCTGGCCTATAAGATTTACGTATAAATCATATACACTAAATGTGGGTCAAAACTTTAGCAATATTTTGGAATGTACTAGCTTGCAGCACAAATATATGACTGAAATAGTTCAAGCAGTAGAAGGTACTCTTTGTGGTTGGCAGAATCATGGTAGTTGGTGTGCTAAAATGTGCTTTGCTTCACTCTTCACAGGTGAACATGCAATATAGTCTAATTCAGAAATTTATGCTTTACAAGTTTTAACAAAGTAATCATGCTACAGAAACAACCAATGACATTTGTTGTGCAACAAGTAATGGCATAATTGATAACAGAATAGTAACCAGACAGATCAAGAAATTTTACTCAGGTAGCAGGAACCTCCACAATCATGTATGGTCAGGTAGATTTCAGAGCCAAGCCATAGAGGCAATCCTGGCAAGCTCGGCATCTTACAGTCCAGCATGCTTTACCACTTTCACAATCTCAGCAAAAGCATCCAAAGCTGCCAAATTGTACCTCACACCACCAAAATATTACAAAACTTTTTACTCCCTCTAGTATTATGGAACAGAGGTACAAGAGATGTCTGTAAGGTACAGTTAGGCATAAATCAACTAAAATTGAATCATTTTAAAATCAAAACAAGGTAACAACTAATAATGGCCAGAATAGGCTTAATATTGAGTACATACATATGTAGTGTCAAAACAAGGATGACTGTCCCTATAAAACAGTGGACAAACATGGACATAAGGTGTATGAATATCTTTTGGATCCCAAGGGCAATATCCAATCAAAATTCACCATGAACTTGTTGCTGTGCATGATGAACAGAAAGTTGATATAGGGTGTTCACAAGTGGGCATACAAATCTGCAGGACAAGCCTTAGTCTCAGGCATATGGACTTTGGGAGATGAAGTTCCACAGCTATATCACAAAGCTTTGTACTATCTATCATTTTGAATGGAAGCTACAATATGAGAATTGTTGTCTTCTTTTTTTGAAGAACATAAGTGCCTTGTACAAGAAATTGGCATGTCATCTTGAATTAAAGCTTTGATGCTTAATACTAACTTTATGATATAGCTACAGAATGATCTTTCAAAGTCAGTAGTCCATGAAATCATGCATAAGATAGCAAAAAGAGTCATCTTGTTGGGTCTCATGAAAAAGTATCATAGTAATGCTAAAATACATACAAAGTGTTTTCTTTGAACATTAATAAACATGTTGAATTAATGAATGTTACAACCTTGCCCTTTGGACTTCTCTCATAGTATCTAGTTAGAAGTCAAAGAGACAAGTTGAAGTATTTTGCCAGACTCCTATAAGTAGTTAGAATCTGTTTTCACAGATTCCCCAGTTGCTGCAGATAATGCAGTGGTTTTTAATACATAAAATACAATGTGCAAACAGATTCCAAATTCCAGCCAAGGTTGTTTATATCTATTTTGCATTCATGTCCCTGATTAAGACAGAAATCCATCTCTTCCACTCACTTCAGGTAAAATAGTCTTTGTGGGCAACTAGTATAAGAGAAGTACAATTCTGAATTTAAAACCAAGAGCCAACAATTCCATGAAGATATAAATCCTAAGAAAAAGCATCATTGATCTGATGACTGACGTCAAAGTTCAAAATCACAAGCATAAACTCATGATAAAATATCAAATCTGTGTGCTTAATATTCACTTAAATGCTCTTTCATTTGTAAGACAAAAATTTTAATCATGTATAAAAGTGAGGAGGTAAATTGTTAGCAATGTTTTTTTTTTAACAAAGGACAGCTAAGCCAATCAAACAGTTAAAGGAGAAATGTTTTATTTCAACCTAGAAAAGTAAGTACAAACCATTGTGGTAAAATGAAGTTCTAGACGATTAGAAACAAATGAAGTGTATGGGGAGGGGGAGAAAAAAAACAGCTTTAAATACAAATCACTATCATTAGATTCCTCTCCACCCATCAGCTTTTAAGCTTCATTCAACTATAGCAGCCCATCTAATCATAAAATCCCACACACAGAATCACAGAAATTGTTAATGTTAGTACCTCACACACACAAATACATTTAAACATAAATTGACAAATTAAATGAAACCAACTTTAAAAATGAAAATATCAATTAATTTCCATTGTCATTAATTCTGTATATAGCAGATTTTGAAATTTTATATACACAAATTTTGTATCAATAGTAAATTCAGTGGCACAACAAATTTGATGTCTCTCTCATGTGCATATGAACATGTCCAATCTTATCAGTCTTTCCCACCCTACTTTCAGTCTCCAGCAAAATTTATCTAAGATACAAGTTAGAAGAATTAATGGTCCTTATTCTGCCACATATTGGCAGAGGGTCTGAATTTAATAGTTTTCTTACTCCAAGATCAATTACCATACCAAGGAGTTCTATTTCTAACAATTCAATTTAACATAAGTTATATAATTCCAAGTATTGCTATGTATAACTAACAAATTGGTCAAGCATCTGTCATTTATTTATACACAGTTGAATCATCAAACAGTTCTATTTTAAACAATTCAATTTAGCATAAGTCATTTCTTTGTACTCAGTTTAAATGTCAAACAGTTCTATTTGACCCATAGATAAGACCCTATAAGGTGCTACCTCTCTGGGTCAGAGTGGACCTAGAAGCAATAGCAATGAAGGAGTATTCCACATTCCCTAAAGCTCCAGCATGAGATTGTTTCATATCATATGCAGGATACTTGTTGGGGAGGGAGGTCTTACTCCTCTGCAGAGATGCAGTCTGTGTATTCTACACACCAAGCTAACTGGGCTAGCTAGTTTGAAAAACTGCATGAGAAGTTAATTCTAGTTTGCATAGCAGTTATGTTACTAATGATTGGCCAATCATAGCTGACTATTGCTATGTAAACTAGATATTTTTTATGAGACCAGTCCAGATTTTCACCCTCAAGATATGCAGACATCTACACTGAATTAACATTGGTAGCCAGATTCTCCATCAGCTCATTTACTCATTAAAAAATTACAAGATTATTTATGACTTAGTTGTTCAGCTTTAATGTTGAGGATCAGTGTATCTGTGCTCTTTGCACTTATATCAAAGTATTGCTCACCAGGCCTATACCTAGAAACAGTGTTGTATCTGTGCACTCAATTGTAAACTAATTTCAACTGTGCAATTCAAGCAGCAGCATACAGGCTTAAAATTGTCCAGACCCCCAAACCCTAAAAATTTCAATCCCCTTGAGCACTAATGGGATGTGTAGGATCAACAAGTTAATTCTACAGAACCTTCCACAATGCAATTTGAGGTCATGATTGTGTCTTCATATGGAGAAGACGAGCACCTGAGGTGACCATGTTTCTGGCTCATCAGCATGGAGAGAGACACTCATGTTTGGTTTAATACTGCAGATTGTTTCTTTTTTAAAATCTTCAAGTTAAGACATTCAAGTCTTCTTACTAGTCTTCTGATGTCTGGGTCACCCAAACGCTTTCAACCATTTCACTGGTCATCTTTGGGGTTGTGTTAGATCATTTGTTGCAGTGAGTTTTATCTATACTTATTTGGAGTGTTTTTTATATATATATATATATATATATATATATATATATATATATACAAGGCTCATTAAATAAGTTTCCAGACTTTTTTGTACAGGCACTTTTATTGATAGTACACACATGAAACTCTAGTCCCCTTCAAAGTTATCTCCTCCAGCTGCAATGCACTTGTTGTACTGTTCCAACAACTTCTGGAAGGCCCCATCGAAGTCCTCTTGCATGAGCGTGTCAATGACCTTCATCACAGCCTCTTTCATCTCCTCAATTGTCTCATAACGACAGCCTCTGAGCTTAGGGAAAAACCAAAAGTCAAAGGGAGCAAGGTCTGGACTATAGAGAGGGTGAGGAACTGTCTTGATGCCCATCTTGGTCAAATAGTCTGTGACAAGGATGGAGTTGTAGACTGGTGCATTTCTCCTGCTGGAAATGCCACTGAACCAATTTGAATAATACTGGCCTCTTCTGACAGAATCTCTTCCTGAACTCCCTTAAAACCTCAACATAGTATTCCTTATTGACTGTCTGTCCAGTGGGAACCCTGTGTATATAGATCATGCCAGTGCTGTCAAAAAAAAAAAAGGGATCATCAAAATTTTGTGGGTGGATTTGCTCTGTCTGGCCTTCTTGGGTCTGGGAAAGCCAGCATGCTTCCACTAGGAACACTGTCTCTTGGTCTCTGTCTCACAGCAGTAGATCCAGCTTTCATCGCAGGTCACCAAAGCATCAAGAACTGCAGGATCTGAATTGATTAGCTCGACCATCTCCCTGCTGTCATGACAACGTCTTTTTTTCTGATCCTCTCAGAGCACCCTTGGGACAAACTTTACGCAAATCTTCCGCATCTTCAGTTCCTCACAAATAATTGCGAGTACAGTTCCCACACTGACATCAAACTGTGCACTTATTGTCTCTATAGACACACGACGGTCCTTATCCATGAAATTCTTTATTTGGCCAATCAACTCTGGTGTTCTGACTTCCTTACTCCTCCCACACCTCATCATTCCTCACAGACTCTGCCTTCCTTGAATCTTTTATGCCCCTCAAAAACTAATCCTCGATTCATGCAAGATGCTCCAAAAGCAGTCTGAAGCATTCCATACGTTTCTGTGGCATTTTTTCCAAGTTAAAAACAAGTTTTATTGCATATCATTCTTCTAAAGTGTCCTCACATCCAGATTGCATTTTGAAATTCACCAGCTGTGACAATCAGGATTTAGTAGGGTGTATTCCAATTGCTGCTGTAACTGTTCATTTGAACCTGAAATCATAAAAATTGGTCAGTCATCTGATATGATGTATAGCAATAACATACTGAATTTTCAAGAGTCTACAATTTTAAATGCTTGTACAAAAAAAAGTTTGGAAACTTACTTAAGGCACCTCATATTATAGACGGTGTTGGCTCATTTTGTTAGGGTGGGCGTTTAGTTATTGAATATGTTATACTTGTGGTGAATGCTATTTTATTTATAAGAGGATTTTTATTTTTTATAGTTATTTCTTTGAGGATTTGTAAATGGTTTTAATTGTTATTTTTATATATGATTTTTGTATAGTTAATTAGGATCTTTCTTATATCTGGGGATTTGAGTTTGTCCATGCCTTTGTTATGCTTTGTCATTAGATGATGTTTTATGATGCTTATGTCAGAGAGGTGGTAGGTAAGGCGACAAGAGAGAGTGGTGGTTGTATGACCAATGTAGGTATTAGGGTTCTCTGAGAGACACTCTCAAAATGGACATGTAAATCTAAACCCTGTCTATAATATATATATAACTCCAAACGAATATAAATAAAACTCACAGCAACAAACAATCTAACTCAACCTCTGAACATGACCAGTGAAACAATCAAAAGCACTTGGGCTAGTATAGAGTACTTTCTTTACCAACTTGACCCAGACATAAGACTAGTAAGAAAACTCGGACGTCATCAGTTGAAGATTTAAAAAAAAAAAAAAAAACAGTCCACAGTAAACAACCAAACATTTAGATTATAACTTACTGTCTAAGTATACAATATATAAGATTATGTATGAATCAGTACTGTTGAATCTGTTCACTGCCACAAATCAGCACAAAACTTCTGAGCCTTCAGGATGGAATCCAACTATATTTGTTCTTCCACAGGACATATGAAATGGAATTATAGAATTTTTAAAAACTAAACTTATAATTCACTAAATGTCTTTTTACAGCTAAAACTTCAAATTATCAGAAAAGGTTTTATTTAGAGATCTGACTATAAAGATTTTTTTGGTAAATCTGTCTCTAACTGTCTATGTCTTATTGTTTCTCGCACTATAAAATAGTTAATCCCACATATTCCTATAGGTCTTTGTAATAAATTGTTTCCATTTTGGAATGACTGTTCCGAATTGGCACTAACCTAAAAAGTAACTTTTCACATAGCCACCTCTATATAACCTTCAGTAGAGTTGGAAATCTCGATAGATTGTGAATCCTTACCAAAAGATCTAACAAAAAGAGAGCAAAGACATAAGTAATGTTATCAACCCAAAGATTCTATCACAGTGAAATATTTATAATATCAGATTTTATAAGCATAAAAAATTTTCACATGAAATAGTTTATGAAAATCAATGACCATCTTAAAACACATTATGGGTAAGTCATGCTAGTTATTTGTCATATTTGTACAGATTCAAATTGATCAAATATATGAGTCAAAAGATCATTAATAGTACATCAAATGCCAAAAGAAAATATAGAAAAAGGATTTTTCTTTGGTCAGAATTTTCAAATTTAAAAGCTAAAAATGTTCTCACCCCCCAAAGTATATGAACAACCTAAATAATCAAGAAAGAAATGCCATAGTATTAAATCATGTCCACAGTCAGATAATACTTCCTCTTACCATAACAAAATTATTCATTATTCCATAGTAAAACCAGGTTGCATGATCTATTATCATATATTGTCAAATTGCGTTTTATGTAAGTAGATAAGAGTTTATATAAAATCTCTGTCTACAAAGTCAAAGAAAATCATTTCTAACACCATTAAAATACCATACTTCTATAGAGAAGCCATATTTTAAAATGATCTTAGAAATATAACTTGTAGGAATACTAAGATGCACTGTGGACTTAATCACTCATTTTCATGGGCTTAAAAAGGTTTCTTTTTTAACTAATGTTAGATAAAGATTGTTCTTAAACTGTCATTATGAATGTTACTTTAGAATAAAGATATTTTCATACCAGAGCATGTCATTTTTATAGAGAATTTTAAGATGGTTTAGTTTTATGGCATATCAACCATTGTTATTTAATGCCAAATACTGTTTATACATATCAAATATGATTTGTAAATACATTCTTAAATGAGCCTAAGCTCATTTCTTTTGCATACAGTTGAATAGTTTCAAGTATTGCAATCTAATATAAATAATTCTATTTACTATTAATCATTTGTTTGTACACTGTTAAATAGTTTCGAGTATTGCTATTTAACACTAATTATTCTATTCAATATTTCTCATTCATTTGAACACTGTTAAATGGTTCCAAGTATTGCTATGTATCATTAACAATTCAATTAAATATCAGTCATTTATTTACGCAGTTAAATAATCAGTTTTATTTCAAATAATTTAGCATGCCATTTGTTTGCATGTCAAACAGTTCTATTTGACCCACAGATAGGACCCTATCAGGTGCTACCACTCTGAGACCAGAGTGGAGCTGGGAGTGATGGCAATGAAGAGGTACTCCGCATTTCCCAAAGCACCAGCATTACTGGAGCCTGACCATCATATTGTTTAGTGTCATTATCAGGACACTCGTTGCTGTAGAGATGTAGTCAGTGTATTCTACAGCCACAGCCAATTGGGCTGAAAACTTTAAAGATCTTGGTTTAATCTCTACAATCCTTAGACAGAAACAGTTCTTTACAAAAAAAAAAAAAAAAAAAAAAGAATGTGGGGGGGGGGGTCCTACTTGACCCAAGTGATTGTTAAATGACAAATGCAATAACCTATTGAAAATGAGATGAGCTTAAATAGTGCACAGATAAATTGCTTCTTGGAAATTATTTAGGCTTCTGCCTTCCTCAAAATAGAATTAGAAAGGGAGGATGTCTAGCTGGTTTATTGCTGAACCTGAAAGGCTTCACTATTCACTTTTTATTGATTGATTCCAAGACATAGCGGTATCATTGAAATGATTATCTTATCTATTTTAACATAATACACGTATAGGCTCTTAAAAAAAAAAAAAAAAAAAAAAAAAAAAACAATCTCGCAAAAAAAATTTAAAATTCTCATGAAAAGTATTTAATTTTATTGATTTGAAAAATCAATAAAATTAAATACTTTTCATGAGAATTTAAAAAAAAATTTTATAAATGAATTTCTTATATAATTTAAGAAAGAAACTTATAAAAAGCTTATAAAAACTATTTTTATTGAATTATTTTTAAAGCTGATATAAATAGGAAAACTATATTAATCCAACAGTTATTTAATAGATCGTAAGTGATGTGCTCCTGTGGACCCCCGCATATGGCCAATCAAAAGCAGGACGACCAGCTCGAACATTCATACAGCAGCTATGTGATGATACGGGATATAACCCCGAAGACCTGCCGAAGGCGATGAATGATTGGGAGACGTGGAGAGAGGGGGTCAGGGATATCTGTGCTAGCCGCATGTCATGATGATGATTTAATAGATTATTTGTGAGATTTAAATACACTTAGGTACAAGACTAACTTCACAAACCTCATCATGAAAAAATGATTTTACACAAATATTTTTTCAACAGATTCCTTCCTTTAAGGAACTTTATTTATGGGGAATATTAACATCAAACATGCAATTAAAATTTCAGATCAAAATTCAACTAATAACTATGTTATGTTACACAGACTTATTACTCCATCTTATGTGGTTACCATGAGATTGTGTAAGTGTTCTAATGTGTGTAAACAAACAGCCAATACTGGCTAAGGTATGTTTTTGCACATGAACATTATCAGTCATGAAAAAAAAGATCATAACTGGTTTCTGGCTTGGAAACCTTCAGCCAGATATCAACTTTATGCTAATAAACAAAAGGATAAAAAAAATTGGATTTAGCAAACAAGACAGACACAAATTAAGTATCAAGACTGAAACATTAAATTTTTCATTTTCAAAATTTAAAATGATGCATGAACATCTAAGCAATTTACAAAATAAAATTCAGAGATAGTAGCATTTCCCACCCCCATTTTGAAAATCATTTTTACACCACCAACAGCCTTTTGAAAATTTTAAAATAAATACAAGTTTTCAGTTAAAAATCATCTTAATTTTCTTGATGAATTACATTTGAATTACATCATGCTCTGCAAGTAAATTAAACTATACAAATAGGTTTATTGGATTTTCACATTTTCATTCCTTTTTTATTTAAAACACTTTCATTGACCTTTCACTGGTTTTGCATATCACAGCCTGTTTCATGGCGTTTTCATTTTTCAAATAAGTTTTTCTTGTTCTGAACTCTTCTTTGAATGGTTCTTTCAACATCATATGTCCTTACACTTCTGTTGAGTCATTTTCTTATATATCTCACTCACTATAATAGCAAAGTGAGCTTTTGATCTGGCTAGAATATTATTTACATACCCAATGGGCAGATATTTTAAACTGATATCCTGCTCCAATATCAAATTAAGAAATTTTGGCCACTTGACTTTTTCATTTTTTTTTTTTTTAACTTGTGTAAGTTAACCACAGTATTGAAACATCGGCAAATTAATAGTGCACATGCTATATACATTATTTAATTTGTACTATCAAAAAGTGATCAGAATAATTGAGTTTTAGTTCAATACTTGCTGAATATCAAACTAAAGTTAAAATCAAGTAAAGATAATTGCTCCTGTACCTTGTCTTCTAGATATAAATGAAAACTATAACTTATTTTTTTTAAACATATTTAAAACATCTCACTTTAAAAGTGTTTATCTACCGAGTCAAAAAAATCTAGTCACCAATGAATTATGAAGTTTTATTTATCAAATTTAAATATAGAATTACATTTTTACAACATTAGATGTTTCCATAAGAGAATTTCTCATAACTCTGTACTGAGACCACATAATTCCTGTAATTTATATATAATGTAATGTGACTAGTTAAGTAGGGTTTTGTAAACATGAGTTAAAGAGTAGAGTGTGAAGGTCACCGGTTGACAGGTGACACTCATGTAAACAAGGATGTTTATATGTAAAAGAAATTTCAAAACTCAAAATTGAATGACAATATTTTAAAATGTTAATATCAAACTGAATGTATCCATATCAACCAAACAGTATGGTAGAAAAAAATCTGCTTGTGGATTTAGTTAAGGAGATAATAGACAAGTAGAAATCTTAAAGACTCAAGCCAAGGAGAGACCCAAAGGAGGTAGCAAGTGTCAGTTAAAAACAACCAGAGAACCAGGAACCCACTTCATACTGTCAGTGACAAGTGACTCTTAACTCCTAGATTTCACATTTCCAAAGAACCAGTTAAAGAAATAAAGACAAAATTTATAGGAAGAAAAAAAAGATGATTCATTTTCCATCAAACAATCAGCCCACTATTGTTGATTCACTTCTCCCAACTACCAAACAAAATTACCCCCACTCTGAAATCAGCAACATCCCATCCATAACAATAAATGGAGGCTTTGACACTACCATCTTTTACCAGTTTTATTTTTAAAACTAGAAAAAGATAAAAACATTTTTTCTCCACAAATTTTAACCAAATCTATTTCTTCCTATTTTTTTTCCTTCTCAATCAGAAAATGAGATTATAAAGGATGATATTGGCAATAGGTTTCACAGCATAAATGCATGTTTATTACAACTTCTGCTCTCTTGGAAGTTACAATAATGAGAACACCAAATAGATAGACACCATCTGCCTCTCACTTTATCAGTCAATAATAGCCAACCATATAAAACACCCACATTCACAACTGACAATGAGGGATGTGGTCAACATATAGGCTGTCCACAGCAGGCCAGACAATAAGTGGCTTTAATAAAAACAATAATTAGAACAATAACCAACAAGTTACAAAGATTGTAGTTAAATAGCCTAGCAGATTTCTCATGTCCAGTAGAAGAAAAGAGAAATATAAATGTTATGTTATTATTCAGGTATTCTATGAACAGACATTAATTCTTGATCAAGGCAATATTTGAGGTAATATACTCACATATCACCATGGAGGTTTACTTAGGACAAATAATAGTAATTGGTAAGGTAACTCATCTAGAAGAAGGAAAATTTACTGCTTAAAAACTGATCTTGTGTTGCATCTTGCTAGAGGTGAAGAAGTGGGGTAAATACATATCTCCATGAGGTGCCAGCCTCATATGATTTAAGGGTTAATAAGCTAGGCTAATGGAACATTATTAGCAAGGTTGAATCATATTGAGCGTCCCAAACTTGTGGACTTGTGCCACATCTAAGTTTAGGAAATAATGGTTACTCTAAGCTAGTATCACAAATCCATTATCAAGAGGTGCTTGAATCAAATCCAAGTTTTTAGGGTGCTTGGCATAGTGTAAAGGTTAGCAAGCTAAATTAGCAAACCTTTGTTGCTAGGTTCAATACTCACTGGAGTAAATGACTACTTATCACCATGAGAGAATAAGTAGACTAAAACTATACAAATTTTCAACATTTTTTAAAACTTTGTTTTATTTACTAGTCTTGAATTTAGAAACCTATCTCTTTGAAATGTCAGGTAATAATCCCTACTTACAAATAAATGAATTATATACCTGTTCACCAAGCACACCTCACTGTATCAGAGTTTAGATATCTCTGCTTTAAAGTTGTTTATTATGATTTTTATTATTAGGATAACCAATAATATAGGAACCAAAGTCTTTCTTATTTTAATTAACACCTGTTTAAAAGCTACATTCAGCAACTACTAAGCTCAATGTCAAGCCACAACTTATCAATAGAATTTACATCAACATTAATTACAACTAAAGTGAAGTGCTCTATAATTAGTGTTTAATACTTATCACCCTTGAGAAATTATAATGATCAGAGTGAGTGTGAACATTTGATATTAGGTTGAAAATTGAAATTTGTTTTATCTAAGATGGAAACCATTTTAATTCTATTATGCTAACAAAATTCTCATTGTGATGTGCCAATTTTCCTGTATATTAAAAAATTGATCATTATAATTAGGAGGAAGATTTCCTCAAGAATGATGGATGGCATATGTCAATATAGGTCTTTAAAATATATTAAGTTATTTTAACTTCAAATTTTCTAAATGCCTAATTTTTCAGTTTGAAAAAATTGTGTTGAAGTAGAGATATTATCCTTGCCATCAATATGGTTATGAAAGAAATATTATTCCAATGATCATTATGATCAATGCTATTCAAAATGCAAATACATTAATTCCAATATGATCAGAGATAATCACCCCAATAATAATTCACATTGCTAATTTTATCATATAAGACTGATGTCTGGATTTTTATAAAATTGCCTCAATTGGTTGTTCACATCTCATTTAGGCATTTTCCAAATTTCCTAAATAGATAATTTTGACAAGATCAAATGGTACGCATTTGCAAAAACTTAAAATAGTTCAAATAAAGCTTTAATCATAAATACACAATTTAAAAATAACTAAAATAGTATGCCCTTCATCTCTTTTGATGAAATTACTTTGGGGAGATATCACTGAAGGGCACAGCACAGAATATTCACACAGTGGTATAGCTCTATTCATACAAGATTTTTATTCAAGCACAAAAATTTCATTAAATTAGTCTATAAATAGACAAATTGTTTTCTCTAACCAACTCAAAAATAGACCTATAAAACAAACAATAAGAATAAAACTTAATATAGATATACAATTTAATGAATTATTCCAAAAGAGAACATTTTGTGCTCTTTTAAAATAAAGATTGTATAACATAGTAATAGAATGATGATAAAATAGGTTTTCTTGTTCATAATGTCCATATTTAGAAATATTCAAGTATGATGTCAATAATGTGCTTAATGTTTAATATTTTCCTTTTCCATTTTAGCAGAAAGAAAAATGAGTTGCTCCATTGGAAGTCTTAATTTGAATTGCTATGCTGGTTAGAACAGAAGTGCAGCAAAGATTGATATTGATGAATAAATTTTGAAAGAAGAGTTATTAAAGATCATAGTTGCTATGATAAAGATTGGTACTTAAGGAAGATGAGGCCTGCAGCCTAGTTTTGTCCAAGTTTAGATGGAATCTGTCAGATTCCAATAAATGACAATCTGTAAAGTTGAACCACCATTATCTGGTAGTACTGAGCAATTTAATCGCTTTCAATTTGATGACAAAAGTCTAGTAGAAAGCTTAGTATAATTTTATTTTAAGTCTTTTGTTCAAAGCTAGTTTTTAAACTTCATGTTTTTGAGACATTGGAAAATTTTACAGAACTCTCAATAGTTGAGGAAAATATCAACTTGGTTTTAAACCCCTACAAGTGACACATGCGCACCCATAGGTATTTTCTGTACCATAACACTCCGAATTAAAGTTGTTCTGGAAATACAAGTGTATGAATACACATGTATCAAGCTGTAAACATGGTTATATGGTTAGATATGTATGTATATAATCGTTATGAGTTGGCTATAGGAATAAGTAAGTACATATCAAGCCAGGTGAGGAGGTGTATGTGTATCAGTGTAAAGTTGGATATGCTTATACATGTGTGTGTATACATGTGAGCTGAGGTGTGTGTGTGTGTAGTAATGAAGGTCAAAAGTTCTTGGGAGGTGATAAGCATAGAGCTTGAAAGGAATTATTTTAATGACCTTTATAAGGCATGATTCTGTGACACAAGGGCACAGCTGGAAGCCAGTAGATCAAAAGCTAGGGATTTTTAAGTACTTGGCACAGTATGGTCTGGACCAAAGGGGATTCCATATATACCAGCAAAGAATTCAACCCAAAAAACAGAGTGGCCAGCAAAAGTTTAATCTGAGAGCAGTGGGAAACAAGAGTTAGCTACAAGCTGGATTCTTTTAGCAGTGTGGGCCAAGAGAGGAAATCACCAGCTAGCAATTCTGGCTAGTTGAAGTTAGATAAAAACTAGCCATCCATCACAACAGAGCAAAGTTATAGGTAGGAAAAAGAATTGAGCAAGCTGTCCTTTGAAATTTTGTCTTTGTTCTTTGCTTTTTATGACAGTCACCAGATGAAAGATACTTTGAATCAAATGGGTTTTGGATGTCTCAACTCCAAGCCTGTTATTAAAGCAGAGTAGATAGAGCACTTTAAACATTTGGTCTTTGAGTGAAAACTATTTAAACTTTGAATATTTAAAAAAAATTGCCCCCATAGCATTTTTCTTTTGGACCCTTAGTTTTTCAAAAAGTATCCAAATTAAAACAATTGGGTTGAACTGATTTTAGAACAATTTAAGATGGAGACAAGAAAAACAAACTTAAAAAGGCTTGTAACAAACCTAATTTTAAAATGCAATCCTCCAAAGATTGGGGGGGGACTCAAGTGGAAATTTTTGGAAATAATTAAATTTTAAATGGTCATAAAAACAATTAATCCAATTTTCAGAATTTACATGCATACAAACAAATGGTGAAATTTTGAAAAGAAAATTTTAGGAACTTTGAGATGAAGCATAGGTGAAATTGTCAGGAATGACCCATATATGAAATACAAATATTTGAAGCACCAACTGCTTGAATATTTGATGCAGTTAGAAACAATGAAAACAGTACTTATCAGGTTAGGTTATGTTAGGTTATTTTGTTAAATGGCATATCAACCCTTGCAGGTTATTTGATGCCAAATTCTGTTTTATATATATATATATATATATATATATATATGTGTGTGTGTGTGATTCTTGAGTGAATAGCTAGCAGTTAACCTTATTTTTAAACAATTTAGCACTCATTTATTTGCATATAACTAAATGGTTTTAAGTATTGCTATTTATTGTTTCTACACAGTTAAATGGTTTCAAGAATTGCGGTCAAATACTAATAATTTTATTTGATATCAATCATTTACTTGCATATCTAAATGATTTCAAGTACAGTAGATGATTGAACAATTTTATTTGACACATAGATTGAACCCTAACAGGTACTACTAGAGTGGATCTGGAAGTAATGGCATTTAAGGGGTACTCCACATTCTCTAGAGGTCCAAAATTGGAGCCTTACTCAGAACATTTGGCAGGGGTCTCTTACCACTCTGCATAGGTACAGTTGGCATGCAGTAATGAACAGAGAGGCTTGGATATAGAGCTTTTTTATGACATATCAACATCTTATGCTATTTAATGCCAAAATTTGATACAAATAATCTGTACACAGTTAATTTTCCAAAAGATCTATTTGATCCATAGATGAGAACCTAACAGGTACTACCACACCAGATTAAAGTGGACCTAGGAGTAATAGTAACAACAGGGTACACTACACCCCCACCCTAAAGAGCTCCAGAATTGAAGCCTCCCACCAGATAAAATTTAGGAAGCCACTCTGAGAAGGAGAGGTTTCACTCCTCAGCAGAGGATGCAGCTAATATATTCTAAAAGGATGATGGACAGACAAGTAAACAGAAAAAAAGTCACTATACATTATATATATATATATATATATATATATATATATATATATATATAAATAAAAAGAGAGAGAGAGAGATCAGCAGGAATTTCTAAAATATGTACTAATCACAATCAAGTTTAATCATATTTTTGTTAGAGTGAAAAACTAATATTTCAGAAAAGACAAAAATACTTTTGGATAAGGTAAGCTAAATTAAATAAATGCTTAGACAATCAGGATTATTTTCTAATAGCTTGCAAAAAAGACATTCACAACAAAGCATCCGAGTTTAATATTTTCTGTGATAAAAACATTTCGATTAAGCAAAAAGACATCTATAGATACTTTATATAACATACATAAATTCTTTGGAAATTAAGATTTCAAATGTTCGGTAATATAAATGGAGCAAGGGAAACCTTGATTAGATAAAAGCATTCAAATACGTTAATTTAATCTATAATTAGTTTCAACAATTTCTGAAGAGGTTTTTTGGCTTTTTTATTTTTATATTTTCTGCTTTGTCAGTGGAGCATGGGGCTTAAAATATACTAACTGCATCCACTACAAAGACTGAAGATCCCACTCCACACTTCAAAAGGCATTATCTTCCATATAGTGGTGAGGCTCCACTTCCAGAACTTGAAGGAGTATGGAGTCATCACTTCATTGCCATTACTCTACAACCCACTCTGACCAAGAGTGATAGTACCCGTTTAGGTTCCATCTATAAGTCAAATAGAAAAAAAACAGAAAATTATTCATAATATTTGTATTAGATAGGAATACTTGAAGCCATATAACTGTGTGCAAGTTATTTGTATTAAGAATAGTTACTTGAAGCTATAATAGTTGACTAAGAATTTTTATTAGTTACTTAAAACCATGACTGTGCACCAACAAATTATTATTAGTTAATAGAAATAGTTACTTGAAAACATAATTGTGTATAAATTTGTATTAGATAGAAATACCTGAAATCACATAACCATAAACAAATAAATGACTACAGACAAATAAATGAACAATTTTTAAAAATGCAACAAAACCTTGAAAATATAGTTATGATTGTAATCAAATATCTAAGAATTAATCAAATTCCAGCATTAAATAACCCATTATATGCCATTAAACCAAACCAAAAATATTTTATACTGGTAAAACTAGTTATGTCAATAAAAAAAATTTTAAAAATAAATAACAGATCAGAGACACTTGAATTGACCTTCACATAACTGCATTTCACTTCATGCTAATGCTCTTAGGAAAGATATGAATCCATCTCTCCCCCTCTCCCCAGTTATGAATAAATAGTAAGGCAGATTGGATTCTTTAACCTTGACACAACAACCAGTCAATTTAAACTAAGTATACTCCATTTAAAAATTGACAATGTTACATCCTGCCCATTGCAGAAAAGTCAGCTAAACATAGACATATCTGTGTAGTCACATTGTAACTTGTTAGAACAAAAAAATTTTTTAAAATAAACAATTTAAAATAAAATCCTATGAAAGAAACTGAGAAGTCTGATTTTTAAGATTCAACTTAACTTTACAATTTCAATTTTACTAATAAAATCGAAAAAAATAAAGGGAGAAATATATAATGTACAAAATTATATGCACATGGAGATTCAGGTAATTATCAACACATAACAAAAGTGGAGTTTTACTTTATATTCATGCTCATGAGAAAGGAATGAATCCATCCAGTCTTCCCACACACCCCAACTATAAATAAGATATGAAGGCAAACTAAGCACTAGTTTTGGGCAACCAGTCAAAGAGTAGAATTTTGAAAACAAAACCTGAAGCTCAAATCCTTAAGGAACAACCTTAAGCACACTCTAGAGCATCTATACAAAGGTAGATTCTAACTAGTGACAAGAACTTGGTAAACTGAGAAGCTGCTAGTAGTCTCAGACTTCTATATCATTGGAGTTTGACTGCACAATTCAAGATAGTGCTGATGGTGGTCTACACAATTTCTGCAGCTTTCTTCATTTCCCCAGAGAAAAATGGAAATGCCAGCACTAATATCAATGAACTACCTTGATGATATCCCCATGTATTGAAAGAAATTCATATTCTTGTACTGTGATCTAGTATATGCTATATAAAGCTTATATGAAAATTAATGTGCCCACATTTTTTTAAAATCAAGACTCACTTATCTAAAATTTATATACACCCACTGACCTAACTTCAGTTACATTGAAAATATGTAGGCCAAATCTTATATATATATATATATATATATATATATAAACATTCTTTCAATACAATATTGGCTAACAAAAAGTTTAATATATTAGCTGTACCCATGTAATACATGCATAATAATAAAAAATTTTCGAATTAAATGATTGTCAATTTCTATCTTTAAAATTTGATGAATTAATAAAACATACCAAAAATTAAAAAAATAAATAAATAAATGAAATGATTTTACCATTAAAAAGGGAAAAAAATTGGAAAAATTGGAAATTTAGTTTTCTTTAAGCTCACTTTCATAAGTAAATATTCTTTCTTTTGATTAAAATTTAGTTGCCTTTTAGGTGGGTGATTCAATTTACAGGCTAATGTTATCAATAGAAAATTGAAGTTGAAAACAAAAACTGACAGCTGAGAATAATTATAAAAGTTATCAAAAATACAAAGTGAGGGTGGGAGGTTATTAAGAAAAGATTAAAAATCATAAAACAGTTATTTATTCCCCATATATTTTCTAATAACCTGTTTTTCTTCTTTTTTTTTTTAATTTTTAAAGCAAAATATACAAATTAGCTACCCCATCAGAAAAAATTTGCTACCTTTGTCAATTTATATAGCAGACTACTCAAAATTGTTTTGGCAGTACAATTTTATGTAATACCTGAACCTAGTCAAGTAGAAAGAAATAACAGCTTTATATATAAGACATGAAGGCTGTAAAAAGTAGTCATCAAAATATTATACAAACTACTTGAACCTGATAATACAAAATAAATTGATAGTTATGTCAAAATAACAAATGAAGTTATAAAAGTTCTGACATAGGTTGATAGAAATAAATCTATTTAAGACATCTTAGGTTGTTATTTTTATCTTCCAACATCACAAAACAGGTTTATAGTCCTAAAACAATCAATACAGTCTAAAATAAAGGGTAATGAAAAAAATCCATTAATTCATTACTAAAATGCTCAGAGGAAATTTGCAAAAATGTCAAAGTAGCCGATATACATATAACAAAAAAACTACTCAAAATAATTAAAGGATAACAAAATCAAAGTATCTCAAGTCTCCGGATTTTAACATCTTCAAATCCCTGTGGAGTGAACTGAAGAGGGTTGTTGTCTATGAGAAAAACCCACAAATGTTCAAGAACTAGAACAATACAATGAAATCAAAATGGACTTTAAGAGTATCAAAATTTTAATTACAACTTACTCTAAAAAGACTAGAATTTATAATACTTGCTAACAAGGGTGTATAAGTTGACTATACCTCCTTCCTGACAAGGGGAAAAATTCACCAACCAATTTCTTCAAATAAAAGTAAGCATTGACATAGGTTGAGTCATACCAAAGACTCAAAAAATGGTACTTGATGCCACCTTGCCTAACACTCAGCATTATAAGGTATGGATCAAGAGTAAGTGAAGCAATCCAGGAAAAGTGGCACCTTCTCCAACACCTTGGTGTAGTAGTTATTGAAAAGGAAGTCTTCAGGTCACCCCCAACTATTGCCAGCCAACTTATATCAACAGTTACCAATATATCTTGAGCAACTGCTTTGATTTAAATTAAAACCTTAAATTTTATATATGCCATTTATATATGCCATTTTGATCATGACAATATTAGATTTAGTATAAGCTGGTTCAAGCAGGAATATCATAGTTGAAAAAATTGGTAGTATTGATTGGAAGAATGAACTCAATCCTGTTTACTTTAAGGCATATAATTTTGGAGGAACAAGGTTAAGAATGAACTAACTTTATTATTAAATTAGCCGATTCATTATGAGTCTATCCAAACAAGGCTACCAAAGTCATATTTCAATATTTTTGTAAGGAAAAGAGATATATGATGGGAAGGAGAAAATAAAAATATGAAGGTGGAATCAAAAAGAGAGGGATATCAAAGTTGTATCAATTATATACACCCAGCTATTTATATTGTAGTGTTATTCTAATGAATAAAAAGCTTTGTATATTCTTATAAGACATATGTATATGCTGGGAGGGGTTGTTACATACTACATAGCAAAATATTTAATAAAGTAAAAAGTTGATTCTGAGATGGAAGTGAATTATTTCCTCAAATACTATATGCAAATCTTTAGGAGGTTACATAAATTCATAACTGCAAAAGTATTTTCCTTATTCAACACAATTTACTTATCTACTACCATATACATCTAAGATACAAAAACTTTTTATAATAAAAAAAATAGATAAAAAGCTAGCTTTGAAAGTTTCATCAACAATAGCTTTTCTTTTCTGAATGCACTACTAATTGATGAAAGTTGTGATAAGACATATCAAAATGAGTGTTCAAGTTTGATGAAAGCAGAGACTTCAATTTGTTTCCTCCTCTTGCCCTTTGTAGAAAGTTCTGTTTTAACACGGGATTTTATACATATTAAAGCACCTACAAAAAAAAAAAAAATCCTTATAAATGGCTCATAAAACCAATATGCATTTCATTGTAGCTATAGGTAAATGTTTCCTTAATTCAATCTTTTTTTCTCTTTTCTTTCTGAATATAGTGTCCAATTCATTTGCTTTGTGTGTGCAATACACACAACCTTATGGCATTTGTCAGTCTTGCAAGGCTGAATGCAGGCCTGGCCAAGATAGTATAGAAGATTAGCAGTTGATTATTCTTCGATTCTTCCCTCTTCATATCACTGATGCTATCCAATTATATAAGATAATCTTTCTACTCTTCAAACATTTGTAAAACTAGTTTGCTATAATTATAAATAAAGATTGCTCAATATCAATGATAGATCATACATATCTAAGTTAGGATAGTGTTGATACAACTTGGTTTGATGATCACGTAGATGAGAAACTGACTGTCACCAAGCAGTGTGCGTATATATATATTATATATAAAAATAAAAACTAAGATTTAATTTCGTAACAACATAATCTAACTTTAGGCCGTTGAAAACAATTTACAAGCAGGATTCTTTCTCAAATTCATAATAGCTGGTGGTATCTTAAAGATGGTCATTAGGCATGATAATTACAGCCTTTCAATGAACCTTCCTTATCATGGATGGACTAACTGAGGTTTTATCTGATTTCATCCTTTGCTAATCCTGAAAGAAATTCTTTAAATTGGTGTTTATTTTGCACCTACCACTTAGCTTTCTTCAATCAGGAAGATGAAATTGTATTACCAAGTTTTGGATTTTTGTTCGAATATAAGATGATTTAAAACTAAGGCTTTTTCTTTCTTTTAAAACTAACTTAAATTCACACAAAGAAATATGCATTTTTATATAAATCCTGAGAAATCCATTATGTTCACTGCTACTTTGGATATTTTTACCCTTACATAATTTCATATTTTCATTGTAGTTAACAATAGACATGGCTAATGACTTATGCTTCATTTTGGTAATTTCTTAAACTTAAAAAAAAAAAAAAAAAAAAAAAAATTTAGTTTACACCCTGACACTGGCTTTGGAAATTTTCTTCTCCATGGTGGTGGTTGGATAACTACACTCAATAGTGCTACATGATGTTTTTGTATTTTCATATTAATTTAAATAAACAAACATTAGGAATAGTCACATTTATATTACCTTGGAAATGTAGAATGGTGGCATCTGAGGTAATGTACATGGTAGTAAATGTGTTAAGAGTAACCATACAAAGTAAAATTGAAAACATTGATTATTCTCTTCCTCCCACCCAAATCATAAATAACTTTAAATTGGGATACTATTTTCCAACATTCAATTCAGATGTGGATAAAGTGTAAATAATCAACTTGAAAATTGGTTGAAAATCTTGAAATAGAGGTAAAATTTTAAAGATATAATTTATAGAAAAACAGATACAAAACCCCTCTAACCTTTTAAAAAAAAAATCATTTTTATCACAAACAGTTAAATGCATAAAAAGAATAAGAAATATTTAACTCTTGCAACTATAATTCTTAGTGCTACTTTTTATAAATACATCCAAATTCCATTATACATTTCTTAGCCGATCCATATTTTCTACTAGTTTGTAACATTTTATGTATTTTAATGATTTTGAAATTACTTTATTTATTTTGCTTTTTTTAAGTTTTTTTTCTATGACATGAGGAATTGCAAAGAAATTGAAAAATGCAGTTGCAAAAAGGTTAAATACTTCAAAAATTGAAACAAAGTCAGATCATCTGAATTCAAAATCCAATATAAAAACATATCAATCAAATTATATATTTATACATATATACAGGTAAACTGATAAGTATATAGTAGAAAAAGTATTTCTTTTACATAAAATCTTTTCAGCAACCTTCCTAAACAATACATGTAATTCAGTGTTTATTATTAATCTAACAGATCAAACATTATCCAATGAAAATTTCAGTTAATAATAGTATGTCAAGCAACAGACTTATTTGTGTTGTGTGTGTGTAAAATTTTTACTAAAAAATATCTCTACATCAAATTAAAATGATCAAATGCAATTCCACTATAGATATTGAAAATATTTCAAAGTTGCAAGAAATACTTAAATAAACTATAATAAAAGCTCCTAAATTTATAAGAAGCTATGAGTGATAAAGATTACTGATCTGTATAAGGTTTCATCTAAATGATCATTATATAAAATGATAGGAAAACTGATGCAGCCAATATGTAAATAACTAGAATTGTAAAAAGAATTTAAGCATTTGTTTGAATTAACCTGTCAGCAAAAGAAAAGCAATATTTTATTCCTTTGTATATGTTCATCTTTTACAAGAGAAACAATAACAGACATTGTTATCTTATTGTAATCAGCTTGTAATAAATAATGCATCAATTAAGTGTGAAGATGGAAACGAAGATTTTATTTCATATTTAAAAATCTCTTTAGCAGAATAAAAATCATTTTTCAAACTATATAGAATTAAGAACCATAAGAATCTTTTATAAATCAGAAGCTTTTTTCCTTCTGTGCCAACAGTTTTCTTGGAAATTGTGTCTATATTATAATAATCACATTTTTGAACATATATATTTTACTGCAACACAGCAAAAATAGAACAGGATTTTTGTTAATGCAAAACAGTTAAAATGGTCTAATATTGAATATAAAACTACTAAGTCAACTTGAAACTTATCGGATTTACATTTGTGCTCACTCCAATCCTTATAATTTCTAAATAACTATTAAAGGTCAACTATAAAGCCCTCCCCTTTATTTTTTGTAGTCATAATATAAATATGTTGAGCATAATGGCAGCTAAAGGAGGCCTTTAAAAATACATTTGAACAATGTTTTATTTTCTTCTTTAGATATAATTTATTCATTTATGTCATGGGCCAATAAACAGGTGATATATTAGAATATTACAAGCCAATAGAAAATAGTGCTATGTTTCTAATTGAATAATAATGATAATGAATTAAAGATAAAAAGATAATTTTTAAGAAAATTAAAAATTATATAGAGCAATGTAAAAATCTCTTGACATCATTAACCTCATCACTGAATCATAAGAGAGCCTTTAAATAATCATTCCTAATCATCGCTAATTAGGACAAATCAGTTCTATTAAACGTTAAAAATAGCAACCTATATTGAAAAATATATTTTCACAAGTAATCCATTTTTCAAAAATATCATTCCTTGATCATTTTAAATACAAGGAATCTCCCAAACTTACCTGAAGATTAAGAAATCAAATAACATACATTTGTTGATTATTTATGATTAATAAATCTAAATAGTTGAAAAAAAGTTGCAAAATAAAGATCAACTTTCAGGTAATTATAAAAAAACATTTGTCTTGTTCTGTTTTTAATTTCTAAAGCTCTTGGTGACTTTTAGGATGCTTTTTATATGCAGCAAAAAGGCAAATGACATACAGTACTTTTCAAATTATGTCATACTAACTATACAAGAGCAGGAGGAGGATAATAATAATAATGCAAATGGTTATATCAGGGTTTAAATAGTATATGAAAATATTAAAAGATACAGTATAACATTTCCATTTATCTGTAATGCATTTGTAAACACTAAATATAACATCATAAAACAACTAAATCCTAATCCAACAATATAAACAAACCCGAAGAATGCTAAAAGATGATCTGAAATCTAAAACAAAACAAAAAAAATTTTTTTTAAATATTTGATTAACAGTTTATTAAGCATTTACCATATATGAATATGTGAAATGTACATAGAATGTTCATAACTCATATATAGATAACATAGGAATCACAAAAAAACACTACTTTTTAGTTCAGGTACGAAACTTTTTATTACCTTTGAGTTTAAAGGTTTTTCAACATAAGGAGAGAGATACCATCTTTCTACGCTGACTTTTCCATCGGCACCCGCCGCAAGGCTTCGGCAAGCTCCGAAAGTCAACCGTCTTCTTTGGATGCTAAAACTTGACTCTTTTCTCAAATCTCAGCCCACACTTCTGGTCATGACGTCATTCACATCCCCCGGTCATATTTCTATCTGGGGTTTCTATTTTGACATCTCTGAATGACACATGAACACCTGCACTCATGTTGCACCTAACTAACCCATGCACTAAGCAAAAGGTTCTCAGCCTAACTAAACCAAAAGGTAAGATATATAAAACGAAATCCCTCGGCCATTATATTACAATATCAACTATAAATAAGTACAAGTAACAATTATTTTGTAAAATTTTAATTTTTTCCTTAACCAAAGATACCAGGATTTTATAATTTCAAGTGGATCCTTATACAATCAAAATTGATATTATTAACCAACTCTGCAGCACTGAAAAACTCTATAAATATGAACTAAGTACATCTTTTTGCAATTTTATTTTTGGTTACAAGTGTTGCAGTTTTATTTTTGCTTTAAAAGAAAATTAACATTTTATTTTTAAAATGTAAAAAGTGTACTTATTTATGGTTGATATGGTACCTTTTGCTTAGTAATAACATATAGTGCCACTTAGTATTTCATTAACTTCTAACTTTAAACAAATGTAATGAATAACCTGTTTCATAAAAGCAATAAATAACAAAGATCTGGTTTCTTTAAACCAAATAAGGAGAATTCAGAAACTACCATAGAAAAGTTATTGATCCTAACATTTGCTTATAGGAATAAACATTAAGATTTAAAAAGAAAAGATCTATTGAGATGTAGTAATTAGAATTGAAGTGGGAAAGACACTTAGAAGAGAGGGTAATAGATAGTACAAAATAGTGCCCAAGAAATAATAAGCATAGTAGAAAAAACCTTGACAGAAGATGGAGAGAAATGATAGAGTTTGTAAGACAGAGGTTAGCACAATCAAAGTTGTCAAAGGAGGAATTGTGAACAACCTTTGGTCAAGCAATGGACTCAAAATGATTGATGATCATCTTCAGCAGAATCACTAATCATAAGAAAAAAAATTTACTGTGAAGTGGATGCTTAATAACTATTGAAATAATAGAAAATAGATATTTAATGTGCTTATCTAAAAAGAAAATGAATTTAGATAATTAAATAAAAATGTTAACATTTACAATACTTGAACAGTCTACTATTGTTCAAGATAAAAACAATAGAAAAACATTTTCCTTTTATTAATCAAGTTACTAAACAATATTGGTACATAAATCAAAACATGCTAACAGTCAAGTCACACTGCCAGATCATCAAAGTAGTGATGAATTTGCTCAGTACTTAGATGGGTGACCACTTGATAATAGCAAGTAATGTAACCAGCTTTCAGTCAGTGTTCCAGACTTATCAATGCTTAGTAAATAACTTATCAAAACATGGTAGATAATTTTTATTCATTTTTCCAAACAATGACTTTATTATATCTAATTATTCAACATTGAATGATTGATGTTGAAACAAAAATAGTCTAATTATCCATCCCATTAGACCAACAACATAATTAATATAAACATCAATATAATGTTTAAGAGCCTCATTCCTAATTTACCTCAGAAATTTATTGAAGACATCATTTTATACCTGAATCCCTATCTGAAAAAAATCGACCACTTTCTCTATACTTTTTGATTAGAAACTTAGAAAAATTATTAAAAAAGTATTAAGACTATCTACAGGGCATTTCAAAAGATTCAACTGTCTTTTTCAACTTGTATTTCAACTATTTGTAGACATGAAAATAGTAGCTGTAGACAGAAAGCTATCTTTGCATATTAGGCAAAGAGATTTTCTAAGTGAGCAAATTAAATGCTCAGGCGATTCAAGAATTTTGAAGGTGGCAGGGAAGGATTAGCTCTCAACCCTGTACCCATCCAGTTTCATGGAATTTATCAACCAAATATTGTTCATTTATGGGAAAGTGTAAATTAAGGAAGTTTTACATTTATTTTGTTTTTCACATATTTGTAAAATTTATTCACAAAATACTGTCATTCATGGAAAATAACATAACTGACACACCACAAAAGAATGAATGTTCAAATGAGGATAATGCATGACAATCATTTCAACTGTTAAGTATGGTTTGCTTTTTCAGGGTAGTGTTGTTATATATTAAAACCTCATTTTTCATCTGAGGAAATGTTATATCCTTGTATACTCAAAATTTGTGTTATTTTAGCCATTGCACCCTCCAGAAGCATGTCTAGTAACCTAACAACTGTAAACTCAATCCATAGGTTGGATAACAAGTAGAAGAAATGGATAAGCAATATCACAAACACAAAATGATACAAAATATCCTCTATGCATGGACAGTGAAATGAAAATAATCTACCCCTGAAAAGATTGAATAAAGATTTTTGTTCAAAATTTCCAGGTTACCAACTACAACAAACACTTGAAGGCCAGAAACTACAACCACCAAAAGATTGTAACTAAATCAACCAAGATGAGGATGCTAGTGTGAGTGCATCAGTGAGTAATAATTCATCTCAGAAATTCAAACAAAAATGGGTTAGTGCAAAAGTTAATTAGTAACATACAAATGTAAAAGATTGAATAAAGAGTTTTATTAACAATTTCCAGGTCACCAACTATAACAGACACCCAAAAAAGATTGGAAGGTAATATGACAATAGCTACCAAAATGAAGATGCTAATCCTAATACCTCTGTCTATAATTATACCAAAACCTGGTATCTGTCTTCACGTTATCTATAAAACTATTTATATAAGTAAAGAATTTGATATATAAAACCTAAATGTCTGATTCCTCCCCTTACCCACCCAAGAAAAAATAAGTTTTAGTGTTGTTATTATATAGAATGTTTTTATCCCGAAAATTTTTTTAAAGATTTGTTGTATATAACATTAAAATTATATATATATATATATATATATATAAATAAATAAAAGACTATCCTAAAACTAATAAGCTTTTAATTTTTTTCTATTAAATCAACTTCAATCAAGAAAACTTAAAGAATATTTCCCCATAACAAAACCATTTTAACCCTTTCAGCATGAATAATAAAAATAAAATTTAAAAATCAATCCATAGATCAAAGCATTTTTTTTTCTTTTATTAACATGATTTTTTTTTTTTTAAATAATTGGTGACTTTACCAGGATTCACCTCCCACTAGAACAGTACAAATAAAAGATACATCTAAGAGAAAAGAGATAAAATATTTTATCAATATAAGCATTTTTTTTAAATCTAATGTCTAATTATTGTTGAAGTGTATAATTTATAATCTATTAAAATAAATATTATCTTTTGAAAAAAATACTTCAAAATTTCTAAGAAAGAAAGAATTGTGAATTTCTGAAATGAGAAATTATTGTACACTGATGTACTGACTAAAATTTGTATCTGGGTTTCTCCATTTATTAATAACAACCAAAATGAGGACACTAGTAAAAGTTCAGTGGACTTGTCCTTTATAAGTTATAAGAAAGTGACATTGATTTGATATGTTCAATTTAAAGAAAAATTCATTATAATTCAACAATTCAAGGTATATTCAATAATATATAGAATATAACTCTTTGAAGCAATTTAGAAACTAGCACTTCAACAACAACTAAAGGTTGATAAAAGTTTATCTTACCCAATCCCAAGTCAGGGTAGAGGAAATTCAGGTCACAAATGACTGCCTGATCATCTTGTGGTGAACAACGCGACAAGCAAAATATTTGCTGAGCCACAGAGGAAGCGCCGTATTTTGAACCCATTTGTAAGCAATGTAATGCATCACAGCCATACAACAGTTTTTGATTTTTGTTGTTTTGTTTTTTTTTAAATCGAAATAGAAAAGGGGCAGTGCGATTCCTAGCAAAAAGCAGCTAGGTTCAAATATATATCTTGTAACCACATTGCATACTACAGCTGATGAAGATAACAGTATACTGGCTAAATGCAACAACTGTTTGCATGACCCCACTCCCCACCCTGAATATACGTGGTAAATATGACTCCTCCCACTCACTAACAGGTTAGAGGTTTTCAAACCAGTGTTGAAGGTGGGGGCGGGAAGAAAAATAGTAAAACCAAAAGGGTGGGAACAGCTTAGTTTGTAGAAACGAAAGGTGAATGAAAATGTTACAGACAGTTAAAATACTAACGATACAGTTAACGGGTGGGAATATAATCCCAGCATTGATCAGTTCTCATGAAAAAGGTGGTGTGCGATTGTGTGTGGATTGTTGTTAACTGTATGGATCAATAACAGTCACATGACTGCTGCATGGCAAACTCCAGATGGATTGCAAAGAAAATCTCTCTCTCTCTCAACTAGACAAGGTGTTGAGTGGGAAGATGACTAAACATGAGAGTATATAAGTATATAGATGTGTGTAAAAATATCAATTAACTAGTTATTTCAGCAATCAGAGAAATACTGTTGAATGGGCAGTAACACAATGTAGTAAAAGTAGGCTGTTGTAAAGAGAATAACTTAAGGAGACGTAAAAGAGAGAAGCAAAGTAGAAAACCGAAGAAAAAGTCATCTTCATGCTAGAGAGGTAAAAAGATAATTAATAGAAAAAGTAATCATTTTGTTAGAAAGAAAATGAATGGATTAAAAATGTGAGAAAAGTAGTCACTAGAGAAAAATAAATGAAATTAAGCAAAAGAATGAAAAAATTCAGAATCTATGAGAAATAAAATATAAAATTAGAAAAATGAGAATTTTAAAAAAAGAGAAAGAGAAATTAAAAAGTAGTAAAATTATAGAAAGAGGTAATAATTTTTTTTTTTAAATCAGTGTAGGACAGAGACAGTGTAGAGCGAGGGGACTTGTAAGTTATTACATAAACAGTTGTAAGTTATTACATTAATAATTTTGACTAGTATTATCTGTCATCTTAATTCTAGTTGCTTTATTGAAAATCACTTGGGTCATCACTTCTATGAAAAGAAGGAACATCATACATCAGGAGCTTATCTTCTTTCCTATGTACACTTTCCTGTCATAGAAGTGATAACCAGGATAAGTTTCAATTTTTTTTTAATAAATAACAAGGAAAATAAAGGATAATACTAGTCAGAATTCATAGATAATAAAGAGAAATTTGAGTCTATTATTAATCCAACATACAGACTATTTTTATTATGCATTCATACTGGGTTGTCAAAAAAAAATTATAAACTGAAACTGCTTTATTATTTTGATAACTCATCAGCATTTTCATTTCTAAAATTTTTTTGATACCATATAAAAATTATCTGAATCCATAAAGAGAAAGAGTTCAATATATTGATTTAACAGATGTGATATAATTTTGATTGTTTAATTAATTTAAAGACATGGAATGTGTAAAATAAACTGGAAAAGTTAATAGAAAGATTTTTGAACTTGTCTACTTATATTTATTCAATGACATATGACAGTTATGTATTTTAGACAAACATGAAGATTGAATAGACAAGATATAAAAATTATTAACAAATCTTTGAAGGCCACATTGAAGGATAGAAATGATAAACAGATTAATGATTTAAATTTGGCCAATACAAGGGAGGCAATTGATTGAAACATTTTACAGATGAATAAAAATTTACACAAGAAAAATAAAAATATCTAACATTATGCTGTCATCTAACTGTTGAAAATGTATGTTTCAATGTAAATTTATTTTATGTTAGCTATCATTATCTTTGAACACCTAAATCATATTGAGACTGCATACACAAAGAAAAGAAAATGAGGAAATTTGGATTTTTGAAGAATGAAAACCAGTGTTGTACATCCTTAAAGCCACTTAAGCTTTTTATGAAAATACTCTCACAAAAAGGAATTTTTCTTTAGAATGAGATTCTGCTGATGTCTCTGTACAATCTATATAATTTTTCAAAGTACAAGGAGGACACAAATGGAATCAAAGTTATAAATCAGACTTTAGATATTATACATAGATTACAAACAAAATATGCAAAAAAAACAAAGATTTCCTCTTTTTTCCCCCTTATACTATACATTAGGGAGAGAGAGAAAGGGAAAGAAAAGGAAGAGTGAAAAGAAAAACATTATCTGAAAATCTAAATATACAACCCAATTTGTAAATTTTCAATATAACTTTGATCACTTAAAGACCTTCTTAAGATATCTTTTTGCAATAATATAACATCATTAAATAACTAATAATCTGTAAATATACCTATTCAATTTCTCATTCAACTACCAAATAGTATAATCATGATCCTTACTACTATTGTTAGTTGCTTACTAAATGTAAACAATACATTATATCCTGAATTTTTCAAGGCAGGCTTACATTTACTACATCATTTCATTAAAAAATAAAAATTTTATGATTCAAGTTTCAATAAATGAATTTATACAATGTCAACATTTCAAAGTCCAATTTAATAGAGAAAGCTGAAGAAAAAAGTAATATTTGTGTGTTCTCAGAAGGAGAGGGGAATTTATCAAAATGACACGAATTAAGCAATGATTAAAATAAAATCAAAATATATTCTAAAATAATACTGGCAGAATGACAAAATGAAAATTTGCAGAATCAATATCTAGAAAAACATGGCATTTAACCCAGTTCTTCCATAAAGAGAAGGTACATAATACATGGTAGTTATTTACTAAGCATAATTTACTTTTTAGCACAAAGCCAGAAGTATAGGGGTAGCCAGTTAAAATCAAACACACTAACAATGGTTTACTAGCCTAAACAGTTAATTATTACACCATGTGAAACATCCATAATTAATTTTATTTCTTCTGCAAGAACAGCAAAGACAAAAACAAATAATTCTCAGATTATAATTTATGTTGGGATTAGTTATGATGTTAATTTGGGGTTTGTAAAGACAAACACTAAATAACATGTAACAATAAAAAGGGTTTATTAGGCTGGTAATAAAAGGTACAAAAGTCGCGTGAGTAGTAAGACTAGCTCAGCATACTGCTCCATGTCAATTGATAAGCTTCAACTTAAAGCCTTCATTCATCAACTCCATGAGCAGAACAGTTCACTTTCAAAAGGGGTGGAAGGTTTCCTACACAACAGGATCAGAGAGTAAAAAGAATTTAAGAAAAACATTCAACAGTGTATATACATGCGTATTATAAATAGGATCAATATGTCGGTAGCTTGACAGTCATCAACTAAAATTTTCACTGTATTTTCACTGTCCAATCTATTTTCACTGTCCAATCTATATGATTAATGAAGAAGTATCATAAATTATGTTCATTCATCAATTTGACAAAGGCTAATCATCATCATCATCATATCGTGCTGGCAGCACGGATATCCCTGACCCTCTCTCACCACTCCTCCCTATCGTTCATCGCCCTAGGCAGGTCTTCAGGACAACAACCTGTATCCTCACATAGCTGCTGAATGTACGTTCGTGCTGGTCGTCCTGCTTTTGCGCGGCCATGTGTGGGGATCCATAAGAGTACATCTCTTATGAGTTCATCTCTGCTTCTCCAGCAATGTCCTGCATGTCTGGTTCGCCTAACTTGAATAGTTTTCGTGATAGGGGGCAGGTGGCCGTACAGTTGGTGTCTTGTGGGGTGTTGCTGCCAGGACTTGTTCAGGATTGCACGCAGCATTCTTGTGTAATTGCCATCTAGTTTCTTCTCCAGCCATTTTGTTAACGTCCATGTAGTGCATCCATATAGCAGTATCGATGTGACCGCTGCTTGGAAGAAACTGCGTTTCATTTTATCGGTTAGGTCTGATTTCCATATAGTCGATAGCCTATTGATAGCTGTCCATGCTTTCGTTAACCTCGTTTCGATGTCCTTTTCGGTTGATTTGACGCTGCTTCCTAGGTACGTGAATTTGTCTACTAGTTTAAGAGGGGTTCCTTTTAGAGTGGAAATGTCCCCCGTTTGGTTATAGCACATATATTCCGTTTTGTGTGCATTAACATGGAGGCCTATGCTTGCTGCTGCTCGTTCCAAACTATGCAGAAGTGTTTCGGCTTGGTCAGGTGTATTTGCCAGTATCGCTATGTCATCGGCGTAGTCTGCGTCGGTAATTGTTGTTGCAGGGTATCTTCTGCTTCTTTTCTTCGTCAGTTCGAAGCCATTCTCTTTGATTTTGTCAATCGATGTTCTAAGTACGTAGTCTAGACAAATGATAAAGAGGTACGGAGCCAGCATGTCCCCTTGTAGTACTCCTGCTACAATGTCGAAGTATTCTGTGTCTCCATCTGGTGATCGTACTTTGAACTACACAGATGATTTGTTTATCATGGTGTAGGCTTGTGCAGAGCTAGCCACACATTTTGAATGAATTGATAACAGAAGAAAGGAGCAACAAAGGCTTTCTAAATAGCACTCCTGAAGTTTGGATTTCAAAGTTTTTCCTTCTAGTCCCATTGCCTTACCAAGACTAAAGAGTATAGTCTGTCTAACTATTCTATCCACAGATGGTAAGAAAAAAGACAAATTCACGCCTTTCCCAAAGAAATGCAAACAGCCTCAGTCAGAATTTGAACTCTGCTCACCAACTCCATTTTCCTCACTATCAACCAATACAACAGTGCATTAAAAATTTAATAATAAGCAAATAAATCAAATATTGAAACATCAGCTATCCTTTATCCAAACAATTCCTCAATACAAAATAAAACCCTTTAAAGCTCTGGAAAGAAGAGAACATCTTTCCTCACCCTTTATAAGATTAATCCAATAATTTTTTATTTCATTTTTTTATCTATTTTATGAGACAAAAATCAAATAACCATATTTACCCAACCCCTTTGCTCGGGAGTTTTCCTTCTCCTAGACTAGTTGCCTCACCAAGGCTGAAGAACCTAGTCTGCCCTACTATCTACCAATAGCTGGAGGGAGAATAATTGGATTCATACCTTTCCCAAGGTTATTAGTGCTATGTGAAATGCAATCAGTCTTGTCCAGGATTTGAACTTGTGTCGCCGTGCTCATTTCCTATGACAATAACCATTACACCACAGGCACATCCAAAAAAATCAAATAACTGTCTAGGGAATGATGGGGGTCACGTAGAGAAGAGAGGAGGTAATCCAGTATTGTTGGATAGGGTTTTAAGGTTCTAAGTGATGACAGTTTTGTGTACTGGATGCATAACAGTTCAGAAGAGATAATTTGTTTACATAAACTGCAGCTTAATTTTTATTCAGAAGAGGAGAGTTACAAGTCATGATTTTTCTGGTATAATACTACCTATTATTGCCAACTATTATGATAGTATTAAATTTACAAGTTATGATAGCATTAATTCAAACACAAAATAATGATTTAAAATATGACATTTTAATCTATTAAATCAGCCATCACAAAGACTGAAAAATTAGAATTATTTAAACTAAGAGAAAAACTGAAAAAGAAAAATGTATCAAATATAAAAAGTTGATATCATGATTAGAATGCTCCAACAAATTTTGTATAATGAGAAAAAAAAACTAGAAATAGATAAACTAATCAGAAAATAACATTAAAATTCATAATACTAAGGGAAATACTGAAATATTGAAAAGGTTTACTGTCATTTGATCCCTAAGATAAAAGTCCAAAGAGAAAAAAAAAGAATGAGAATCAACATCCTACCACATAGTTAGAAATGCCCTTTTTAGGAATAAAAATGACTTACATTAAACTAAACCATCCAAAATTTAAAATTAGATGGTTTAATTTAATGAAGGTTAAAACAAATCAGAAAGCAAACTGTAAAATCCAAAATAAAATTTCAAAATGAGATGAGAAGTTAGAATTTACATATCTAACTTATCATATTCATGTTTTGGCCACTGTACCAACTAACCTTCAAGTGTTTTCTGTTGTTGGTTTTGACTTCTCTGTATAATGGCATATCAACCTTTGGAGGTTATTTAATTCCAAAACCACATCTCAATAACAATACTATTCAACTCACAGCTGGGGGATAAGGGGGTTCAATACCTTTCCCAAAGGTATTAGTCCAAAAGTGAACATAAGAGTTTGAACTTGCTTACTACAATTGTCACAGTCAAACACATTAGCCACAACACCATGAGGACTCCCCAATTTTTTTGTTGTAGAAAAACTGACATTCCAAGAATAAAATAACTAAAATGGCAAATTAACTAATAAAAGATATCCCAAGGCATGATATTGGAATGAGAACAATTTACTCCTGTGGATTGAATAAAATTCCCTGAAATTTACTAACTATGCTAAAAGACACTTGAAGAAAGCTGAGAGTTGGAGTGAATGAAATATTGTGAATATAACAATCAAAATGAGAAAAATAGTCTGAAATATTCCAAGATTACAAAATCTTAACACAAATTCCTAACAAACATTTTTCTTTTGATAGAATTTCTTCCAAGTGTTTTTTTTTTAAATGCAGCAAGAGACATTCTGAAAATCTGGTAAATGCAAATTTATTAAAATGATGAATCATAATGCTAAAGCTAATTTTATCTTGAACCTTTTCAAGTTTCCTTTTCATAAACCCCTTTTTTTAAGGACTACTTTCAAGAATTTAAATGACATGGCAGAATTGAGTACATTTAAAAATTTATGTATTTATAATTGAAGAATATCATTAATGAAAATAAATTTCAATGACTTTCTCAATGTTTGAATGTTCAACTGACAAAATTCAGGGGGGTGGCTCAAAAATGAATTGAGATTATACATACACACACACACACACACACACACACAAGTACACATGGAAATTCCATTAAATACATGCATGACAATTGAACAAATTATAAGCTATAATTAACATTCTGAAGTAAATAAATATAGATTTCTATTTTAACATTGGTTAAATAAAAATAAATAAAAATTTTGGAGTGGAAAAAAATCAAAGATTTAGTTTTTACAAAAACAGCTTACTTTTATAGGCAAGTATATCATATTTTTGAGGAAAAAAATTAACTTTTTCAGATGAGAGATCTGATTTATTGTAAGGTTAACAGTGGAGGTTTTCTAAAAGCTTATTGTTGATAACACTATCACAGCTGCTAATTATAAAAGTATCAACAAATAGTTCATAATTGAAAAAAGGAAAAATTTTAATTTTTACAAAGATTGAAAATGAATTACTCATTTTCAATCTTATTTTTCTAATCTATTCACTTTTTTTGATAAGTAATTTTTAAAGCAAAATATGCAATAACCTTAGGAAAAAACTACTACATTTGTCAGGTTATATATACCATGCTACTCAGAAATTTCTTTATGGCTGGAAGAAGTCTTTATTTTGGTGATAATTTTATAGATAACCTAGACAAACAAGCAGCATAGACACGGTAGATTTTTATATATAATTATTGTTTCAGATTTGCATTCTTATGGGAGGATGATTTGCATATTTGCCAAAGATCAGAATATCTGTTTGCTCTGGCTAGGATCAAATTGTCACTTTCCAGACCTTTGACAAGATCAAAATATCAATTAACTTTATAAGTGTCATACACAGACCCAGAGGGCAATGGGTAAATTATTTGAAATTATTAATTTTGCACAAGCGCTTTGTTTCAGATTTTGTCTACTGTGCAGCAAACCAGAATCAGTTTGGGCACTGTCTTTGAAAAAGCAACACCATAATGCAATTCACTTCTCCAAAAATTTCAAAATGGCATACTGTACTATTTGTGTTTTGGTGTCTGAGGACAGTGCAGAAGATTCAAAAAGAGTTCAATGAGCCCAATAGCGATTATGAAGGTACAGCAGCTCAGAAGCTTTACTTATTCTCGTAAGAGAAGAGCTCCCAAATTTGTTGGAGAAATTCAGGCCATGATTAACAATAATTCCAGCAAGTCAATCAGATGCGTAATGTTTTTTTTTATTAAAGGTTATGACAGACTAGAGGAAAGACCACACGGCAAACCTTTTTAATTAACTCAAGCATCCTCTTCAACCAAACATGCTTTGGTTTTTCTCAGATGTGAAAAATTTCTGCTAGGCCCAGATGGTGAACTCACAGAACCACCACTGACTTCCTGTCTCCACAAAATGTATGAATATTGATGAAAACCAAACACCTAGTCCACATCACGATGTTTAGAGTAGTCACTCGTGATGGTGACATTATGCTGCCATTCATCTCCCCACATGGCCTCAGATTCAACAACACAAAAAGCCTATATTGAGTGCGTGGAGGAGAGAGAGCTGTCCTGGATTGAGGGGGTGACAACTAGATGACCCGACATCTGGCAAAAGGAATCTGCATCATGCTGTACAAGCAAGAGAATCCAACATTGGTTGTCAGAAAATTTCAGTAACCACATCACTGCTCACATCTGCCTGTCTAACTCCCCAGATTACAATCTCCTTTATTATCTATGGTGCATGGTTGAGCAAGAGACCAACAAAACACGATGCAATACCAAAATTGAACTGAAGGCAAGGATAACAGCAGCATTTATCAATTTAAACAAAGAGACCATCAGAAAGGGTTGCAGGAGTTTCAAAGTCATCTGGAGATTGTGATTGAAGCCAAAGGCAATTTCTTTAACTGCTATAATCTACTGTATTTCAAGATATCTTTATGTAATTTTGGTAAATACATCTGATAAAGGTGAGAAGTCGGTGCTATTTTTATTTTGTGAAATTGAGACAATTTACCGATTGCACCCTGTGTGCATATATATATATATATATATATATATTACATACACACACATACAATAATAAAACTAGAAGTATATTATTACCTCCTATTCCCAATTTTTTAGTCATCTAAGGATGATCTCTCATAGCTTAACTTTTGAAATTTTAGTCAAAGGGATCATATTGTATACTTTAAAATTTCATTAAAACCAAAACGAAAAATAATTTCTCTTTCTTATCTAAAGAACCTTTCTAATAATAAGAATTTAGCAAATTACATTTTAAGTTATCCTTTAATATTCCCATCATTTAACCCTAATTAGAAAATCATATTTGTAAAAACTACCTAAAAAGAATTTCCTTTTTATGCTTATTAAGCTGAGCAATTTGTTTCTTAATCATTTTATCTGAGAATAGGGTGGATTTCTCTGAGTGCTGATTCTGGCAAAGTATTTAATACTCAGGTTATTGATTCCTCTGATTTATTGTTACTGGTCAAGCAGAAACTGGGTAGCCATGTACTTTTCTGAAGAGGTTTCTTGTCTGACATTTAGATTTTGTCCTGTCAGCATTAGGATAACTTAAAATGCATTTTGCCCAAATTGTTAGTCTTAATTAAGCAATAATGATGTAACTATTTTACATCTCTCTCAAAACCCACCAATAAAACAATACAACTGAAGAAATCACTTCATTTTCAGAGAGGGCTTCTTGGTGTATAAACAACTCCCAATTTACATGCAAATTGTTTTAAGAATTGTTTTTCAAAGTTTGGGGATTTGAATTCTGTATCATCAATGACATCATGCAGCAACATGGCTTTCCAACTGATTTTTTTTTTCTTTTTTATAAGATCCCCTGTGTTACCTAATGAGAGAATTTTTTTTAAACATTAAAACCTTCCTCTAGGCCTAACAGATATGCATAGTAAATTTGGTAGATCTACAAACTCTTCCCAAATATAGTGGTCTTATGAACAAGCATTGAATTTAGAGGCAATACTTTCTTATAGGTATGAGTAACTGCACAAAATAAAGATGCCAGTGACCAAAAAAAGAAAACAAAAACAGCCATGAGGTAAAAATGTTCTAAAATAACCCAAAGTTGTTTGTTTCTTTTGAGCAATGGAAATTATGCAATGACAAGAAAGGACAGGGATGGGGGGAGGATCTGCCTGAGTTCTAAATTGGCACTTTCAGTGTGAATGCAAGCCAATTTTATAAACAAGACCAAGGGGGAAAAACCCTTACAAGAGCCAGAAAAAGATGTTTGCTCATTCGATAAAGTCACACCTGTCAAAAAAAAAAAAAAAAAAAAAAAAAAAAATTCATAGTGTATATGTATTTTGGGTGACTGACTGACAGGTGGTAAGAGAAGCAAGAATTCTGGGATGGTGGAATGTGCCAATGCTGAAATGCATACACTTATCAGCTTGATAATGACCAGGTTTGAACATAACATGAATCCAAAGCCAAAAGGAAAATGAAAGAAAGATAAAAGAAAAAAAAAATGGAGTTGATAGAAAAAGAATGAAAAGATGAAAAAAATATCCCAACAAAACATGACCACAAAAATAGAAAGAGAGGAAAATGAAGAGGGGGGCTGCAAAACTCAATGGCTATTTGCATATGAAAATAAATTTCTATTTGATTAACTTGCTTAAAGGCTGTATTTAGAGACCATTAAGTCATTGTCACTTCACATCCTATTTATTAAATTTATATTATAATAATTGCAAATAAGAATACTCTATAACACTGGTTTACAAAAATAAATTTTTGGTCTGAGGCAAGAATGGGGATAGGTGTTTTTTGTTAATTTGGGTGTGCTGAATTCAAATTTATAAATAGTTTTGCTCTATCACCTCTAGTTTTCTGGCTTTTAAATAGTCTCATTTTAGTATAAACAGAGAATATATGTGCATATTTCATGAGTTGCTGCAGCTTATAACAGATAAAACAGGATAGATAAAGAACACTGATTGAATCAATATACTTGGATGACACAATTACACAATTCATAGTACCACAGACAGTCAAAAGTGTGTTTTCTTAGAAGATCTGGTGTATTTTGCCTCCGGGATGTCACGCAAGAGCATCCAGCAGAAATCTCCCATCATGCCAGGGTTCCATACCTAGATAGTTGCTCTCCATTTTTGTAATATCTTGGTGGAATTTTTCTCCATGCTCATCACTCACTGCTCCAAGGTTTGGCAGGAAGAAGTTGAGGTGGGAATGGAGAAAATGAATCTTGAGTGACATTCAGCACCCCATATCCTCGTAAGACTTTAGCAACTTCTCAATACAGGCTTGATAATCTGGTACGTGTGTGTTACCAAGGAATCCACTATAGATTGACTTGAATGCTTCCCATGCTCTCAGTTCCTTTAAGTTAAGAAGCTCCTCAAAATCAGTATCTTTCAGCACTTCTCAGATCTGAGGTCCGACAAAGATACCCTCTTTGAGCTTAGCAGCACTAAGACCTGGGAACACAGTAGACAAGTGTTGGAAGGCAGCACCATTTTTGTGCAACGCCTTCACAAAATTCTTCATCAAACCAAGCTTGATGTGAAGAAGCACCTTATTCATGTCCACCAGAGGATTCTCCTTGAGGCTGTGTTTGCCAGGAACAAAAGTGCTTCTAGAACCCCAGTCTTTCTGCTTGTAATGCTGGGATACAGCTTGACTATCCCAGAGACAGAGAAAACAACAGTACTTTGTGAAGCCCACTTGCATACCCATAAGAAGACCAATGACCTTATTTGTTCCGATTCCTGAAACTGGTGATCCTTACATCTTCCTGGACTAGGTTACACTGTTTAAGCCGAGAAGCCAAGAGCTCTGACTGCTGTTTTGACAGATACAAATTACGAGCAAGATCATTCAGATCTTCTTGCGTAATCCAGTGTGGCTCATTGCCACTTGTTCCTGAATATGTAGACTCAATATCTTCCAAAAATATTGACTCGGCAGAATCCTCCCTTGAAGGCATTTCTTCATCTGATGAGGAAAGAAGATCCTTATTTACTGGAGGTGTGGGTACAGGAAGATCATCTGAATGGGGAACAGGTCTCATAGGAGATCGAAGGTTGGGATATTTGATCTTTTTCCTAGAAGATGCATTGAAACCAGTTATATTAGTTAAACAAAAATAATCATCTGCGTGGTTTCGCGGCTCTCTCCAAACCATCGGGACTGCAAAGTTGAAAGCCGCTTTCTTGCCATTAAATCCTGCAGTTAGTCCATTGTAGCAGGGTTTACAACAGATGTGTGGAGCCCAAGACTTGTCCTGATCACCAATTTTACAGTCAAAATAGTGAAAGTAGGCAGTTCTGAGGAGGGAAGTGATGGTTCAACACTGTGCAACTGTTGTAAAGTCCCCACACACGTAGCAGAAAGAATTGGCCTTGTTGAGGCATCCTCGACATTTTGACGTGCTTGAAGCCATTGGAGAATCTGAAAATATAACAAAGTAAAACTAAATGTGCATTTGAAAATGTAATACTAATATTTAGTAACCCAAAAGATGTGTAACACAATAGTCGAGGGACACTAACCTCCTGCGCGCCTGCGAGACAACCTCTTCCAATGACTGCCAGAGTGTGGATTGAGACCTGCTGCCTTAACTGTCAAAATCCGTCTTGATTATATATATATATATATATATATATATATATATATATATATAAAATGTAATGCTATCACTTACATTTAGTGCATAATAACTAAAAAATAAACCATAAGTCTCACAATATTAGAATTGTCCCTGAATTCATATACGCCTTTATGTACCATATATGCACACTATGCATATCTAAAAAAACTAGAGGTGATAAGTAAAAACAGATTTCAAATTTGAATTCAGCACCCTCAAATTAGGTAAAAACGGGTATTTCTGTGCTTGCCTCAATTTCTTTGTAAACCAGTGTAATTAGCATTAGTTATCTACTTTTGAGAAATTATGATTGAAGAGAGCAAACGCTGACCTCCAAACTCACTATTAACTCTGAAACTGAACTGGAAACTGCTTTATTCTTTAAGTTAAAATGCTTTAACAAGAGTGTCATTATGATGTGCCATGTTTAGCTATCTTACAGTAACATACGAAAATCCAATCATTATAATATAAATAGGGTAAATCTTCTGAGATTCATAAAGAAAATTCTTAAATACTTACACTTTATTCATACCACCTATTTTTTTCAATATAGGACAATGTTTGCAAGTTGATTATTGAATTATGCAATAACTTTTTTTGTACTATTATATTTATTTTAGCCAAACCTTCTACACACACTGATCTCTTTACAGCCATCAAAGTTATTCAATTCAAATCTTAAAGTGGTAAAGTTTTGAGAATTTCAGAGACCAAATAAACTTGATTTATTTGAATCTATAAAGATTAAAGATATATACTAAGTTTTTATTTAATAACTGAACATTTAACAATACTACCAGCTTTTGGATTATTAAAGAGTGAGCAAAGTTTTAAAAAAATGTATAGATAATATCATCTTCTCTGTAAGATGTCTATTGATCTTTTTTTTTTTTTTTTTTTTTGTAAGGTTTGACTCTTAACCTTTGCTAAAGAAAACTTTAAAAGAAATATCCTGCAAACAACTTTTAACATTCAAAAAAGGAAGACATTTTCGACAAAAGTTATGTAGCAGAGATTGATACAACTGAAGAAATCACTTCATTTTCAGGGAGGGCTTCTTGGTGTATAAACAACTCCCCAAACAAAAATCTTTTGACAGACAGATTCACACTAATAAGTATAAAATAATTTCATGACCTGGAAAAGGAAAAATTCATGCAAGTTATCTATTTCTCTCACTCTTATTTATATATATATATATATATATAAGAATTAACAGCAATTCATAGTAAAAAAATAAATCAATAAAGAATGAGTAGTTTATATAATTATAAATGAAGTCTAAATAAATCATGATCTCTTAGAATAGGAGAAATAAAAAATAAACCAGAGAAAAAAAAAAAAAAACTATTCCTAAAAATATTTTAAATAGCAAAGCTGATATACATTGCATTATACAACTTCAAAAAATATTTGGCCAGATAAGACAAAAACTAAAATTGAATACATACAAGAAACAATGCACAAATTCAATAAACTAAAAATCATAATTTGTTTAAATGACCAAAATAAAAATTTAACAAAAAATGGTAGAAAATAATTTGAAACTAACTTGCTTTTTCTGTGGACTATTCATCTACACATGCATTAAAGAATCACTCACCAGTAGTTAGAGCCATGTTATTTCAAACCATAATCAACCCAACCCCAACATGCTGAAAGTGCTTGAGCAATTAAAGAAAAACTATTTCAAGTAGACAGTCATTAACATAGCATAAATATTTCAGGTGTAAAAAGTTTATTTTAGTACCCAAAGGTGGGAGGGGATAATCTCTTAAAGATTTCTGCAATATTACATCAGCCAAATAATTCTATTTGAAAGATTGTAATTAACACTTTCCTGTCGGTATAATGTGCATTCCATTCATAAGCACTGAAAAATCCCTTTCATTTTCAATACACAAATTACAAATTGAATGCCTCATTTAATCAGACAATTTTTACATTAAAAAAGTTTGTGTTTTTTTTTTGTTTTTTTTTTTAAATATCACCAAAGTGATTTTTCCTTTAGTTCATAGGACAAACAAATTATAGTATTTTCTATTTCTTTTAAGCACAACTTAATCAAAAACATACACAGAATTTAGGAGGCAATTTCTTGGTGACAAGTTAAAGATAATATAAGTATCAAATTAAAGCATTTGAATAGGTTATGATTCAGACAAAAATATTCAACTTTTGAAAATATTAATATCATATCCCCTATATCTGTTCACACATTAAAGTTTATCATTTACCTTCAAAAATCACTCCCCCAAATTTATAGAGTTGGCAGTTTACACAAAACAATGATTTTAATTCTATAACTTTGAAAAATGTTATCTTGTAGAGAATTTTATAAAGTAACTTTTTGTATAACAGTCATGAAAACTTCTTTGAAAAATTCTAAATACAACAAAGTTGTAGCAAATTTTTAGATTTGTCTGCATTTTTTTTTTTATAGTCAAACACTTTTACAAGGAACTTTGTACTAAGGAACAATGAAATTAGTCAAAGTGCTTAATTTTAAAAAGGACATTCAATAAAATATTTTTTTATAATCGAGAAAAAAAAAAAAAGTGTTAAAGAATGTATTTACGAATTTAATTTTTTTTTATTTTCTAAGCACCTTCAACATTTTATAATCAAGAAAATAAGACCAGTAAAAATATAACTATCATCTGTTCCTATTAAAAAAAAAAAAAAAAAAAAAAAAACACAGAATAAAAGCATTTTGATATAAGATAAAAAGCTGTCAATGCAGTGTCAAAATTAAACAACCTTATTTTTACAGTTTTTCAGTTATATGTGCGAACATGCAACTAAAAATATTAATGTTGATATTCTCATGAAGCATGAAAAATTTTTACAGCATTAGGAAAGTATGCATTTTTTTCTTGGTATAATAATGTTCATCATAGTCAGTATGCAAAAGTTTTCTAATAATTAAAATTAAGTGTTTCTGTATTTAGATTACAGTCTCAGAGATGATACAATACTTAACAGAATTCTGGCAGAAAAAACCCCAAATGTTTTTCCTTCTGCAAGCAACAAAAATATACATAGAAATAATTTGGTGTTTTCAAATATTTCTCAAGAAACAAATGAAAGCTATAGGCAAATATTAGTGCAAACTGGACTCTTTAGCCTTGGTACAGCAAGTATCTTGGTAAAACTAAATTCAAATCAACTTTACTCCACTTAAAAACTGACCTTGTGTCACATCTTAAATATGGCGAAGAGGTTGCATGAATACATTCTTAAACTGATAACTATTTTTCAAAGGATTTTCATCAGACTTAACTTGCTTTTTCACTGCAATTGTTTTTATTCTGTCTTTCACTGAACTTGTCTAATTATTATGGTAAATAAACTTATTTCATTAGCTTACAGCATAAACATTATTACTGTAAAAAAAAAAACAAAAAAAAACTAAAAGTATCACTAAGAAAAATCAAACCAATCAAAAAATTAAAAAAAAATCAGTCCATTTCGTGATCAATAAAAAGCAGCTCAATATGCAACTGCTTGTTCGGTACAAGTGAAGATGAACACCCAAACAAACAAAAAAAATTTTTTCAACATTTTCCTTTAACTTGCTACTATACAATCAACTAAACTTATAAAACATTGACTGATATTCATAATTACATATATTCTAGCAAGTTTTGTTAAAGACAATGGGACACTTTATTATTTTTAATTTGATTTTTTCAAGACTCCTTGTTATTTTTCTAGTGTTGTGACCTAGATGGTAAAGGAATTGTCACATATCTTCTGCCCAAGTGCTTTTGACCATGTAGTTTATAAATTTATATGTCCATTTTGAGAGTGCCTCCCAAAAAACAAAAATAATTCTTACATTGTCTATACAACCACAATGCATAAAAATATAAAAGACCAAACCTAAATAAAATAGCATTTAACACAGGCACCAACAAATTAAATATTTTTAATAACTAAAAATCACTATTAGTAAACCTTTTTCCAATTGAACATTTTAAAACAAAATGCTGAAAACATTCCAACCGACAATTTCAAAACAAAACACTACAAATTATTAAAACAGTAAAAACTCAACAGTCAACTCAAAACTACACTACCCCTGGTGACAACAAAGTATGGTTGAAAGCACTTGGGCAGAAGATATATGACAATTCCTTTACCATCTAGATCCCAACACTAGAAAAATAAGTTGTCTTGAAAAAGTAAAATTAGAAATAATAAACAGTGTTCCATACCACACACAAGGTAAGCATTGCACAGGATAATGAAATAAAATTCAAATAAGACAACAGTTAAAATATATATTTTAGTATATTTCTTCAAACCCAATACAACACAGACAAGTACTTTGAGGAGAGGGGATCCAAGGCTTTCAACTTCTTTTCTCTGTCTAAGTATAATTATTTTTGCTTAAATACATTTTGCACAGAATTATTTAAATTAGGAGTGTAATCACAATTTTTTTTTCAAAGGAAATTTCTATTAAAAAAAATTTTCCTTCATCAAAAACATAATAAAAAATGTGCATCATTTAATGCCAGAAGGGTTAAATTGGTTTTGTTTTTTTGTGCATAAGTTTTGGTTATGTTTTATTATATTTGACCAGATTTTGATGAAGAGGTTGGTTTCTTTTAGAAAGCTTAAGATTTTCTCTGGTATGGAGTTTTTGAAGAGGTCCTTTAAATTGTTTGATAATGTTTTAAGCAAATTTGCCTAAACCTCTCACAGTTTATGAGAATGTGTTTGACTGTAAGAGGTACTTTGTATGTTGAACATACTGGAGAGGTCTTCCCGTTTTAGGAGGTGTGAATGGGTAATGTGGGTGTGACCAATACAAAGTCTGGAGATTATCACTTCATTTCTATTTCTTCTATAGCCTGCTGGCCATTCACCTCTGGTATCTTGAATATGGTGGAGCTTGTTCTGTGTTTTTTGCCATTTCTTGAATATAAATTTAAGTGGTTTTAGGTCAGTATATGGAATTTTTGTATTGGATATGTGTCAGGAGTGCTTTTTTACAGCTTTGTTTGCCCTTTCATTTCCTTGTATGCCAATGTGGCTAGGTATCTAAGTAAAAATGATGCTATTATTTTTAGAAAGAGTGTTCATTTTATCTAGTAGTCTTGTGATGAGAATTGATGAATCTTTGCTCTGTTGAGCTTGGAGAACTGATTTAGAGTCTAAATAAATGATAAATTTAGAGGATTTGTGATTTGCTATAATGTTCATGGCTAGGTCAATAGCTATGGCTTCTGCACTATAGATTGCTGATTCATTTGGGAGTTTTAACAGTTCATGATTTTGGAAGACAGCAACAGAGCCAACTTTCATTCCCTGTTTGGATCCATCTGTATAGATGTGGTGGTGGTGGTCAGGGAAGTTGTTTTTGATGTTGAGGAAGTTCTCTTGGAAGATGATGGGATGTGTTTTGGTTTTGGAAAATTTGGCTAGATCTAATTTTATTATTGGTTGGTTTATGGTCCATGGTGCTGTTTTGGAGAGAATTGTAATATGTATTATTTTAGGATTGATTTTGATTTCATTTAGAAGGGTTCGAATTCTTAGATTAAAAGGTTTAACCATGTTTTTAGAACTGTAACAAATGAAGAAATCATCAAAATATAATGATCTGTTGATTTCTAGGGGGAGGCACATTATTTTATCTATTTTAATCATGAATAGGATCACAGATAGGATATTACCCTGAGGTACACCTATTTCTTGTTGTTTGGGATCGGAGAGTATTATTTATTCATGTTTGGAAGGTCCGGTCTTCTAGGAAGTGTTTTATGAAGATGGGGAGTCTGCCTTGTAGGTCAAGGTCTTTGAGTATGCCATATGGCCAGGTTGTATAGTAGGCTTTTTCTAAGTCAAAGAGGACTGCAACCAGATGTTCTTTTTTTATGAATGCTTTCCTGATTCTATACAGACTATTTAGTCTATGGCACTTCTTTTGGCTCTGAAGCTTGTTTGTAGGTTTGAGAGGAGGTTGTTGGATTCAAGGAACCACATTAGTCTTAGATTGATCATCCTTTCAAGGGTTTTGCAGGTGCAGCTTGTTAAAGTTATAGGTCTATAACTGGTAGGGTTTGTGGGATCTTTGTTTTGTTAAGGATAGGAATGGTTATGGCTTGATTCCATATGGTAGGGATGTTGCTAGAGATCCAGGTGTTGTATATATCTAGAAGACATTTTAGAGATATTGTTGGGAGTTCTTTGAGGAGAATGTAGTGAATTTCATCTGGATAAGGAGCCGAGTTGTTAGATTTGGATATTGAGTTTTAAAGCTCAGTTAGGGTGAAGGGTTTGTTATAACTCAGTATTGTCAGAAGTGAATTTGATTTTGTTCTTTTCCTATTAGATTCTGATTGAGTTTAATTGATTTGAGTAATTTTTTGTTGATGAAACTTGAGCAAAATTTTCTGCAATCAGGTTGGCTATATGCTTTTCATTTGGGGCTTTTGTGTTTCCTTGAGAGAGGTGATTTATTGGGTTATTGATGTTTTTATTTGTTATTTTCTTTATAAAGTCCCAAATTGTTTTGGATTTGTATTAGAATTTATCTTCGAAGTGAAGGTTCTCCAGGAGGATCTTTTAGCTTCTTTGATGATATGTTGGGTTTTTGCCCTTTGTTGTTTGTATTTGTTTAGATTTTCTGATGAGGAGGTTTGTATTGAATTTCCTGAGAGTTGCTTATGTTTTTGCACTCTTCTGTGAACTATGGTTTGTTTTGGAGATATTGTGGTTTTGGGGATAGCTTAATTTGCTATGGTAATGAGGGTGTTGGTAAAATGGGTTCTCCTTGATTTGTATTTGATTCTGGGATTAGTGTGGCAAGGCATAGATTTTGTAGAATTTCCAATTTGCTCTTTTGAAATTCCATCGTGGGGGTTTTATTTGTGGTTCTGAATTTTTTATAGTAGAGTTTTCCATTATTATTGGGTAGTGGTCACTGCCACAGGGGTCTTTGTATACTCTCCAGTTATAATCTGTAAAGATTGATGGGTCACTGAGGGTTATGTCTATGGCAGAAAATGAACCTGAGGATGGGTTGAGGTGGGTCTGAGAGTTCTGATTGTGGAAGCATAAATTATTGCTATTGATGATTTTTTTTCTGAGATCTGGCCTGTTTTGATTGTCATTTTACTTCCTCATAATATATTGTGGCTATTAAAATCTCCCATCAAGATAATGGTTTAGGGAGTTGTTCTATTAAATTGTTTAATTCATTTATGGGGTCATGAGGTGGAATATATAGTGAGCAGATGGTGACGGTTTTATGTAGGATTGCTGAGACTGCAATTGCTTGCAAGTGAGTGTTGATTTTGATTTTATCTTGGGGGATATCTTTCCTAATTAGGATGGATACTCCACCTGAAGCTCTTTGTCCAGTATCAATTATGCAGCCATATTGTTCAAAGGTTCTTATGTTTAGTTTGTCACTATGTTTTTTTAAAGGTTTCTTAGAGACATATTGCGGTAGGTTTGAGTTTGGCTATTAACAGAAGCAGTTCGTCATAATTTGCTTTGTAGCTACGGCAGTTCCATTGAATTATTTTATGGGTCATGCTTTTTTAATCTTTGTGTGTTTGATTTTTATTTCGTTTAGGTGTAGTTATGGTTTTAGTGTTTTGTTTTTTCATTTGGCTGGATTCAGAGATTTCAAAAGTTTCTAGGCTTTTCAACTTCATTTTGAGGCTTTTGGGGGTATTTAAGGTTTCTATTTTGAAAGGTTTTCTTGGCTCTGTTTCCATCAGTTCAAACTTATTTTCCGTTTCTATTAGTGAGATTTGTGATTGTTGTTTATTAGATTTCTTTTTCCAAGGAGATCTTTTTGGGAGTTAGCAGTGGGCTTTCAGTGTTATCCAATTTTTTGGTGGAAGATTGTTGGGTTTTGTAGTGATGGGAGGGATGCCTTGTTGTTTGGATTGAGTTTTTGTTTGGTTTGGGGTTGTTTTTTTTTGGTCTTCAGTTTCATTGCTGTGTGGGTGAAGGTTCTTCTTTGAATCTGGTCCAGTATGAGGCTTAGTTGTCAAGTTAGTCAAGCTTTCCCTTAGTAATTCAAGTAGTGTCTTCAATTCTTTTATTAGATTTATCATGTTGAAGTGAGTCATCATTCCTTGATTTTGGGTAGAGTTGTTTGTGGGTTTAGCTATGTTTGCATATGTTTGTGGCTAGAGAATTTTCAATGAACTTCCTTGCCTCTGGGTAGGATATATTTTTTTATGCATTTCACTTCAAGTATTCTTTTTTTCATAATTCACATTCTTTGGAATCTGCTGAGTGATTTTGTTTGCAGTCTATATGGTTTCCAGTTTCTCCACAGTTCTTACATGTTGGATGTCTGTTACTTTTCTTTGTGATGCCTAAATTTTTAGTAATTGAGGCATCTTAGTGGGTTTGAAATATAAGTTTCAATTTTTGTTATTAAGCATCCTATTTTTATTTCAGTAGGTGGTTTTGGAGTGTTAAAATTTAGAATATAAGGGTTTGTTGAGATTATTTGATTATTTCTCGATAGATATTCGTTTGGCATCAGTGACACCTCGTTTGCAGAGGTTACTTTTTATTTCATCTAAAGTGCAGAGGGAGAGATCTGGGCTTCTCATTACACCCTTTGACGAAATCAGGGAGTTGTGGGGGTAAGCTTTTATTTTTAGATTGTGGAAGTATTTCTGTTCTAGTAGAAGGTCAGAGAAAGTTTTTTTGGCACTTCTACCAGTAGGGTATTGTTGATTATTTTTTTTTTTTTTTTTTTTACAGATTTTATTAAACTGCTAAGGGTTTTTTTCGATAATGAAAGGAGATAACTTTGGGATTGGCATTTCCTCCATTAACTTCAATACGATAAATTTCTAGTCAGAAGCATTGTCAGTGTCAGACTCTACATGCGGACGCTTTCGTTTTAGGGTTTTTTTTCACTTAGGTTTTTTTTTAATATCCATAAGGATTTTTGCCGAGTTCACTGACTCTGCTCCCCACCCACCATAGAACCCTATGAAGGGAAATGTCAAAGGAGAAACCCATTCACTTTGGCAAATCAGGGCTACACATTCAGTATACTCACACTGAGGAAAGGAACCAGCAATTTGGGATCTCTTGGTTTTCATTCCCAAGTTTATTGCTCACCTAAAGATAAAAAGGGGAAACAGGTCTTTCTTCAACATGACTGATCCTGCAGCCACTGTTTTCTGCTTCAGAGACCTACAAAAGACATAACCAGTCAATTGATCGAATCGGGCTTCTCTGACCAGCCGTCTAGCCCAGTAAGGGCTAAAGTGGAGTGTTGCTGATCATGTGGCTACTTAGGCAACTGGGTCACAGACAGCTCAGCCACTAGGATCCAGTCCTAAAGCATCACGGGTCGCCACCCATGACCAACAGATGTCCTCTTGGGGGGAGGGGTCTTACCCCTCTACTGAGGTGCAGTCAGTGTATTCTACAGCCCCACTGACAGAGTGGATTAGTTATTTGTTTGTACATAGATAGCAGTACTCAAAACTACTATCACCAACAATTCAATTTGATATTGGTTACTTGTTTGCTCACAGTTGAATGATCAAACAGTTCTATTTTAAATAATTCAATTTTGCATAAGTCATTTGTTTGTACAGAGTTGAGATGTCAAATTGTTCTATTTGATCCATAGATAGGACTGTCCGGTGTTACCACTCTGGGTCAGAGTGGACCTGGGAGTGATAGCAATAAAGGGATACTCTGCATTCCCCAAAGCTCCAGTATTACTGAAGCCTCACCATCAGATTGTTTAGTGTCATGTCCAGGACACTCGTTAAGGGGTCTTACCCCTCTGCAGAGATGCAGTCAGTGGATTCTACAGCCCCAGCTAATAGGGTATACTTAGTTTTGGACTCGAATTCTAAACAGGTATTTTTCACCTAAAATATTCTGGTTAGATTACACTATTTTAGAGTGTAAAATAAGTTTCTAAACACATATTTGCTTCCATAGAACTTACTCAAAAAGTTTTATAGCAGTATTTTCTATCTTACTATGTTGGCAATCTTAGTCTTGGATGACCCAAAGGCTCCCTCTTCAATAGCTACAACAAGGTGTAGGGGAGGGTGCTACTCCATTCCCTGGATTGCTCCACTTTACCCTTGACACTTACCTTATAATGCTGAGTGTTAAGCAAGACAGCATCAAGTACCATTTTTTGGTATGACTCGACCTGGGATTGAACCCCAGTCTCCCAGACCATTGGCAAACACTCTACTCATGAGGCCAATGGCATCTTACTAATGACACCAAAAATCTTGGATCTTGAAATACCAAACAAAACAATAACCCAATGCATATCTATTTTTAACCAAATTAATATTCAGACAAAATATTAAAAAATCCAAGGTTTTTTTTTGTTTTTATGAGAACTTTCTTCTTTAATATTAATTATATCTTATATTATCAATAAATCACAAACTATATCACTTTTCAATGATAATTTTTAGCTGTCTCTTGTAATAGTGATTATCACAGAATATAATCTTCAATCTTAGACTTTAAAAGCTCCCAAGCAACTGATGTTCAGCACCTGATTCTATGATGATGTCAAGTTCAGTTATTTTGAAAATAATTTCATATCTGATAAAGCTATAGGCAAAATATATCATAAAAGAACAAAATGTTAATTTTTAACAACTTACTTTTCAGTCATATTTCTTGACTACATTAAAACTTTAATGTAGTTTTTTTTCCAAGCAGCAGTCACATCAATACTGCACCACATGGATGCTGACTAATTACACAAGAATGCTGAAAGCTGTATTGAACAAGTCCTGGAAGCAACACCCCACAAAGCGGCAGCTGTACAGTAACCTACCACCCATCATGAAAACCATCCAAATTAGATGAACCCCTTCATATGGATGAGCAAAGGTTGGACGACTAGCTAGAACCTAGCTTGGAAGACCTGCCAGGAGCGATGGACAATAGGGACGAGTAGCGATAGTGGGTCAGGGAGATCCATGCTAGCAACACATGATGACATTAAAACTATATTGAAATAATTTGAATACAAAACCTTGAAATCTTGTTAATAAGTGTTGATAAATATAGACAATCTTTAATTATATCAATATATCTGATTGTAAAAATTTGATACATGTGGGTTTACTTTTCTCTTTATGTCTTGTTAAATTTTATAGAATTAAAAAATAGAATTAAAAAAGCAATTGATAATTATAGTTCTAAAATTACTGTTATATTTTAGCAAAAGTTGGGGAGAGAAGTTGGATGGAACAGAGGTTTCTACTAAGTTGTCTCACAGAGAGCTGGTGTGCTAAGAATTTTAAAGTTGCAAATCTATGTCGTAAAAGCTTGTGGGGAAGGGTATGGATGGTAGATTTCACTAAGTTTAGTCTGTCTATCCCTTTCTCACTTTAGTATACCATATCAAACCCAGGAGGGATATGTTTACTTACTACCTTTCATACTGGTTGTTGTAGCAATTATTCCAAGCTGAGGTTTAATGAAAAGGAATTGGCTTTTAAATGAAAGATGACATCAGATAATCTGTTATAGTTATGCAACTTGATCCAAGAGAATTGGAATTAAATGTCTAAATAACCATCCCAGCCATGGCAGAAGGGCAACATATGACCTGGGATTTTCACTAATTTGTTGAATCAAATGATTTTGATCTTGTAGAAGCAAAGAAACTATAAGCACTCATAAGTCTATGCTAGAAATGATAATTCCGTTTAAAAGTACATTTGTTAACTTTTTCCTAAATAAAAACTCAAACTACTCTCAACTAGTTTATAAATTATTTCTATAAAATGAAAAAAAAATTACAAATGATATTAATATATATTTACCAACCCCTCGGTATGAGCAGGATGCAACGCATGTTCAATTTTTTAAGTAGAGTTTAACAGGTTTGAATTCAGAGTTTTCTTTTCCTAGACCAGTTACCATACCAAGGTTAAGAAGCTCAGTCTACCCTACAATTTACACATAGCTGGAGGGAGAATAGTTGGATACATACCTATCCCAGGGATATTATTGCTATATGAAATGCAAACAGCCTCATCCGAGATTTGAACTCAAGTCACTGTCTATTTCCTATGATGATAACCATTACACCACAAGTGCCGCCTACGTTTGCATGTATATTTCAATAAATGGAGGGTTTGTTGTTGGGTTTTTTTTTGGGGGGGGGGGTACAAAGCAAAAAAAAATTTAACCCCCCCAGAATTTTTTCCATAAATTGTATGGAATCGGTTTATAGCAAAAATTATTTTAATCCCTCAAAAATTTTTGTTTTGAGGCTATTTAAAATGACAGTGCCTGAAACAGGTTGGTTAAATTTTTGCTGGCTGAGAAGTGCAAACCACATGAAATTTACATAAGAATGTAACATGTACAGAAAAGTTTGTTTTAGTCAAAAGAAAAAAAACTTTATAAATGGGCTAAACATGAGTTTAGCTACTACAAACCAGAGTCAAAGAGTCCATGGAGTGGAAATGCACCGACTTTCCAGTAAAGAAAAAGTTCCAGGGGTAGCAGTCAGTAAAGAAGGTCCTGCTGACTGTCTTCTGAGACATGAAAGGGTCCATCAGTATTGATTTTCTTGAAAAAAGTACAACTGTAAACAATGCTTCTCATTGTGAATTCCATAGGCAAAATTCACCTTATTTATTGAATGGTATATCTATTATAAGGATGTGTGAAAACTTGATTTTTTTAACCAATTGCAAATTTATTTTTTTAGCTCAAATCAGTTGTGCAAGATAAGATTTCTTTTCTCTTCAGCTAATCAGATTCTGTGTGTAGCTGCATCAGCTTTGAGGTCCCATTTAAATGCCACAGAATTGCCAATATCTCGAGACTTGTATCCACTAGTATAACATATGAAACAAAAAGGTACAGCTGAATGATAAAGTGAATGCAGCAAAATTGGTACAAAAGGAGTACAAGTGCAAGCATGACTGGGAAGGTAATCCACTAGGAATTGCACAAAAAATTTTCCCATACTAACAAATGGTATATACAGAAAATTCTTTAGGACTGAGATAAAAATGGATTCCACAGTCAAAGCAAGATCCAGTTTTAGTTAATAAAAAGAAAAGAACTAATAAACTAATAGACTATGCCATTTTAGCAAGTCAAGAAATATCTGTACTTTGCTAGAGTAAGGAAAGTTGTGGAACCTTTATGGTGGCAGTAATACCAATTATAGTAGGAATAATTCCAAAAAACCTAGAAAAGAAACTGGAGGGACTAGAAATCAGAGGAAGAATTGAGACAGTTCGGATCAAACAACTACTAGGATTGACTAAAATATTTAAGAATCCTGAAGAGCTGAGGAGACTTACTGTCACTTAGACTTCAGCAAAATTCCATCAGTTACTACGGGTGTGAAAAAAAAATTACAAGGAATGAAATAAGGAGTCAGTCTTTAAAAGTGTACATGAAATAAAATTTTGAGTTAAAGTCTGTAAAAATTTTAAATATACTTTTAATACACCCTAATATTTATATATTACTAAAATTTTCATATTTGTTTATGTGTGTGTATGTATACATAACCATAATCCAACAAAAGCAGCCCATCATAGCAATTCACTTAAAAAAGAAAGCAATTTTCAGTTCAATTCTTAAGAGAATGTTAATTTTGCAGGGTGCAACATTTGTGCTGAATACTTTTTTAAATCTCAATGTAACTATAAAATTAGAATCCTTTATGCTTTCCTGAATAGAAGCATCAATATCATCACAGACATCTGTTACCATGGGAAACCAACAATTTCACAGGTTATCTCATAATTTTGGCCCAGTTGGCTGGGACTGCAGAATACACCAACTGCATCTCTGCAGAAGGGTAAGATTCCCCCAACAAGTGTCCTGTATATGACTTTAAACAATCTGATGGTGAGGCTCCAGTAATGCTGGGAGCTTTGGAGAATGTGGAGTACCCCTTCATCACCATCACTCCCAGGTCCACTCTGGCCTGGAGTGGTAGCACTTGATAGGGTCCTATCTATGGGTCAAATAGAACTAAACTGTGAACTTATGCTAAACTGAATTGTTTGAAAAAGAACTGTTTATATGTATGAAAATGGATTTGGCATTAAATAACCTCAGAATTGAATGCTCTGACAATAGAGATCTTAAATTCCCCAAAAATGTTATAGAAAAGTTTTAGAGTGGGGATAAGTAACTAGATTCTTACACTAGTTTCATTTGATTTATGATGCTAAACATAAGTCAATCATCACTTGTATTGAGATTTTTTTTAATAAATTCTTTTTTTTTTAAATCTTTCTGTCTGACTTTAATTAGCTTTAGGAATCAACTCCTATAGATGATTTAACAGTCAAGTCAATGAAAGTACCAGTTCCCACAAGATCACAGAAGTTAAGCAGCAATGAGCCAGGTAAGTACTTAGCTGACTACAGAGTAACCACAAGTACTGTAAACAATCTAAAGCCTGTGCACCAGACTAAGCAAAGCTTAGTAAATAAAATGGACACTACCAGTGGTGTAATGATTAACTAGTAGGCCATTGTCGGTAAGATCAATTCTCACTGAATGTTCCATACTTCTGGCTTTGAGCCAAACTAGGTTCAGCTTTGTAAATAATTACAATAGATGACTACTTAACATGCAAAAATGAATGAGAAATACATGCAAAAAATCTTCATTTTTGTTTTATAGTCCATCATGCTTGTCACAAAATGCTTTTGTGTTTCAATAGTATAAAATGCAGTGAGGGGTAAATTCATGCCTTTCTCAAAAGTATCAATATTAAATAGCCCCAATGTCATTCACAGGACAATTCTAAGTATATTTCTCCTCCTCAATAGAACATGCATTATAAATGCAATGATAATATACATGAGTATGACAACATTTTTAACTTTGGAACTAAAACAAATACCTTCCATTTCTCATGAGAGAGTGAAAGATGTCAACAAATGAAAAATTCTCATGAAGATGACTTACTAAGAATGCTGACAGTATTATTATCCAACTAAAACTGTTAAGATATAAACACTGACTATAACTTGCCATAACATTTCAGAACTTAATGTACGCACACACAAAGTAAAATAGTAATAAGAATGTTAGGGATTTATAATAGAGGGTATGATAGTTTTGAGGAGGAAATCATTTTGAAAGATAGTGAGCAGGTAGGTTACTAAACAAATTTTCTATCATCTGAAATTACCAGCCTTTCATGGAGTTTGTTCTGAAAACAAAAAATAAGCCAGCAGGAGTCAAATCCATTGAAGACAGTTGAATGTATGATTGTCTTGTACACCAAAAATTTACATTGCTTTTAAGGATCCTTTATTGTTGAAGTTAAAGAGGAGGAAACAACAGAAACGTTAATTACACACACACACACACATTCACACTCAAGAATATTCAGCTCATTATTAACGAACATGGCATGATGCATTTTTTTTTTAATAAAAAAGTTCAAGGTCACCACTATAAAATATTTCAGTCATGAGCACATTAAAACATTCCACTGATACAGAGTTTTGAAAATTTGGTTTCATTTTTGGATAAACCTTGGATATTTGCAGATTACAAAGCCAACAAAATATTGAATGACAGATCTACCTAACATTCCCGATTTTAAATTCCCAACTAAAAAAATAAATCCTTTTATTAATTCTTTTCTCTACTTCAATCCCTTAGTATTAAGGAGGGGAGGTAAGAGAGTAAAGATGCAGTCACTTTATTTACTTCAAAGTATAACATTGTTCTTTTAATTTATCTTACAGCAATAGATAAATCATAGGGCAGAATGGATTCTTGAGCATTGGTATGGCAACCAGTCTAAGAGAAGGAAACTGAATTCAAACTAGCTGTACTCTGCTTAGAAATTGACCTTGTATCATATCCTGCCCATGGCAGAGAGGTTGGGTGAATTGATACATAAATTACAAAGCTAAATGATACTCCCAATTTGATCCCCTTTCTTTTAATGATATAAACTAGTCTTAAAATCTTATATGAAAGCAAAGTGATAATAATTAGTGTTTTCTACAAAGTAATGTTTAAGTTAGTTTTGATGGTTTGTAAGGCTAAGTTTTCATAATGTTTTATTTAATTTCTTTTTTCTAATACATGAAACAAGTACAAAAAGTGCAGTTTACATTAAGGCAGAAGAAAAACATTTCAATACTTTCATTATCAATCCCAAAGAATTTCTATAGGTAGCATCATTTACAAATTAAAATTACTGAGCTAATCTTAATTGATATAATTCAAGAGAGGAGCAACAGAAACCAAAGCTTCTCAAAATTTTACTCTCACGGGATACTTGCAACCAAACAAAAAAAAATATTGGAACTGAAAATGGAATTACAATTCTATTTGCTTGTTTTTAATACAATTTTATTTTGCAGGTAGCTCAATAGATAGACATTGTGACGGCAAATTGACTAAAATCCCAAAACAGGACTTTATTTTTGCACATGTGAAGACAGCGCAGGTTGGCACTTGATCCCTTATAGAATAAGTCCTCGTTCAGAGTTTTTCTCTCAGGCATATAAGACCTGGCATATTACGTGAGGGATTAATTTAGGGCCAGACTGACTGCCGCTGGCAAGGGGTTCCAAATTTCACACTATCCACACACCCACCAAGGCCACTAAACTTCCTCAGAAGATATGGACCTATAGGTTTTAGTCGTAATAATATTATATTGTAGTAGTTGGCAACTCTGGTTTCCCGTGTGATATTTTAGAGGAATTTATAGGACAATTTTAAGCAAGATAACATAAGGCGAATAGAAGCTGAAAAGGAAATGTGACAACAAATTCATAGCAGAACTGCCAAGAACAACTTAGACCATGTGGTAACATAAAAATACAGGAATCCTTTACTATACAAAGAGATACACTTTCAAAGTGTCAAATATATATAATGAATTGAACAGTCCATGGACATAAATGTCTTTCTTCTTTTCTGTTCTTTCGTTTTCCTTCAAATTGAGAGAGAGAGAGAGAGAGAGGGTGGTATATAAAATTTGGGTATAAAGGAGAAATAGCCCCAAAGTTACTTATCTTATTTTTCGATGGGGTTCCACTGGAGAATCTTTCTTCTTTCACGGGCTAATAGACTTTATGCTATTTTTAATACTGGCTTGAAGAACTCAGGTCTCTCGTGTCCAAGATATGTTTTTGTCTTCTTCACCCAGAGTAAATGGCTATGGGTCTGTCTGCCACGAGCCCCTTCCAATAACTAACTTTTCTTCTCGTTTTTTTCGCCGACGGGGAGAAGGTGCCACTTCCGTTTTAGGGCCCCAGCCAATCATTTGGCTTCTCCCTCCTTCTCCCTGGTGTCCGGCAACCTGAGGTTACTAAGTACCAACATCTGTTGATATCCCCTCTGTGACCTACATTCTTTCTTAACGGTCACTTTTTTTACGGGTTGCCACTGTTCATTCCAACGGGAGGATAGTATTAATCTTATTTCTATCGTCTCCGTGGGCTATCACGTGACAACATTAAACATTGTTACTATAAAGGCTGTTGATCTATAGTATTATTGTAAATTATTATTATTATAATCTCCTAAACTTTTGTAGTATTCATTAAATAAATGAATTATTACACACAAGCAGAGGAAGTTATACTTAAGTATTCATTGAAAAACAACCACCCATACATTAACATTTATGAAGAACTAATTCTATTCATCTGTATTTCAATATAATTTTATTTACATCCCAATAGACCCTCAACTTGGAAACTGCTTAAAAGACAGATGCTTTCTTCCAGGCTTTTCTGTTGACAATAGTTAATAGAAAATTATTAAAGGTCATTCCCAATCCTTGTTGTTGTCACAGACTTAATTCTAACATTATCACCAGAGTTTTTATCCTCTCTCCAGTGCCTCATAGAATTGGTTTTAAGTGAGTCATGTCTGGCAACATATGCAGACCAAAGCAACTTTTATTGTTCAATGGTTAGCAAAAGAGGTTCTTGAGGACCCAACAAGGGTCTTGACCAAACTCTTCATATAGTCGTCCATTGTGCATGCTCAAGATGGGATGAGGAGCAAATCTATCAAGCTTTTCATTTAGAAGACCTTCATTCTTTATTCAGCATTTGCCATCAGTGTCCATGTCACATCCATATAGCAGTGTAAAGACAACCGGTGATGTAAAGAATTTGAACTTGAAAGAAGTTGATCATCTTTTACACTTTTTCCATGACTGTAACAATCCATATTCAGACTTCCGCTGTGGACCAGCCACCTAACAGTAGAGTGGCTCTGAAGTATTTGTAGGTCATTACTACTTATGGCAAAGTTAGCATTGATAACAACCATACAGTTCATTGACCTTTGATTTTTGAGCTGATTTCCATCCTATATACATTGGATCCAGTTCCAAATCTGTCCAGGTTCTAGAGTTCATTGTTATTGCCTCCCAACCACCTCCATGAGATCAATGTTACCTGCAATTGGTCTGGTACTGATGAAAATACAGATGTGATGGTCTTTTAAAGTATCTTTTGCATTATTCTCTCAAGAAACCAGTTAAAAAGTGCAGGAGAGAGACATGCTTGCTGGATGCCAACAATTTGAAAAGTTCTTCAAACTATACTGTTGATTTGTTTATAGAAGACTTGAATGATTTCAACAAGTTCTTCCGATATATTAAAGGATCTGAGGCTCATGCTATACAGTCAAAAGGTTTTCTTAAAATTGATAAAAATTAATGATATATAATCTCATACCTTACAAATAATCATTATAATTGAAGAATCTCTTCAGTGTACAAACATTTGCAAACTAGATACATTTTTGCATAATGTAATATAATGACTAAGTTTATGAAAATATGACTTTATAAAATTAGTCTAACTTCTACATTAAACAGGGTTTTCTTTATGAAACTTAATAACTAAAACCAGGTACAATGAATGCGTATGGATTCTTTGCATTAAGATCACATTTTATTCAAAACTGAATAAATTGTTTCCCAAAATTGGCCACAGAACCAAAAATATTTGATGCAGAACCCTTTCTGAGAAACCCTGATCGAGACAATAGACATTTTTTGCTTTTTATATATAGTACATTAACATGATTGTAAAATCTCCAGTTATGTCTACCATTAGAAAAACTTGACCACAGAAATGAAAATATACTTAGTCCAATTCCACTGCCATAAATTATCAGGTCATCAATATGCCATGCTAAGTATGTGGTGCATTCAACAAGTTTCGAGACTTTTTTGTACAGGCATTTAAAATTGTCATAGACTCTTGAAAATTCAGTATGTTATTGCAATACATCTTATGAGATGACTGACAATTTTTATGATTTCAGGTTCAAATGAACAGCTACAGCGTCTAAAGCCTGATTGTCACAGCTAGTGAATTTCAAAAATGCAATCTGGATGTGAGGACACTTTAGAAGAACGATATGCAATAAAATTTTGTTTTAAACTTGGAAAAAATGACACAGAAACATATGGAATGCTTCAGACTGCTTTTCAACCATCTTGCATGAATTGAGGATCAGTTTTTGAGTGGCATAAGAGATTCAAGGAAGGCAGGGAGTCTGTGAGGGATGATGAAAGGTGTCGGAGGAATAAGGAAGTCAGAACACCAGAGTTGATTGGCCAAAGGGTTAGGGTTACTATGTTGAGGTTTTAAGGGAGTTCAGGAAGAGATTCCGTCGGAAGAGGCCAGCACTCTTCAAATCGAGTCAGTGGCATTTCCACCAGGACAATGCACCAGTCCACAACTTCATCCTTGTCACAGACTATTTTACCAAGATGGGCATCAAGATAGTTCCTTACCCTCCCTATAGTCCAGACCTTGCTCCCTTTGACTTTTGGTTATTCCCTAAGTTCAGAGGTTGTCGTTATGAGATAATTGAGGAGATGAAAGAGGCTGTGACGAAGGTTATTGACACACTCACACAAGAGGACTTCCATGGGGCCTTCCAGAAGTTGTTGGAATGGTACAACAAGTGCATTGCAACAAAAGATTCAGTTCAAATTTTCCTGAAAGTTGACAACTATGACAGAATCTGGTAAGGTCAGTGAGTACAATGATCAAACTTTGATTTTAATGGCAGGTGAACCCATTTATACCTAAAGTTTAGGGAATCATATTCTTTGTACAAGGCTCATTAAATAAGTTTCCAGACTTTTTTCATATGGACACTTTTATAAAGTCATAAAAACTATAAAAGTTTTTTTTTTTTAAAATGTTTGAATTTTAAGTCTTTTGTATGACCGAATGAATTGGATTAAAATATAAATTTCTTTCAGGAGTGCATAAAGTTGACTATCTCCAACCCTACTGACAGAGGAGGATGATCAAAGCCAAAATTTACCAACCAATTTCTTCAAATAAAGATAAACCATATTAACAGTTTATATATATATATATATATATATATATATATATATATATATATATATATATATATATATATATATAAACAAGGGTGAACTGAAAAGTTCATATGATTACATCATATCTGCTGTTGATGACTAACATAAGGGATCCAAGCACTGCAACACCAAGGAAGAAGTGTATATCTAATAAACCTCATATCTGGTCACATTCCATGAGAGTATCTTGATCAGCCTATGAACCTTTCAGACAAACTAAATATATCCAGGGTATAATTATCTTGATTCAAATTAAAAACTTTGAAATTCATTATTTTATATATGCCATTTTGATCAAATGACTATTAAATCTGGCTCAAGTAGAGATACAATTAGTGAATAAATTAGTGGTATTAATCGGAGGGAACAAACTTGTACTCCTAGAAATGGGGAGGAACAAAGTTATGACTGAACTTCTGGGCTTAAACTCATATTGTTAAATAGCTATTTAGCTGATACAGTATGAGTATATACAAACTCCTATCAAGAGTGTTAAGCTTATATTTCAATATTTTTGTGAAGAGACATATGATGTATAGAAAAAAAAACTATGTACAGAGGAAGTTCAAAAGGAAAAAAGAATAAAAAGTGAGGGAAGAATCAAAACTAAATCAGTTATATACATTTTCTCTTATTTTTTTTTTTTTTACAAAGCAAAGCTACAGTTAACAGAAGGAAAACTTCCATTCTAATCTGTAACTAATTTTAACAAACCTGAACTACCCAGTACTTAGTTTTAAATTTCAATGCTATCAAAGAATAAAGTAGTTTCAATTCCAATTTAATGATAATGTAATTATAATTTCTCAAGGGAAATAACAATTAAATGCTAATTAGACATTACTTTCCCTTATTTGCTATAAATCATAATGTAAAAACATTGCTAAAATTCACATTGTACAATGTGATCAGATATTTTATTTTTTTTCATATTCTGTAAACAGCTGAGATAGATTTGAGACTCCATTTAAATAAGGCCACAAAATTTCCAAAATCTCTTGTATCTATACTTGTATAACAAACAAACGGTAGAATTGAATAATAATAATAAAGTGGAGTCAATCTTTAAATGTGTACATGAAATAAGCTTTGGAGTAAAAGTCTATATATAAAAAAATACTTTTAATATACCAAAATATAACTAAAATATTGTGTGTAACCAAACCATAGCAACAATGGCACAACATAGGAAAATGTTTTATTAAGCGTAATACACTTAAAATTGTCTTAGAGAATCAAGTTATAATTTTATGAGGTTTTTGTTCATGCTGAATATCATCTTTTAATCATTCAAATTCTTGATATAAAAATATAACTAAAATATCTGTTAAAATCCTTAACCCCTCCCTAAATAAAAGCCTTAATTTTGTCACAGTTACAATAAAAACCTAATAGGTTTGCAAGTCATCTAGTAGATTCTATACATAGGCTGTAATTCAATATCAGGTTTAATGACATCCTTTAAATAAGAACATGAAAAAGTTTTTGGGGTTTGTTTTTTTAGTAATGATGCTAGACTACAAGACAAGACAAAAAGTGATAAAAACATTCCAACAAAAGTTTTAAGGATAAAAGTTAAAAGTCTAATAACAACAACAATAAAGATAAGCTGCAGCTACAAAACAGCATTGCCAAAAAATAAATATGTAATAAATAAAAAACTAGAATATGTTACTAGTGCCATATATATAAGAAAAAGACAATAGACAAAATGACAAAACCGCAATGACATCACGATATGTACTCTGGCCTTCATTCTCTTCTTACCTGACTGGTGAGTAGTTCGGTGCATTTTCAGATATTTCTCAGCAGCTAAATTTCTCTCTTCTGCCTTCTTTCTTTCAAGCTTGTTGTGTCTTGTTCAATGCTTAGCTCATATAGTCACCTGTGTACCATTGCATTGGATATCATTGTTCATGTAAATTAAACATCAGAAATAAATATCTAATAGAAAGTATAACAAATAGTAAAAGGTCTAAAGGAATTCATTTGTTTTTCCTATCAGAAAAGATTATATATATAATTCATCATTTATTCTATTAATATTGTTTATAATAATTTTTAAAAATATTTTTTAAATGAGCATTTTGAATAAGCAAATGTTTACATAAGAATTATGAGAACTAGCTGACATACCCATCTATGCTGAGTTTTTAGTGAAAACTAGAAGTCATGGTAACAGATTGGGGGGTATTTTTCATAAACAATCTTTGTTAATTAAATATTTAAAACAATTGTTTCTATGAAAGATAAATCCATGTAAAAAGAAAAACTTTACCAATTATATCTTTTATACTTTATGAATTATTCAAGAGACATTTAAGAGATTTATCAATTCAAACATTTTTTTGTTTTTGTCTAGATTAGCCCTACCTTATAATATATAATTTTACAACTGCTTGAACTACCTCTAAGTCTAATAAGTAATGTTTAATTAAATGTGAATAGTTAAGACAATTTTTAACTTTCAAATTTAGAAATTCAAATTCTGTAGTTACATTTTTTTTACATTAAACATTTTCTATAGGTCCATACCAAATTTGACACCTCTTCATCAAACCATTGGTTGTCTATCAAGGACAAGTAAACACTTCTCAATCATTAATATAGATAACTTATTAAAAAATGCAAATCAACAGTTGGAATGTCACAATTGTCCAGCATCCCATTTTGTCAGTGTTAATAAAGCACATGTGATATCACTCATTTCTATAAGATTTCAATTTTCAGTATTAAAAAAGTAATTTCTTATTTGACTACGAAAAGTATTTAAAAGCCTTATATCTGCATGTATTTTTTACATATTTGAATATTTCATAACAATTATTTTATAAATTTTTTCATGATATTTAATGAAAATACACAATGTGCATTAAGCATTTTGCCATAAAAAATAGATTTTCCCCAAGTCATACCAGTTTGAATATAAAATGAATTGAATATAATATGAATTGTATAACTACAATATTTTGGCTGTTCCAGCTTTCAGGCATGTCAAATTTCTAGATAGGCTATAACAACTGAAATTCTATGGCTATAATAATAACCAAAATGAAGACACTAATTAGTGTAAAGTGTATGATATATTTCTAATCTAAAACCTGAATAAAACTGAAAGCACAAAAATTTAATATAGTTCATCTAATAAAATTGGGTAAAAACAAAGCAAAGTTAGACACAAAAAGTAGGCCTTTCAGAAACAATGATCATTTGAGAAATTCAAATAAAGAACTCATAAAAATCAGTTAAAAATAAGAAAACTCATAGAAAAAAACTTTAAAAGCAGGGAAAATTAAAGACAAAGGAATTAGATTTGTAATTAACAGCAAGAGTGGGATAATATCTACATCAATTTTCCCGCATCTAATTTGGTAGGTATTGTTATAAATCAATCTGATATAACTCTAGTTTCTATAAAGATTTTATTTTTAATTTTCAGTGATGTAATCAATATAGCAATTTTTCTGTTTGACTTATAAAACCTTATACTAGCACTGGAGTTCATTTTCTACCCCCTACCTTTTTTTGGTAGAATCTAAAATTGACAAAACATTAATTAAACATTTAAATACCAGCCATTTACAGGGTAATAAAACACTCAAATAGACAATGAGTTTCAATTTATGGCTTTGCAAAGAAGAGAATGAAATTGATTTTCCAGAAGTCTAGGCCATTTTATCTTGAAGGCTTAAAGAGCAGGAAGAACAAAACTAGAGAGGCAACATTAAGCACAAAATGACAAGACAGAAATGAGATGAAAAGTGCAACATTGAAACCACAAGTAGATTAAACATCAGAAACCTAAAAAGATATACAAAAAAGATGCTGAAAAGTTCTAGGTCAGAACAAAAGACATGAATATACCTGCTATTCAACCTATTCATCCCAACTTTAATACACTTGACACATTGTTTTTTTCAAATTTATGTAACCCTTCAATAAAAATTTAATTTCTTTAACCCCTTCTATTCATGGTTGGGCCAAGAACTTTTCAGTATCTGTTCATACATTTTACTAAATAGATTTCTTAAAGGCTGAACTTATTTCAAATCAAAACAAATCAACTTACAAAGGTGATGCATTCAGCAACAGTCAAATAGGATCTTATCCTGGCTAACTGCAATTGATGCAAAATAAATGTGCAATGATTGGATGAGGAAGTGTGTTTGTTAGTCTAGTCCAGAAGATTCACTGCATAATAAGCATGCTAAACAGAGGTTGGGAGGGAGAGAAAATATCTTAAATTAAAAAAAAAAAAAAAAAAAACACACACACATCTCATAAAGCCAGCATTTAAAATTCTTAAGGCTTCCCCCTGCCCCAGTCACAAGAAAAGCATTTGAACTTAATGAGTCTAATCACACACTTTGTACAAGTAATAAAATAGACACACTGCCAAACAGACAAATTGTAGCCTCCTGGACATTCAATGAACAGTGACTTAAATAGTTTTTTTGAACCATTAGTAAATTAATGACAAGAGGTAATACCACATTTAGGTTTTGCAAGCTAACTAATATTTTTCTCCTTGTCAGTTACTGGATAAAACTTTACAATGTGCACAAATATAGAATGGATATAAGAGGTTTGTTCTTTTGTTTAAATGGCAAGCTAAAAAGCCTAGTGTAAAGCATTGTACACTTTAAAAAACTAAAAACTAACAGCATTTAAAGGGATTCCAAAAGGATAAGCTGTTTAAAAAAAATATATGAGCATGTTAAAATAAAGACAAAGTCTTCAGAACTTCAGAATCCCTATATATTACAGTAACAAAAAAATAAACTGCAAAAATCCAGATTTGTTTCAATTTACTCTAAATTACAGTAAATGATCACTTGCACAGATCAGTATGTGTACAGGTTCTAAAATAAAGGATGTGGCAACAGTACTCAAACCCCACATTAATACTGTACCTAGATCAAAGTTTGCATTGTCTTTTAGGTTAATGCAATTTCCTTTTCCATTAGAATATATATTATAAAACCTGGTCTCACAAAAGAGTAATTAAAAATTTCATTATCATAACAGAAGGTATTATACAAAATGGAATGGTTATATTTGTTAAGGTCTTATCAATGGGTCAAATAAGTCTGAAAATAATTACTATTGGACAGAAATGCTTGAAACCATATAACTATGTGCAAACAAATTATTATTAGATAACATTTGAAATCATATAACTATGTGCAAACAATTATTAACAAATAAAAAATTGGTTGCAATGGAACATTGAAAATATGATTATAATCAAGCATTTAAATCAAATTTCAACAGTATAACCTACAAGAAGTTGATATGCAGTTAAAAATAAAATAGATCACAAAGAATATAATGGAATTTCTCATTACTCATCAATGATTCCAAGTTGTTAATATTTGGTTGGTTGGTTGGGTTTTATGGCATATCAAACTTTGTAAGTTATTTAACGCCAAATAGCTTAGCACAATTACAGTTTAGTTCTATTTGACCCATAAATGAACCCTATCAGGTGCTACCTGGGAGCAACGGCAATGAAGGGGTGCTCTGCATTCCCCAAGGCCCCAGCATTACTGGGACCTCACCATCAGACTATTTAGTGTCATATCAGGACACTCAATGGGGTGAGGAGGTTACTCCTCTGCAGAGAAGCAGCCCCAGTCGACTGGGCAATTAATATTTGGGGTAAAAGAAAAAGACTTGATTTTAGTTTCAAAATTGTCATATTTACATCAAAGTTTAATATTAATACAACAAATACAAAACTAGATAAATCTTATTTCAATATTAATTCCACACACACACCTCCTGAGAAAGAATAGATACTAAAGGCTGGAAAATTACACTTTGATCTTACAGAGTACAGAAATACTATGATCAGATTTAGTCAATCATTTTGACAAGTACTATGTAAGTGTACTGTAATTTTGTTTTAATTTTAATCATAAATCCAAGAAAGATACAAATTAGAGACATTACCCAGTCAGCTGGGGCTGTAGAATACACCAACTGCTTCTCTACAGAGGGGTAAGCCCCCTCTAAAGAGTGTCTGGTATATGACACTAAACAATCTGATGGTGAGGCTCCATTAATGCTGGAGCTTTGGGGAATGCAGAGCACCCCTTCATTGGCATCGCTCCCAGGTCCCCTCTGGCCCGGAGTGGTAGCACCTGATAGGGTTCATCTATGGGTCAAATTGTGCTAAACTGAATTGTTTGAAATAGAATTGATTATTTGCATAAAAAAACAAAAAAAAACACAACCAACCAAACCATAAGAGACAACAAGCAAGAACTACTGCTTATATAAGAGAAAGAAATGGTAGACTGGTAAATCTGACAAAATGAGAAAAATAAGTGTCTAGAATTTAAACATTATTCCCCTTTTGGAAATTGATATTAGTCCTAAATAAGTGGAGATAGATAGATAGATATAATCTAAGAGAGAGAGAGATATATATATAAAAATAGATAATTTGTTACCAAGTCAAACAATAAAATTCAATCATACAAAAAAATCCAAAGATAACAGCAAAATCTTTTTCAAATTTCACCTAATGTCATTACTTATTCAATAAATACATCTTTACAAAATAAATTCATTTTGTAGGTTCTTTTTAAAATAGAACTACATGTTTTGGTAATCTATATCATGTACAATATTCTGTGCTTTTTTTTTTCTTTCTTTTTTCAATTACTTCTATCTAGAATCAAAGTTTAGTATCTGCAATATTATTAAATATCTATATATTACTTATTCTTATGTATCTAACCATAATCCAGTATATGCAATACATTATTATGGGATGAAGTTGAAATAATTGACAGAGCTGAACATTGGAGGATTAGGCGCCTTGAGGAATCAGCACATATGGTGGGCTACAATGACCCGCTGAGCAGACCAAGCATAGAGATGAATACAATATGGGAACCGATAATTAAAAAGGTTAGATTAAAAAAAGATGAGCATAGGTAAAAAAAAATCATACATAATAGCAGTAATCCTAGTCAAGTAAGAACATAAGGTTTATAAGTCCCAAAAATTCACTCTAAACTGGCCAGCAGGACACATAGCATAATAGTTATAGCCATTGGTTCCCTAAGCTTCTAAGGAGACAATCTTCTAGTGGTTACAGGTTCAATCCTGACTACAGGTGAGTAACAATACAGGAATACTTAACACTTGCACCCAGTTATGGCTAATGGAATCAGAACAGGCGACCCCTGTGGATTCAACAAAGGACATAATTCCGTGTAGGTTCCAGAGTTCAACAAACACCTGATAAAGGCCATAGGACATATCAGCCAAAGCATTGTGGAAATAACAATAAAGATGAAGACAATAGTTCGAAAACCCTTAATGATAAAAATAATGTTTTAATTGTATAATCTTCATTAAAAATAAAATCCTGGTATATTTTGCCTAAAAAGATTGCTCAGAGTATATTTATAGGCAATACAGCTAGAACAAACTTTAGGAATTTGATAAATAGTCAAAATGCCACCTAATTTACGATGTTCTTTCAACGATTTCAGCAACATCCCTTTTTACAAAAGCTGTATGGATTTTTTTCCTTGATAAGCAGGAAATGTTATTTTATCGGTGAAATGAAGTGGAAAAACATTAACTGTTGTTACTTGCCAGTAATGAGCCAAGCTGCTCAAATCAACATCACATCATTTGTAAATTTCCCAGAGGATCGATACAAGTTACATCAAATCCACATCAATTGTTTCAGCAAAAGAGGATTTCTGTATCACTTTTTAAAAAAAGTGTGAGTATCCAATGTGTAACAAATGTAGAGAAATTATCTAGTAGACCTAGTTTGAAGAATCAATGTCACACAAAAAAAAGTTATTTTTCAACTAAGACAACAATAACTTTAGTAAAATGTATAATAATGGAATAAATCAAATGATATTTAATCATGAGAATTATCAAAAAAATAACATAATATCTCCTAGCTTTTTTGAAGATTTAAAAGGAACTCCTTACTTCAAAACAATACCCAAAGATAAAATTTAGAAAAATTGTAAATCTTCCAACATACAAATGTTGGAACTAAAATTCTCATTACCTGCTAATAAACTTGTTGCAATTTTTTTTATTTTATTAACTAAAATCGGTTAAAATTTTCTAACATAAACGAAAAAGAGAAAGGAAAAACAAAAGAAAGAAAAGGAAAAGAAAAACATTGTACAAGAGATTGAACTTGGCCACGCAAATCAATGGTACATGCTTGAACCATAATCTATCCTGAAAATAACACAAAATTCTCAACCACCCTAAATATTGACGACTAGTATAGCAATATTTCAACAAAGAACAATTAAACAGGTTACTAGCTACCGAATGCAATGTATAAAAGTAAAATGAGAAGACAAATGTCTTAAAATAAATACTTACAGTGAAATGGTTTGTGACTAAGTGAAAAATATGGACTTTTGCCATATTTTATGCATAGTAAACAATAGAGGAATTTGCTTAACAATATAGTCAGATCAAATGAAATTGACACTTATTCCTTGGGTGAATGCAACTGTATATAAAAATGTGACACACTAATATATAAGACCTCTTCATGACTCCCTCACCCCATATAAAATCCTAAGTAGTAATAGAACCATCTAGGGATATAAAAAATTTTCACTAAAGAAAACACCCGAAGTTCAAAAAAGATAATTCTTTTTTAGATGAGAGCTTTATTAATTTTTAAAGTTTCCTTTATTTAAGCACTAGAACTGTTATGCATCTAAATCTACTGATATATTGGGGAGACATTTTAGGGCTAAGTGCTATTTATGCTGTAAGCCTATTTGAAGGCAGGAGATAAAATCCTCCTCCTTGCCTAATAAATGAAGTTGACTTATGAAGCAGATCAACTGCAAAAATAAAACATCCAAAACATTTTAGTCAAGAACAAAACTTTTTTAAATATTCATTTGAGCTTTTCCACAGCTTTGAAAAAAATTTAATTGATTTTTTGCATCAATTTTTTTTTAACCGTAAAGTTTTGTAAATAGTGAAGTTCCTATATATATATATATATATATATATATACACACACACACACACAGGTAGTAAAAGGCAGCAAAACCAGGCAATTTAAATTCAAAAACAAAATCCAATTAGATTGAAAAATAATTTGTTTTAAATCTAGAATAAGCCTTTTGGAAATTAAATTCTTCAAAGCTTGAAAAACTATTCTGGCATGATCTTAAAGATCAAAAGACAGTATCCAATAAGTTGATTGAACATTGAAAATATCACAGAAAATAAAGGACTACAAACGAAAAAAAAGGTATCAATTTTTTTTACATTTTTTGCTTTGCTTGGTACAAGTTGCTTACAGTACCTTCAAGATGATCAATTTTTTTTTTTTTTTTTTTTTTTTTTTTTTTTTTAATAAATGAAATATCCTTTAAAAATTACCATAACTTAGATATGGCACGAAGTAGAAAATATGGGACACCTAGCAAGAAATTCATTAACCAGTAATAATTTTTTAGACTAGCTGGGTTAAACATTACACCACAAGATGCCCAAATCTTTTTGCTGCTGCAAAATACAGGTGAGTTTTTTTTTATAAATCAATTATAAAGAAATGATACTTATTCAGTAAGCATTTTTTAAAGTTAAAATAGACAAAAACAGTTTTATCTTTATCATCTAATGTCAGAAATTCTATTGCTTTAACTTTTATCAACTCAATTATTCCCTCCTTTCTATAATGAATGCTAAGTTTTTTTAAATCAGATACTTAGAAAAAGTTAATAGTTCTGCCAGAAAAATTCATAGCTTAAAAGCATATCAAGTATTTATAGTGTTTATACACCATGTATTGTAATCATTGTCTGTAGGACTAAATATAGCAGTTATAAACTCTACTCTAATTGATGTATTTATGACAGATGTTTGTAAACATTATTTGCTGACTGTTACCTTCAATCAGTCATAATAAAAGCAGCATTTACATCTTTTCCCAATTAATACTGCTATTCACCATCTTCTATATTGTTTTGATTTTTATTACAACAGCAGAAATAGCAAACCATAGCTAGAATATGATTAATATGATATTGCAAGTAAAGCTGTATAAGGCATTACTTTTTAAGAGCAGTCAGTTTGGCACAATTTTTTAAGATTCTGTTCAGCTTATTTCTGCAAGACCCTGTCAGATGATATCTAAAAAGTGCAGCTACTCCTCTTGAGATTGACAGAACAGAAATTCTTCAGCCAAAACATTAATACTGAAAATTAAAAATCAATTTTCTGAACAATTTCTAATGCAACTACTTTTTTTATGTAACAAATTTATGATCAGTTAGATTCCATGGATTAAAGTAGCTATCGATTTTGTACATTTAATTATCTAAGTATAGTTCAATTTCCTTTTATGATGACAAATCAAAAAAAAAAAAAAAAAAAAAAAAAATATGGAAAGCACTACTACAGAAACTTGAACTCATAATCGGAGCCAATCTATTTTTATCAATGAAATTGTACAGATATCATAACATTTGAACAAAAAAGCAAAATAATTCTGATATAATGAGATAATATCAACCAATTGTATTTTGTTTTATCATTTTCCAGACATTTTGTACATTCAACAATAGTGGATACCAGTTTGTAGGATCCCATAGGTACAAATGATCTTGGATCAAATAACTGATGAGTCTGATTAATTGAACAAACCAAAGTTTTTTTTTTAAAGATATTCATAGCAAATTTGTTAGAAGCAAGGGAAGTAATTTAGTTTAACAGTATATTTCAGAGTTTAGTTATAACACATTTGAATTGTTTAAAGAGCTTAAATATGTACTTATTAATTCTAACAAATTTTTTTAGAATATTCATTTGGCAGCACTGGTAATAAATCTAAATAAAAGGTACATTGATCATAATAATAACATACTTTTAAATCAATTCTTTAAAAAATTGATCTTAAGTATTGATCCTATTACACAGAATTTATTGAATATAGATTAAAGTAAATCAATTTAAGACCAAAATCAAGATAACTCCAAGCTTAGATTAAAAGAAAATTCTAATTCAGTTTGCATATTATTCATTAAAATTGAAAATACAGCTAAAACCAGACAAAATTAACAAAAAAGAGTTTTTATAGCAATGAATTTATTCAAAGAAGTTAAAATGAAAAACTATGTCTGAGTAAGTCACACCTTGTTGATCTAAAATGTTTTAGATCAATTGAATTAAATGTAAAGAGTTTTTTTTTTTTTCAGTAGAACTGTTGATATTTGACAATCTATATATTATCAAAACCGGGCTATTGGCCTAATGAGTAGAGTGATCACCAATGGTCTGGGAGACCAGATTTCAATCCTAGGTCGAGTCATACCAAAGGCTCGAAAGAAAGAAAGAAAAGGTACCTGATGACACCTTATTTAACACTCAGCACTATAAGGTAAAGGACCAAAGATAAAGTGAAGCAATCCCGAGAAAAGAGTAGCACCCTCCCCAACACTTCAGTGTAGTAGCTATTGAAAAGGGAACCTTCAAGTCACCCAGCTAAGGTCGCCAACTTTACTTTATATATTATCAAAATCATCATTGTTTTTAAATATTTAGCCAGCAAAAACAGCACATAACAAGACTTATTAGAGCAATATATTCAAAATGCTTTAATTTGGAGAATTAAGCAATTTCTAGTTCAATGTGCAGCCGAATGATTATTTTGCAGGGTCTGAATTCATTCAAAACATTTTTAACCCTCTAGATTCTCAAATACAACTATGAAATGCTAATTAGAATGCTTCACTCCTTTCTAAATAGAAATAACAATATAATCGGACTGTCATTACAACATCAGTCATTAAGTGCTTCATATAAAATATTTTGAATATCAACCATGATGGCTAATAGCAGAACTGCAGAATCAAAACAGGAAACCATTAATTCAGACACCTGTGCCAATTCCCGAGTTTATGGGAACTGACTCCTTTATCTATACATCAATATAGGAAATAAATGTACTAATTGTTTCTTGTATCGATTGAAAGCACTTAATGTACAACACAAAGCATTTCATCACTGTCAACAGTGCGTCTTTCTAAATTTGATGCTCTTTTGATGCATTTTTTATCAGCACAATAAAAACTGCTAAATTTTGTACCACATTTGATTTTGTTTTTCACAATCCTCATCATCTATAATACAGTGTCCACCGCATCCAGGATGAACGCGCTGTCAATGAATGTGTTCTTGGTCAAATCTAACCAAAATAAGGCAGATCGATTGACTAGAGAATCTCAGAGGTGGCTTGATGCAATTAAAAGGAACACTGGACCTGTGCAACCTGCCTGCACTGTGTCCGTGAGCTCATTTGGGCTTGACCAGATCAAGATTGTTCACCAACAAAGCAGTCATCCTGGTGTGCGGCGGACACTTTATTTTGTGAAACAGATTGCTCTTAGGGTCTTTAAGGGCGCTGTGAAAACAGTCGTCAGAGAATGTGAAGAGTATCAATCGATCGATCCGGCACCCATGCACTGGTTAAAGGGGGCTTTGAATGTTAAACAAACATGGCACCGGGGAGTGATGGATATTACCCATTGTAACAAGGCCCATTTTTTGACAGTGATCGACTGCTGCTCCGCTCAGTTTGCTATCTGGCAATGTCTTCCTCCACAAGATGTGACAAGTGTAATCAACCAGCTGAAGCCACTATAAGTGGGGCCCGCTGACAGAGATTCCAACAGATAATGACACTGCCTTTCGGAGCAGCCTGTTTAAAACCTTAGATGAGTGGCAAGTCCAACTTTGATTCTGCTGTCCATATGTCACTTCGGGTAATGGCATCATTGAGCAATGTCAGAACTGTAAAAAGGATCGCCACCAGAAAACAGTGTACTATACCAGAAGCAGTATACTGGTACAACGTCACGTCAAAGGATGACATGTCCTCTGCTATAGCACCAGCCAATATAGTCTATCGGTACCACATACGGCTGAAAGGGATCAATGGAACATCGGCACCAACACACAATCAACAGCAGGTTGTCTTCAAACCAGGTGACCAAGTGTGGGTAAAGACTCCACATGGATGATGTACCACAAAATATAAAGTGGGACGTATGACCAGAATTACCAGTGCACGGAACATAACGGTACACTGAATGCCATGTCATGAGAAAGATTTGCGACCCCTAGTGGGACCAGGCCAGCCGACAGTCTGTTCTGACATGGTTTCAGAGAATGCAAGTGAAAGATTTGTAACTATTAGAGAGAGACCACATGAACAGGCACCCAGCACAAATACAGGTGATGCCTCTTCCAATAACACTTCTAATGAAGACCTAGTAACTGTACTGCCGCAAAAAAGCACACAGAACAAAAGACCACCTTCTGAATGGTTCATGTGTGATCATAGGATCAGGGGGGAGTGTAGTAGTAATGCCACGAACAATCTTACTTCGAAGAAACAGAAGGTATGCTCTCTCTCCTACCAGCACGCAGAAACCAGAAGAAGGAAAGGATGCAAGAGGTGTGACTTGTTTTATGGAGGAGAACATGATAAGCCCACGTGAAGTGGCAAGATTTGATGAAGATAAAAGAGACTAAGTTTGAAGTGGAAAAAAAGCAGCATTTTGCTGATGTCTGATTGGTGAACAGACATCAGTTCATTTTACAAGCTAGGTAAGTTGACTAGCGCCCAATAGGTTGATTCCTCTTTGACTAGACTTCTGAAACCAACTAGACAGGTATAACATTCCCACTGTTATCACAAACTGTTCAAGAACAGTTGAATTTGTTGACACTTCACCGTTGAAAAATTTTTTATGGGATGTGGGAAATAAAATTTTTATATTGATATTACAATTTAGATTTATTGTTATATTTTCATAAATTGACTTCAGTAACCCAAGAACTGTTTCCAACTCCAATTATGCAGCAGTGGTTAATGGTAAACATTATGTTGATAATCATAAATGATGACATTTATAATCTTTTACAAGCCAACAAACAAAATACATGGCATTGCACCTATTATAAGATACAATTTTCTACTTTTAATATGAGCAGACAGCAGCTAAGATTTTATGCTCTAAGCAAGCTTCACATTAACAGCAACTGAGTATATAAAACAATAGAAAAAGATTTTTAATAAAAGTGTAATTAATCAAAATTAGACATTTAAAAATTTACTCTGTTTCCCCCAATAAACTTAGAGCTCATAAACATTAATTGTTTTCTCATTTAATATAAAAAGAACATAAAAGGGGAAGACTGCTGTCAAAATTAGGATTGTAAAAAGAAAAAAAACTTTGTTGCACCTGAAGTCATAAGATAAGTATATTTAGATGAAGCATTAGCAATTATTAATTTTGACTAGTAATTTCTTTCACATCAATTTTGGTTGAGCTGTTTTACTTTTCTTTATATTGTAACTCACAAAGGTCATTTCTACAAGGAATATCAATTTAAAAAAATAAATAAATAAATAAAAATAGATGAAAGAAAGTACAAATTAAAATTATGAAGAATTAAAAATAAACTCTTATTAATTTTATCAATTCAACTAGTCTAAAAGCAATAATGAATCAGAAAAAGTAAGGGATGAGTTAAAGGTGAAATTTAAACTTCTGCAATACTAATTGTTCTAATAGCTTAGTAGTAAACCAATAGGTACAGATAACTTACCCAGAGGCAAAATGGGTTGGGGAGTTAAAGACTCACAGTGAGATTTTTCCTTATTGTCTCTAATACAAATTGTTTCTTACAATTATAGAACTGACAACCCAAGTAAGTTTCAGTAAAAAAAATAATTTAATTTAAAAAAAAAAAAAAAAAAAAAAAAAAAAAAACTAAAATTCAAAGATTATTTTTGCAATTTGAACTAATTAGACCCTTTAACTTTGACTCACAAAAAAATAATTTTTAATTTCATAAGGGAGTTCACCTTCACATGTTAATTTAATATAGAATAATCACCCATTTCCATGGTTTTTTTTTTAATACTTGGTCCAGAAATGGTTGATTGTTGTAAATTGAATATGAAAATGACCCCTCATAAAAAGATATTTTTGTTTTTCAAAAAATAAAATTGTGGTGAGTTTGAGGGTCTAATATTAGTTAAAAACCACACAAAAAAAGTATAAACTCTTTAACTAATGAACTCTAACAAGTGCACATATAGAATAATAACTGCAATATTTTACAAATAGGCTTGTTTGATTTTATGGCATGTCAACCCTGGTTGTATTATTTAATGCTGAAGTCAGTTTGTTTTTGTTTTTTTTTTTTTGCAAGTAATTATATGGTTTCAATTAACTAATAATTTGTAAAGTTATAACTGAGTAACTAATCTTAATACAAGTAATTTGCATGCAATTATATGATTTCAAGTATTCCTATCTAACACTAATGATTTTCAAATAGATCTATCTGAGATCCTAACATGTACTATCACTTCAGATCAGAGTGGACCTGGGAATAATGTTGATGAAGGAGTGACTCCACACTCTACAGAGCTCCAGAACTGGAGCCTCACCACTAGATGCAGTTTAATATCATGCTCAGGACACTTTACAAAATGATTTGACAGCTCAATAGACAATGGAAATTGGCACTTGAGTCAATAGTTAAAAAGAAAGATTCCAAAGATTAAGGCATTTTCAAACTCTTCATTAACACATTGATTTAAATAAATCATTTCCCACATTAACATTTGTAATTAAATTGATTAAAAAGGTGGAGGGTTATACAATCAAGAACTTATAAAAAGATGCTGAAATTAATGCCTCCTATTTTATTTCCAACTGATACTGAAAGTATAATAGCTCCTCTGCAGAGATGCAATAGTTGGATGATAGAGCAAGTTTTCAACAACAAAATACTTTTCATATAGTCACTAATATAGATAGTATGCATGCTCTTGTTGATCATTGGTGAAAATGCACAGCTAATGATAGTGACTATGTGGGAAATAATGTAAGCTAAAGACTTACTCTATTATTATTATTGCACTACTGTTGTAGCTTTTATAGATATGAATAGGTTGCTTTATGGTATATCAAACCTTGAACGTTATTTACTGTCAAATCCTGTTTATACATATATATTAAATATACATGATTTGTAAATGAATAGTGTGTAGGTAATATTTTAAATGAGCTAGAGCTCATTTGTTTTCACACAGTAAATGATTTCAGATATTGCTATCTAATACTAATCATCCTATTTAACATTGTTATGTTTTGATCTTCGACCCGACCCAAAAATGCTATTCCAAGATGATGCACCGGAAGGAAGTGACACATTCCAATGGCCAGTAATCGAAAGAGATCGCGTGGGCGGATTAAGGCTTATAATATGGGACAAGGTGAAGGTCCCACTGTGCCAATACAGACTGATGCACCGGAAGAGAGTGACCTGTGAACTGCATGACAGTTATTTCCGCTTGATGACGATTAAACACTCAATTTCAAAGATCCAGTGGGCGATCGTGTGGGCGTTGAATTATTATTTAACTTAGTTGAGTTAGAGTCCAAGAAGCAGTTGCCAGGAGGGTTCCAGACAGCTAGAGACCAGATGTGGTAAGGAAAGCCACACCCGACCGAGAGGGCCCTCGGGAACCCCGATGGAGTGGACCCCAGCATCAGAAGAACAAGAAAGACACAACGTGACAGTCATAACAGTAGGGTCAAGAAATTACAGTTTATGTTCAGTCTCCAGCTCCCTCTCACATGCAAACCTTGAACAACCCTTTCGAACCCTTTGTGAAAGAAACCTTCCTGCATCGTTTATTACTGCATGCGTCGTTATCATTGTGTCGTTGTGAATTATTCTACATATATATGTGCATGTATGTAGATGTGAATCTGCATGTAGATGACTATACAACTGTTATATTTTGACCTTCGACCCGGCCCAAAAATACTATTCCAAGGTAATACACCGGAAGGAAGTGACACATTCCAACGGCCAGTAATCGAAAGAGATCGCGTCAGCAGATTAAGGCTTATGATATGGGACAAGGTGAAGGTCTCATTGTGCCATTACAGTCATGCACCGGAAGAGAGTAACCTCTGAACTGCATGACAGTTATTTCCGCTTGATGACGATTAAACATCCGATTCAAAGATCCAGTAGGCGATCGTGTGGGCGTTGAGTTATTATTTAACTCAGTTGAGTTTGGGTCCCAAGCAGTTGCCAGCAGACTTCCAGACAGTAGAGACCAGATGTGGTAGGGAAGGCCACACCCGACCGAGGGGGCACTCGGAACCCCCCCGAAGCAGTTGCCAGCAGACTCCCAGAGAGTTAGAGACGAGATGTGGTAGGGAAGGCCACACCCGACCGAGGGGGACCTCGGAAACCCTCGAAGCAGTTGCCAGTAGAATTCCAGACAGTAGAGACCAGATGTGGTAGGGAAGGCCACACCCAACCGAGGGGGCACTTGGAAAACACCCGATGCAGTTGCCAGTAGACTT
>OY757913.1:73566624-73979124 GCA_963585895.1 Sepioteuthis lessoniana | reverse complement strand
CCAGTCTTCACTTTACTTAACATTTAGGAAAAAAAAAAAAAAAAAAAAAAAAAAATCAGTTTTCGGTTTGTGCTATACAATATTTTATCATAAAGGCGATTTTAGAAGCTAGTGTAAAGCCCGAGATTTGGATATGTTGAACCATTTAAAACTAAACGTTTTGGGGTTTTTTTTGCCATTATAAAAAATTCATCAGATGGTCACATTCATAAAAAAGTAAATGAACATTCTAAGCAAAAGCAGTTATATATACAGGTTAACTGTATATAAGAGCTATTTTAAAATGTATACTGTATATAGAAATCACAAATAAAATTGCCAAAATATTTTACTAAAAAATAGATTTAAAAAAAACACCACTCCATTTTGGTTACAGATTCAAATACCAAATTTCTCTCATTGTTTAGGAGTCATCAAGCAAGCTGTTTTTTAACCCATTTAATAATTTCCTTTCTTTTTCTCTGTTTTGATTTTAAATGGAACACTATAATCCAATTCAAAGAGTTACTCAGACAATAGAACTGTATTGTTTATTTTCTTACCAAAACATTTCAGCCAAGTAATAGGTGGGATTTGAAGCCTAAAATTACTCTAACAAACACTAAAGTTGGACCATTAATGAAGATCAGGGCTTATCAAACTTTTACTTGATAACACCCACCCATATAACCAAATCTAGTTTCCATTCACCCCCAAAATGAATTAATTGAATATCAAATTACTAAACATAACTAAGTACCAGAGTTTAATACAATTCATATGAGAAAAGAATCAGTAATTTATAAATGCAAATGAACCTTTAATTCTTGAATCATTTTTTAAGGAAAGGGTGGGTTCATTGGGCACTAAGGAGATCACAGATATTAGGCTGCAGATTTGTCATACCGAAAATGTTTAATGATGTCCAAGTCAGATCATCCATTTAAATGATACATGTTTTGAACAGGTTGTATATGAATGACATCACTAGTGGCCTTCACACCCAATCAACAAGTCTACATGGTCCAGCAATTTTTATTCTGTTTTAAAGGCATTTATAAATGAAAACTAATAAATTCTTCCCTTGTAGACCCCTATTCACCTTGTCAAATTTTTATTCACTCCTAGGAGTCTATATGGACCACTTTGAGAAGTTTTGATGTAGACTATGATTATGGTAAAGCTAGAAAACAGTCAAATCCAAATACTGTAAGCCCAGAGAAAATTTTCAAAATCTGACCAATTATGGGGACATTTCAAAGCTATATGAAATAGGTATACAGAGATACCTGTAACTATAGCATAAAAGCAGGTTTAATAAAGCAGGTGAGTGATGCTAAAAATAGGTTAGCACCATGTTTAATAGCATAGGTTAGCACTTTGTTTAATAGCATATCAACCTTAGAAGAATAACTGTGATAATATCTAATTCATAGCTAGAGAGATAAGAGGGTTCATACCTTTCCCACGAGTATCAATCCAAAAGTGAATATAGCATGACTGAAGTCCAAACTCACTTACTTTGAGCACTATAGCCATTACACCAGCACTATAGCCATTACACCATGGGGTCTCTCCAGGCTCCATGAGCATCTTCTTACATGGTACCTCAAACATTGATCTGACCTGAGCACCTAATGGAATAGGCGCTGCCAAGAGGACTGGTTCCCTGAAGCTAAGCCAAATAATTATTCCTGGCCTTGGTAAGCCAGATCTTAACTTCAATGCCAGGTACAAAAATATCTGTAACTAATGCAAAGGACAGTAGGTTGCTCAGTAACACATAATAGTGGTGGTATCAGAGAAACTAATAAGATTATCATGTGCCAAGAGACAATACAATGATTTATCATCTTATCTGGATTTTTCCCCATGTTCCCGAGGCCAATCAAACCAGAATTCACCAACCACACAAGTTCTGAGTTTAAAAGTCTGAATATTAAAGTTTCATACTAGAAGTTTAGAGAACAAGTGAAAAGAAGCATATTTAAGTTTGGTTTCTTTGTTTAATGGCATATCAAATTTAGTGAGTTATTTAAAGCCAAAGTCATCCTTATAGAAGAACAGTAGTAGTACTATTTAAACAAGAGCTGGGAAGGGGGGGGATTCATACCATTCCCAATGACATAAGTCCAAAAGTGATGTAATAGCATGACTGGAGTTTGAACTAGTTTACAATAATCTCTCAGTCCTGCATGTTAGCCACTACTCCATAGAGATTACTCAAGATTATTTTCAACACTTATATCAAAGTTTTTACTGTCTTGATGACCTTTGGAATTTAATATCTTACAGCAAAGAACTAAGATTAATAAATCAAAAAATAAATACTAATATCCATACATAATTTCTTTAGAAATAAAACTCATACCTTGAATGATGAAAAGAGGATTTACAAGTAAATCATAGATGTTATTAACTATTTATGAAGCTACATTAATATTAATGCCAGTTCACTTATTTGTCAACCCCACTAATTCATTTGACAAACAAGTTGAGATTCGGGTGGCTGTTTTTGTTTTTTTCTCTTTCAGGTTTGAAATAAACTATACAAGGCCCATTGTACTTGACAGATTAAGTGGCTTAAAAAAATAAATAAATAAATAAATAAAAATAAAATGAAATAAAAAAAATCAACTGAGAAGAGAAATACTAAATTATTCTGTATCGGTATACAAATATGTGACAAACACTGAATATCTGTTCAAATTTTACTAATAGTCAGGCATATTTAATGTGATTTATTTTTTTTATCTATTTTGAACTTCAATTCATGTTAAAACAAACATGCAGATTGAACATTTCCCCCCACACACACACACACACAATTTCTAGCTCCTCATCACAAAGAAATATATACAAAATTAAATACTTAGGTTTAACTTTAAAAAATGGTTCATTATCAATTTTTAGTTATTCCCAACTGTAGACGACTTTTTACTTTTTTTTAAAATCATAACTCATTCAAACCGTCAATCTATGACAAGAAAGCAGTTCAAATCAGAAATAAATAAAACATAATAGGGTAAAAAAACAATAATATAAGGGAATTTGAGTTTGAATTTCATCAAGGAATTATCAGTTATCATTTTTAATAACTTTTTTATTAAGTCCAAAATCTGATTCCCTGTTATTCTATCTTTGTCAGTGTGTGTACACAAAAATATAGACAATGATAGATTCTCTTAAATATAACTCATAGCTCATGGTTCAACCTAGTTATCAAAATAATAACTGACAATTAGTTGATATTACATAAAAATTTGAGTGTAAAAAAAAAAAAATTTTGAACTGGATCAAATAGACGTTCTGTTTATTTTGAAATGAAATTGTTCATAGATCTTTTCACAGAAATATTTCACATCCCTATTTTCTGTAAAATATCATTGAATTCTATATTGGTCTTGTTTATCATTCATGACATTCTGATGTGTGCATAAAAAGATTCTCTAATAATTCTATTGAAAAAAAAAAAAAAAAAAAAAAAAAAAAAAATCTAAAAATAGTTTTTTGCATTTTGAACTGGAAAAAAGAAAGAGAGAGAGAGAGAGAGAACACAAATTGTCTTTACTTACAAAAGTAAATATTACACAAGAAGAGGGCATGAGAATGTATCAGTTGAGATGTCATGATCAAAGAGTTTAATTATCTCAAATCTAAATAATTGTTTAAATGAATTAGAGCAGTAAGTTTTCTAGAAAGAATTCACTAAACTAAAATACTACACGTTACAAGATATGAGTATATGCAGATATAAAAAAAATAAAAATGTTTCTTTATATGAAGTTTTGATGCTCATACAAAAGAAATATTAATTACTTTAAAATGTTGTGGGAAACCTTTGTTAGTTTTAATTGAAAAATATCAAAATAAAAAGACTAACTTGCCTACATTAAAGAGTAAAGTATCTCAGTATCAAATAAATGTCTGTGACAGATTTCAGTTAAAGAAAACCTTGTTTAAGAAATGAAAACAAATAATTATCTGTTCTACAATAATTGTTATATATTTTTAAAAGAGGGGGACACAAATAAATAAGCATTCTGGTGAAGGAATTACCAGCTGCCAGCCGCATAATGCAAAACTCTAACAAATTGAACACTCTGGTATTCAATAGCACAAATGTAAACAAACAAAAGCTAATACATAAGTGCTATAATTGCTGAGCTGACGTATGTCACTGAAATGGCTGAGCAGTTAAATATCATGTCTAGTATAAAGTTAGGAGGGTTTCAATCCCAGCGAGAAGTGTCCTGCATGTCTAGCCACACTAAAGAGTTGTGATACAATGAAACATTCTGTCTGTGGATGACAATATAATGGGAAAAACTTTTCAATGTCATATTCTCGAATTTGCCCAAATTGTAATGGATACAGGAGACCTGAGAAAAAGAAGTTCATAACTATTCATGTGGTGAATAATGATAAATGTTCCAAAGATATTTAGAAAAACATTCTAAACTTGAAAAATCAAATGCCATAACTTACAACTTAAACTTATTTCTTAACTACAAAATTTTTTAAGCAAGTATATATGTAAATTAGTTTGAGTGAGAGTCATGGTAATCTTTCAATGGCTTTACTTTATCTGATCAATAGACACCACCCTTATGAATAGCAGTAATTTCCTGAATGAACTATGTTATCCTGGCCATTGACCTGTGGAGTTCTTCCGCCAAGCATCAGATGAAGCACGCCATTGACCCAATGCTAAGTTCATCCGCCTAAATTCACATCAACCATGCTGCTTCCCATGGCTTCAAAGTTTTAACTTTCAGATAAAAAAGAAAAAAAAAAAAAAATACTCCCTTCTATCCCTTAAGTTTAACATTAAAATCCAATAAAAACACATATGGGAAGAACATTTCAAGAATCTACTTGAAAAATCCCTTAAAGTTACAGCTAATCCTATCACGAAAATTATTAATAATCAACTAGACATCAAACTAGGACAGCTTACTAAAGAAGAATTTGATGTAGTACTAAGAAAAATTAAAAACAAAAAAGCTGCCAGTCTTGATGAAATACCACCAGAAGTATTCCATACGCCATATGGCCAGGATAACAAGGAATTTGATGACCTACAGCTCCGATACTGCAACGCTGTATATAACCCGAACACAATAGCTGCATCCTCCCTTTCCCCAAGAAAGGCGACCTCAGAATTGCCAAGAACTACCAAGGTATAACCCTTACTTCCATAATGACTAAGATTTATAATGCCCTGCTACTCAACCACATCAAACCAGAAATTGAGAAAATTCTTAGGAAGAATCACAATGGTTTTCAGAGAAACCAATCCACAACATCACAGATTCTAACAATCTGTCAAATCTTAGAAGTTAATGAAAAAAACTTTGAGACTCTTATCTGTAGATTTTTCCAAGGCATTTGACTCCATACGCAGAGGATAGTTGGAGCAAAACTTCTAAGCCTATGGTCTCCTCAAAAAAACTGTTACAGCCATAATGGGGGCTCTATAAAAACATGAAAGTAAAAGTTTGCTCACCAGATGGAGACACAGACTTCTTTGACATTGTTGCTGGCGTTCTGCGAGGGGATACATTAGCCTCATATCTGTTGATAATCTGCCTAAACTACATACTTCGAATACTGATAGATCTAATGAAAGAAAATGGTTTTACACTAATAAATAAATAAATAAATAAATAAATAAATAAAAGGCAAGAAGCAGATGCTATTCTGCACAAACTATTACAGATGTAGACTACACAGATGACATAGCACTTCTGGTACATACGCCAACTCAAGCTGAATCCTTGTTGCATAGTCAGGAGCAGGCAGCATTGACCTCCATGTGAATGCAGACAAAATGTAGTACATGCGTTTTAATCAAAGAGAAAACATCTCCACATTAAATGATGGTTCTCTGAAACTAGTGAACAAGTTCACCTACTTTGGAAGCAGCGTCTCATCTACTGAAAATAACATCAATATGCGACTAGCGAAGGCATGGACTGCTATCAATAGGTTATTGATTATATGGAAGTCAAACTTATCCAATAAAATAAAAGGCAAATTTTTCCAAGAAGCGGTCGTGTCAATTCTACAATATGGCTGCACCACATGGACGCTGACTCGGTGTATAGAGAAAAGGCTAGACGGAAACTGTACAAGAATGCTGCTAGCTATATTGAACAGAACCAGAAAGTAACATCCCACAAAGCAGCAACTTTTCGGCCACCTACCACCCATCTCCAGAACCATCAAAATAAGACCAACAAGACATGAGGGACACTGTTGGAGAAGTAAGGACGAACTCATAAGCGACGTTCTCCTATGGACTCCTTAACACGGACGTGTAAGTGTTGGACGACCAACTAGAACTTATCTATAACAGCTCTGTACAGACACAGAATATAGTCTCGAAGACTCACCAGAAGCGATGGATGATAGAGACTAATGGCGAGAGAGAGAGAGTCAAGGAAATCCGTGTCAGCAGTACGATATCATGATGATATATGTTAAGAGTAAGTAAAAACCACCAATTATTTTCAAAATAACCTAGTTCTAATAATGAACATATATAACTAATAATCTAAGGTTTGTAACTGTAAACAAGTAAAAACAGGCATATTATAGAGATTTTTTATTATAGCAATATACTTAAAATTCGGGAAATATAGTAATTTCCAGTTCAATGAGCAACTGAATGTGAATGATAAATTTTGTGGGGGTCTTCATTCAAACTGAACATTTTTTAATCGTCCAAATTCCCGATAGAGATAATTATAAAATGCTAATAATTAGAATTTTTCACTCCTTCCTTAACTGAAGTACCAATATCAACGCTGTTAGAACGAAAATCCAACAAATTCAGGGATCAAGTATTTTCTTCTGCAACAAATGCACTAATATCTTTATTGAAGAGCAAAAGTGAACAATAAGATGGGCCAATGATTATCGACAACTTGTAACATGTATCAAAGCAAATGTAAATACTCATATGACAAGAATGTAATTATTTACCAGTCCATCCCAGCCACATTCTTAAAAATGCCACAGAGGCAAATCATAAAAGGAAAGATTCTCTAAGGTGGATCTGACCTTTCAGTGAGTCATATTTCCAATGTCACAAGGATTCCTGTCTGCCATCCTTCCATTTTATTTTTTTTTTAATTTTTAGAAAAAAAATCTAGAATCATATTTTGCCTAATTTAAAATGTGCTAAGCCAAATATATATTTAACCTTAAATAGGCCAAATAGACAATTTGAAACAAAACAACTCTTTTGTCTAACTATTGACATTAAACCTATTTAGAACAACTATCAACAGGGTGAAAACACCAAAGAAAAAGTTATAAAAATAAAATAAATACTAATAAAAACACTGAGCTGAATACTGGAAAGTAGAAAGAAAATCTAAGCAACTTACATTATGATCCATTTCAGTTAAAACGGTTTTATTCTTGAAGAAAGAATATATATTATGATGATTGGTATTAACATCTGATGGTGACAGCTATGTCGAAAATTTAAAGAGAAAAACTATCAAGCACCTTAGATTTTTATTATAAAGATAAACTTTCGGAAAATGAATTTTAAAAATTGACAAAATTATGTACTAAAATTGATAAGAATTTTTCAATTACTACCACCATAAATTACAAAGAAAAATTAAGTGGTTTATTAGGATAGTTTTTCCACAATTTATTATTCACTATAAAGAAAATAAGTTTTTTTTAAAAAATGATAATCTTTCAGATATTGGAAGTAATATTAAAATTGAATTATTTACCAGGATTCAGAAATAAAAATTAGAACTCTAGAATAGAAGTTCAAATTGGTCATTATTAGTCAACTAAATGATGTGATAAGATGTGTCTAAATTTTTAATTCTCAAATTATTGAAATCCATAAATACCTACTCATTACTAATTTATTGTCTTCAATTCATGATGTTGGTAACATTCAATAAATAAAACATTTTAAATTCATTGGGATATTTTTGTATTTTATTGACAAAACCAAAAATATCATTTGCCATGAAGTTAAATAGATTCAATTAACGTAACTATTTTTAATGCTTAAAAAAGAAAACCCGACGTGACATGTCACTATCAAGGTGCATCTCATAATTAAAAATATTTTCCAAATAAATTATTTGACCTTTGCAAAAGAAGCATGAAGACAATCTTAAACCCACGTGCAAAAGAAATAGTAATGGGTGCCAAAAAACTGAAAGATGACGGAGGGGGGGGGTTCAAAATAAAAAATGAGCATTAAGAATTAAAATTATTTCATTATAGTTAAACAGAATCATGCAGAAATAAATCAAGAAAAAACAAAGGTATCTCGAGTGAAATAATAAAACGTCCAGTCAACTTAAACCACTGTGGTTAAGTAGGAACACATTTAAAACTAAAAAGCAATTTTTTAATGAATTATGATTTGAATCGGTGATGATCAAGACTTTTTTATTAATCTAAATTAAAATAATGTCATGTTAAGAAAATAATTACTGTAATCTAAAAGTTCAAACAATAAAAGAAAGTGTGAATTTCGAAAAATAAAGGATTGAAAATTATGTTCACAAGAAATCGATCAAGCGTGGGCGGTGTGAGTAGCAATGTGAAAAAGAGGGGGAAAAAGTCTAGTTGAATATCAAAAAGGTTTTCAAATCACAAGTGGTTAAGAAGATAAAGTGAATAAAGCTCAATGACATGAAAGAGATTATCTGTTAATTCGCCGACTGATTACTTTTTTCATGCCAAGAAAAATAGCATGGATTATGCAATAAATAAAAAAATTATTTTGAACGATTTGCCTGCTCGGTAATCAATCAACAATGATGAAAGAAACCGGCTGATTTTCCTAAACATTTAAATAGAGTATCCAAAATTAAATCGGAAAAATAAATAATGATGATAATAAAACTTAAAACAACTTAATCTAATTTTTTTTTTCAATTCTTTCATTCAATGAGTGTGGAACGAATTATTGAAACAAACCATTAATGAAGCAATAAGAATTGTTAAAAAAAAAAAAAAAAAAAAAAAAAATTGTACAACAGAAATAATTACATAAGGTTCAAGTAATTATTCTACAATAAATTTGATGCTTCTCATAGATCACCTATAACTTTAGATCAAGAAAAAAAACCGAACCCTTCCCAAAGAAAATATGGTATTTTTAAATAGACATTAAAGCTTTCAAAAGAGTTTTTTTATGTTTCTATTAAATGGGTAGACAATTAAAAACCCGTAATTCTTAAATCCTCAACATTTACAATTTCATTCATTTGAGAAATGATTGGATACTGTCGTCATATGATTTCGTTTTGGGATTTTTTTTTTTTTTTTTTTTCAAATTTACCTCTCTCCAGTTTCAACGAAAATATATTTGTACAAATTAAATTTTAAAAAATACTTATAGGACTGGAGTTTTCTAAATAAATATAGCAAAATATCCACAATAATTAAATTATTAATTTTAAATTATAATGATTCATAAAATGCATCAATTTCCTTGTTGATTTAAATGTTAAGACTGACAAGGACAATAAAATTTAAAAATTAAATACTTGTTGATCTTTGCTAAGTTGACGAAAAAAAAAAAAAAAAAAAAAAAAAAACTGTTTTTAAATTTAAACTTTTTTCCGAGTCTTAGCGAAGTATTTATTTTTATTAGTTATCGAAGGAATCATTTTACATAGTTTACACTAGTCTTTTTCCCTATTTTCTTTTTAAACTCTCTGTCCGAGTTAAGTCATGAATATATTATAATAGAAAAATTTTAATTATTTTTAAGATAAGAAAGGAAACTTTTAGCTTCTTCATCTGAATTATAATTTAAGTTAAAAACTTTTCTTTGGTCTCCTTGTTTAATGGAATGCAGTACATCGTAACAGTGAGAGAAAGAACAAGAAACACCTAAAAGGAAAACAAGTTTTGGTATTTTTATTTATAAAGAAAGAAATACAAAACATTTTTAAAAGCCGTAAACGTTTACTAAATCGCTACAAAAAAGTATCAATATTATTCAATGAAATAAATGAGTTAAAGAAAGAAAAAGAAGCTAACAAATCGAAAGACTTTTTTCTTACGCAATAATTGTATTAGCTTCACAAAGATTTGTCTCGATCTAAAATTAAAAAACGAATGGTACGCCTTCCTTTTCATTGCGAACAGAAAGAAAATTTAAAATAAATGGACCTGGGAGATCAGCCAATAATTACAAGGGTTTTAAACCTTTAACTAACAAACTTCATTTATGCTTTATAATTTAATTAAAACACGATTTTAAGTTCTATGACATAAAAAAATAAAAATATGATTTTATTTTTTTCGAGAAAGAGAGAGAGGGCGACATACACTTGGTGACATTCTTCAGGATAACGACCCACCAAAAACTATTATTATTATTTAGATCAAAACTGAATAAAAAGATATCCCCTCCCCCGCCAAAAAATGTAAAAATCACGCTCTAAGATAGAATGATACCAAAGTATAATAACCATAAAAGTTTACGCAAGTACTTTTAGCTTTAGTGAAGAAACAAACTGATTAAAAAAACATCTTAAATGAAAATAATAAAAAGATTAACACAAACCAAAAAAATACACTCTGAATAGAAATTTACGTTAAATACTTCTTGCATAATAAAATGCTAGTCACATCACTATCAGACGGATCATATTAGTTGATTACTAAATGAAATATAAAAACAAGAAATTTCACATAAGAAAAAACTAAGCTTTTTTGCAAATAGACAGTAAACATTTATTTAAGCAACAGTTTTATTACCTACAAGTATCTAAATCATAATTGGCTAGATTTTGAATTAGGTAAATATCCCAAAATATGAAAAATAATTAGACTTCAAAATAATGTTAGAAAAGAGAGAAAATGTGGCAGACGATCTTATTTTTCACACATCATGAACAATAACATGCTTACCTGCCATCTTTAAAATATGCCAAAATTCCTAGATCCTTAAAAAGGTTTTCTTGTAATTCCTCGTTAAAATTTCATTTCCCTTAGTTTTATCCTAATGGTCGAGGCAAGCAGATTATCCGCTTAATGATAGCATTAGCGTAATTGCTAAGTATAGAAATATATATAAATGTGTGCGTGTATGTGGTGTGTATAGATGTGATGTGGAGGCCCGTTCGTCCCAGCTATGGTGTCTGTCACCTTCCCGGGGCCATGTTTGGACTGAGGCCGCAAGTGCGCACTCTAGCGGCGAATGCTCACGTAAAAAGCGCATGTGAGTTACCTGCCCCTGATTCTTTAAGACACTCTCTTAATTCACCACAGCAACAAGTAAACATTTTAATCTCTTTGCAATACAATACGACACAGCACTCCATTCTCGCTACAGTTAAAAATATCTCGGTTAATATAATTAAAATTTTGATCACTTTTTTTAAAGTAAAAATACTGATAATAATATAAGGATTGTACACGGTTTTAAACAAACCACCTGTTTTGTCTTTCCTTAAAAATCATAAGTGGGGAAAATATTTTAGTCTTTGTAAGAAGTTTCACAAGGTAAAGGGTTAATTTTTTGCGGAGGATTTTTACCTTAACTAACTTTACTTTATTCATTTATTTTTCTTTTAAAGAAAGCTAGGATTTCTCAATCTTGTCTTGTGAAATATGATAAAAAATACCAACCAAAAAATGTGGATACCACTTTGAGTTTTAAAAAAATTAATTAAATCTTTTCTTTCATTTTTTTCTTAAATGTATCTTGAGTTAACTGAAACTATTATCGTTCCATGTTCAACATATGAAAATGTTGATACTTGTCCAGAATATCCCAAAAAGAAGATGCCGGTTAGTAGATTGTTATAATAGTATATCAATAAACATAATTTTTTGCCACGTTAGCATGGCCTAAAATACACTGACTGCATCCTCTGCAGAAGAGTAAAACTTCCTCCCCCACCCAAATGAGCTGTCCTGGATATGACACTAAACTGTATCCAGTGGTAAGGCTCCAATTCTACATCTATGGTCAGTGTGGAGTCACACTTTCCCAAGTTTACTGTAACCTGCAGTGATAGTACCTGTTATGTCCCATCTATGGATCAAATAAATCCATTTGAAAATTATTAGTTGTTGGTAAGAATACTTTAAAACATATAACCGTGGGTAAATTATTTGTATTAAGAATAATTACTTGAAGTTATAATTGTTTACAAAGGATTACTATTATTAGTTTCTTGAAACCATAAAATAACTTGCAAAAAAAGAAGACTGACTTCAGCAGTGAATAACCTTGTAAGAGTTGACATGCCATAAAATAATCAACTAATCTATATAATTCTGATTGTCAACTTTTAAATTCTTAAAGGAAATAAAATTCCTCTGGCGCTTAATGAGAACAGCTTAAATTTAATTTGATATTTTCACAAATATTGTTTTAACTTCAAACTAATTGACAGTTTGGAAAAAAATCTTTTAAAAATGTACATAGAATTATTATCAATAAATGTCAAGAGAAAATTTCTACTGACAACTTTTAAACAGTGGTTTTAGGAACCATTAATCTGGCTGGTATCAGGTAGTATGTTTATATGAAATAACAAAGCTTATTACTTGATTTTTTCTGTATTAGTCCAAGACTAAAAATGTTAGGTTCACATTGCTATATTGTAAATTATGCAGAATTTTCTTCCCTGGAGCTTTTAACTATTTCATCATTTTCAAGAATATAGTTGAAATGTTTTTGTATTCAAAAAAACTTTATTTCTATAGAAATATATTAAAGACTGATTGATTGATTTTAATGGCATGTCAACCCATCTACAGTTATTTTATGCCTAGAGGTTAGGGAATTGTATTGTAAAATTGTATTCATTGTATTTTCATATTTACATTTTTTGTGTACTTGTTTCTTAACAGGTTTTTATTTTTGTATACATTCCTATTGAATATATATATAATTTTTAAATAGATCTATTTTACCCATAGATGGGACCCTAACATGTACTCCCACTCCGAGTCTGAGTGTTTAAAGAGTTAAACTCATAAGTCATTTGAAATTGAACTATGTATTGTCTTGACTATGTATTGCCAATGAATTTTACTACATCATCTCATCATAAAATTCAAATTAAAATCACTGAATCAACAATTCTTTCTTAAAATTTTGCACACCGACTTCACCCATGTATTTTGTAGAAATTCCATTTCTCATTCAATGTATTGACATGTAATGCTTCATTGCTTAGAAGTTGTGAATACATCAGACAATTATATATGAAAAAGTGGAATTTTGATCTGACAACCCAACCCATGATATGATGGAAAACCAACAAAGTCCAGTAGTATTGTAAGATCCTGCTGGAGTACTTTGAGTTAGTGGTAATGATGTTTTGGCCTTGAAACCACATCTAACTCCAAAGTCATAATCTGATGATGGCTTTGTTGGCTGAAGAAATAGTTTTCTTTTATTTTTGTTTTTTGCAGCATATGTATATAATATTCTGATTATAATTGATTTATATTTTCATATGTTTATTTCTCAGTAAGCCATTACAATCATATGTAGTTTGAGTTAAATCTGGCAAATACTACAGAAAAAGCCTAACACATCAAAGTTTCTTTGTATTAAAGAATAATAGTATTCAAATATTTAAATGATATAAAACCCCCAAAATAATTAATGATGGTTGAAATTGCTCAGAAAGAAAATGTTGAACAGTTTCTAAACAAGATTGATTTTAAAAACCACTGCTATGTGCAAAATTAGGACGAAGTATTTTAAAAAATAGTCAATAAAACTTGTTTCCAACAATGATAGCCAACAAAATATTGCTAAATAATTGGATGCTAAACTATTTTTACTGAAGTTCTCTCTCACAAGATATTAGCTCTTACATAACTATTTTATGAAAACTGTTAATATAGAAATTAAAATATTGACTATCAGACCTAAACACTGCCAACATAACAATGACTAACTGCATGCAGCTACAAACAGACTACAGTGTTGACAGTTTAGCTATGAGTCTTATGGTGACCTTCACCAAAAACTGACAAAATTAAACAAAAGTAAAGAGTTATTTTAGAAAATAAAATAAAATAAATAAATAAATCTATAGATATCACAGGTCTATTGTTCTATTAACTTCTTGGATCTTCTGTAATGTTAATTTAATTTCATTTTATATTCCATGAATTCCATTGTACCACTCTCTTGTAGTACTTGTAATTCTTCAGAATTTATGATGATTGAGAAAGCATGAAACTCTCAGTCACAATATGTGGTTTTAAATTGTTTTATACTTCCTCTATATGCTTCAGCAGATATCGAGCATTCTTTTTGTTGACCAGGCCAGTCTGCTGGGGCTGTAGAATATACTGATTGCATCTGTACAGAGAGGTAAGACTTCCCCAAAAAGTGTTCTGTATACAACACTAAACCATCTGGTGATGAGGCTTTAGTCTTGGAGCTCTGAAGAGTGTGGAGTACCTCTTCACTGCCATTACTCCCTGGTCCATTCTATGGGTTAAATAAAAGTGTTTAATCATTTATTTTACTTGAGATCATTTAACTGTGTATAAATAGAACTATAAGTGTTAGACAGCAATACTTGAAACAGTGCATGAACCAATGAGCACTGAGTCATTTAAAGATATTGCCAACAAACTATTCATTTACAAATTACATTTATAAATTTGGCATCAAATTGCCTACAAGGGTTGATATTCCATAAAACACAACCAACTAACCATCTTTGTAGACATTGCAATAATAATTTTGGTGGTGGTAGTGGTGTAAGATTAAAAAACAGTTGGTCTTTTTTCACTTTTATCATTTGTTATAAAACAGTAAATCCTATTAATCTTACTCTTTTTCTTATACCTCATTACTATATATATATATATATATATATATATATATATATATATATATATATATATATATATATATATATGCACACACACACACACTGTTGTAGTATTCACAATTTTTAGGAAGAAGTTCTCTTTCTTTACATCCATGAATTTTGGGGGGAAATTCTTTTGAATTAATAAGAAAAATATTTAACTAATAATTTAATTAATAATATTAACTATCATCATACATAAAATTTACTTACTACTATTTTTTTTATTTTACTGAGCCTATCTTCCATAAATCATTAAATTTTATATTGCCATTTTATGAAAGTTGTTAATATATAAAATCACAATATTATTAACTATCAAATTTGGACACTGTTAACAGCAAGTATATTTAACAATGACCAATTTTATGCCACTGTAATCAAGCAGTAATGTTGCCAATTCCACCATGAGTCTCATGGCAACATTCACAAAAAACTGAGAAAATTATAAGTATACAGCCTATTTCTATTTCATGTCAGATGGGATTATTTTACATTCTAAATTGATGGGAAAATCTACAAATATATAATTACATAAAATTTAACAATTTATAAGAAACAGGTTCAATAAAAAAAATAAATAAGTAGTAAATAAATTTTATACATAATGATAGTTAATACTATATTACAACTTGAATAATATCTTGAGGATCACCTGATACTTCAGAACAAATTCCTTGATGAAGAAGCTCTTCTACTCTATAGGATGAATATGTTAGATAAGCAAAAAAATTAACTTTCACATTTTAACAACTACTTTGACAAACTTCAGTATTTTTGATAATTGGTTCATGAGAATTGGTTAAATATCACCCTTGAGTTAAAGTCTCTGTTCACATTAAATATGAATCTTTAGCTTCATGGTTGGTTTTCTTACTTAGAATATATCAACTGCATTCTCAACAGAGAAGTAAGACACCTCAAAAAGTAGTGGAGGAGTCTCTGTAGTGTAATGATCAACACACTGGACAGCAAGTTCAAACTCCAGTAATGCTACTACATTCATTTTATGACTAATGACCTTAGGAATGATATGAACCACCTTATTTTCCTCCTAGCTATAGGTTAAATAATACTACTGCTGCTCTTCGACAAGGATGACTTTGAGATTAAATAACCCACAAAAATTGATATGCCATTAAACAAAGAAACTGAAACTGAAACCAGAAAGAGATGCCCTGAGTATGATATTAAACTGCATCCAGTGATGAGACACCATTTCTGGAGCTCAAGGATAGGGAATACCTCTTCATTGTCATTCTAACCCAGTGAATCAAATAAATCTGTTTGAAAATTATAAGTATTGAATAGAAATGCTTGAAACTATATAACTATATGCAAACAATAATAGTTACTTGAAACCATATAATTATATATGACTTATTATTACTAGAGAGAAATACTCAAAACTATATAATTGTGTGCAAACAAATGATTATTACTGACAAATAATAGTGATTAAAAAGTTTATAGCGGAATGTTGAAAATAGTTTTAACTATAATTGAACATTTGCAAGCAAATCAAATTTTAGCATTAAATAACTCATAATGGGATTGATATGCCTTTAAATAGATTAAAGTGGTTAAACCAAACTTGGTTGCCTTTTATGAAAAATGAAGCTTTTTTGTCAATGGGTCAATTTGTCAAAGAAGTATAATGACTAAAGCTTTAGATTTTTTTTATTTTAAGATTTAAGTGATATATTCACAACTGAGAAACTTCAATAATAAATTGATGATATGTAAATGTGTACACATCTAGAAAGAGTCTAGACAAATCAGTGTCAATTCTCAATACTTTCTTGATCAACTACCTTTGACAAAACACAGGTTTGTGTAAATGCAGCATCCTTCATACCCACCATACCTAAATCTGTACAACTTTTTCTTGTTTCCTAAACTGAAAATTTATTCTAAGGGTAAGATTTAAGGACATTAAAAGAAATACAACAGTACATCTTCTCACCATATCAAATAAGGACTTTCAGGGATGCTGAAAATCAAATCAGGACAGAAAAAATCATACTGTTACTATATATGAAATAAATAACATATCTATAAATATGATTAAAGTTCGGTATGTTTACTAATGTATTGCTGTAACATGGTTTCCCTACAAGGAACAATTTTTTTTTAATGATAAAATCTTCAATAAGTATTCATAGCAAATTTGGTAGCTCTACATCAAACTGTTCGACTTTGTGATATATTTTGGTCCTGATATGAATATTGAGAAATATACATTGGGAAAATTTTACCACCAGGCATATCATTATCAGTATAAGATCAGTGCACATGTGCTGGAATATCAATCTCCTGTTGAGAATATGCAAACTTGAAAAAGGTAATTCTACTATTTATGTAAAATTAACAACATTTATTAGACTAACACATATACAAATATTTCAAAATGAACTTAATGCAAAATGTCTTTGTTCATGGTTTTAGTACAAACAAAAGTCCAAGAAATTACACTGCTGACCAAGAATATTTTTTTAATGTTTAAAGAACTTGTGTCTGATCTTTCAAATAAAGCAAAGCTTCAATTCTTCCAAGCTGAAGCTGTGTGTATAATTGCACCATTTGGACTTTTATAAATACCTTAAGAAAAAGCTAGACAGGATAATTACACAAGAATGCTACATGCTGTTTGGAACAAATCCTGGAAGCAGCAATCTAGAAAATAGCAGTTGTGCGACCACTTACCTCCCATCTTGCAAACCATCCTAGTAAGATGAGCAAGACATCCAAGGCACTGCAGGAGAAGCAAGGATGAACTCATAAACGATGTTCTTCTATGGACTCCAACACATGAACACACCAGTGTTGGCTGACCAGCAAAAACTTACATTCCTTAGCTCTGTACAGACACTGGATGCTGTCAAGAAGACTTGCCAAGAGCAACAACTGGCAAGAGAGAGTCAAGGAAACCTGTGTTGTCGATATGTCTTGATGATGATTATGATGAGTGTTCACTAATGTAGAAGTAAACAAGGCAGAGTGTTTTACCTCATTAAAAGTGAAAATGACAAGAATTCTCTTAAGCTAGTATATTGAATAGACAGAAGTTGTGTATGCAGCAAGGATAAAAGGAGGAAAATATCTTAAATGTTTATTTGCTCCAGTTTCGACAATGATCGATCAAATGAAGATTTAGACACAAGCAACTTCCGAATTGACTGTCTTTTAGAAATTTGTTTCTTAAAGGATTTTAAGCATGATTTTTTACCTGATGAAAATATTACCCCTGGTAAAAATTATGGAATTAGTCTACATTATTCTATGATATTTTTCTCTGCATAGCTTTAAAAAAATGATACCATTAATTTAAATAATTTAATCTAATTTATTTTTTAAAATATTTTATGAAGCCAGAATGTTATGCTATTAAAAAAATCTTATTAGTTCATTTACTGCTAAATAAAAAAAACAAGGTGATCATCTGCTAAGTGTGCTAATTCCATAATTTTTGCCCTGGGGAAGTAAACTATCTGTAATTCACAGTTTCAACAACCGTCATGCTTCTGGATGGCAGTCAAAAAATGATCCATTAAAATCTTGTGATTTTTATATAGGATGCAAAAAGTGTGTTTTTATTGAATGAAAACACTGTTTAGTAGTGATTTTCAAAGGAAAACACTACAACTGTAAATAGAGGACAGACAAACAAACTCTTCCCAGTTATTGATATAGATAGACTGCTAACTCTGTACTACTAATAGGGATTTATTTATAAGTTTTCTTCTTTATATTTGTTATCATCAAAAATAACCTATTAAAGAAGCTATTATAGATTCCTGATAATGGTAAGTATCTCTACTTGTCAGAAAAGAGACTGATGTTTGATTCAATCAGATTTAGACCTTTACTTTTCATGTGTATGTATAAAAATATGTATATGGGAAGATAAAAGAAATAGATTGGTTTGTATTCTGATGATGAGGACACAATCAGTTTTATATTCTCTGCTTGCGATATTTATACTGATACTGCATCTATATGTTTCAATTCATCACTATCTCATGTATTCTTCTCACTTTTTTTCCTTCATTCTTTCTTTCTTCTTTTTTTTCCATCTTTTCCCTTTTCTTCATTTTTTCTTGATTTTCTTTTTTACTTCTATTTTTTCCTTTTTTCTTTCTAGTCTTCAGCTCATTGCTTTATTATTCAGCTCTAGTTTTTAGCTCATTGCTTTTTTAACCTTATTTCTTTCTTTTTCTGTTTTCCTTTCTTTCTTTCTTTCTTTCTTTTTTCTTTCTAGTCTTTAACTCATTGCTTTTGTATTTTTTCCTTTTTCCTTTCCTTTCTTTTTTGTATTTATTTTACTTTCCTCCTTTCTTTTTTCTTTTCTTCCTACTTTCTTTTTCCTTCTTTCTTTTTCTTTCTTTCTTTTTTATTTCCTTCTTTATTTCTTTCTTGTATTCAGATCATCACTTTTGAATTTATTCTACTTTGCTCCTTCATTTTTCTTTTCTTTTTTCTTTTCTTCCATCCTTCTTTTTTCTTTTCTACCTTCATTTTTTCTTTCTAGTCTTCAGCTCATTACTTTTGTATTTTTTCTTCCTTTTTCCATTCCTTTCTTTCTCTCTTTCCTTATGTCTTCCTTTCTTTCTAGTCTTCAGTTCATTGATTTTGTATTTATTCTGTTTTCTTCTTTTTGTCTTTTCTTTCCTTTTGTCCTGTTAGCTGGGGCTGTAGAATACACCAACTGCATCTCTACATTGAGGTAAGACTTCCCCAACGAGTGTCCTGGATATGACACAAAATCTGTTGGTGAGGCTTCAGTAATGCTGGAGTTTTGGGGAATATGGAGTACCCCTTCATTGCCATCGCTCCCAGGTTCACTCTGGACCAGAGTAGTAGCACTTGATAGGGTCCTATCTATGGGTCAAATAAAACAAACTGTATAATTATGCTAAACTGAATTGTTTGAAATTAACTGTTTTTACATTTAACTGTGTGTAAACAAAAAAAAAATGTACTTATGCTAAACTGAATTGTTAGTGATACATAGCAATACTTGGAACCATTTAACTTTGTTGACATGCTAGACTAATTTGCTTGAAATTAAACTGATTGATCATTTAACTGTGTGTAAACAATAGACTGTACTTATGCTTAAGTGAAACTATTTAAGTGTGCAAAAACAATGAGCTCAGGCTTATTTAAAAACATTATCTTCAAAATGTGTTTAGAAATTATATATTTAATATATATATAAAAACAAATTGGCATTAAAGGACCTACAATGGTCAATACCCCATAAAACCAAACCAATCTACTTTGCTTTCCTTTTTCCCTTCTTTCTTTTTTTTTGTTTTCCTTTCTTATTTCTTCCATCCTTTCTCATTTCTTTCTTTCTTTCTTTCTTTCTATGTGCCAAGTTGCTTTCCAACCATAAACATCAACCAAGCATTTGTTCTTCACATTTGCAAGTGAACTTTATGAATTAAAAGTGGAATATTGTAAAGATCTTATATGGACAACTCCTACATAATATAATAGTAAGTATTTACACATGTTGTAATATAATGGCCGAGGGATTTTGTTTTATATATCTTGCCTTTGGGTTTAGTTAGGCTGAGAATCTTTCGGCTCAGTGCATGGGTTAGTTAGGTGCAGACATGAGTGCAGGTGTTCACACACACGTGGAGCAGACGTGTCATTCAGAGATGTCACAATAAAAATCCCTGATAGAGGATGTGACCAGGGATGTGAGTGACGTCACACCCCGGAAGCATGGGCTGAGATTTGAGAAAAGTCAGTTAGTTGAGTTTTGCTGTCGGAAGAAGAAGGTTGACTTTCGCTTGCTCGCCAAGGCCTTGCAGCAGGTGTCGCATGTGATGGAGGGCAGATGGAAAAGTCAGCATAGAAAGATGGTATCTCTCTCCTTATGTCAAAAAACCTTTAAACTCAAAGGTAATAAAAAGTTTCATACCTGAACTAAGAAGTCGTAAGTGTTTTTTGTGTCTTGGGATTCCTATGTTATCTATATATGAGTTATGAGCATTCTATGTACATTTCACATATTCATGTATCGCTGTTACATGAATATTATTTGGTGCTGGGGGCTAAGACATGTCGTTCATGGCGTGGTTACAAACTGGGTCCACGTGAATCAAAGAAACGATCAGGGAAACGGCTAAGAACAATTAGGAATCTATTTCGAACGGCTTGTTCAGGTGATGGAAGGAGAGAGAGAAAACACAAGGCCTCCAGAAAAAAGAAGCAAGAAAAGAAGCCAAAAACAAGAAAAACAAAATGCGGCACCCCCCAGAAAAAAAAAGAAAAAGAGGAAAGACAACTGTCGACACAAGGCCTCCAGAAAAAAGAAAGGAAAAAGAAGAGAAACAGCTCAACTCCAAGAGAAGAAAAAAAAAGGCATGAAAAATAAAAGAAAAAGAAGGCGAGCGGCAAATGGAAAAAAAGATTGCAACCAGTGAAGTCAAGAAAAAAGGCATGAAAAGAAAAGAAAAAGAAAAAGAAAAGGTGTTGTCTTTTCTCTGCCTGTCATAGATTAATTTGTGAATAGAATTTAAATAATTGTAAAAGATAAAATTGGAAATAATTTAAAAAAAAACAAAATGTGTGAGCCCTAGATAGAAAATTATGATTACTGCAATGTGTAATATTGTATCGTAGTGAGGGAGAAAAAAGAAAGAGTAAGAGGGAATTATGCAAGCAGGTGGCTGTGAAAAGAAGGGAAAGAAATATGGCCCTCTGTGGGACAGAGATACGGAGTGGAAGTGATTGACATTTTATAGTAAACAAACTTTTTATGCAGGAATTTTATAGTAAATGGGGTTTTTATGAATGAAATTGTCAGGCTGTCCAAGCAAATAGTAATTGGAGATTAGGATTTTGATCTGACAGCTTGGAGAATTCGCTCATCGATGGAATTGTCCAAGGATTGTGCATATCTGTGGTTAAGACTTTTGGGACAGGTTTTGATATTTGTGATGTTGGGATAATCGATTTTGGGCACTGGTGGAATCAGGCCGGGTTTTGTGGATGTTTGTTGATACCAACTATTGAGAACACGGGTGATGTCTCGGGCCTTCTTCTGGCCCGTATCAACTGAAATTGTCTCGAATAATCTCGTCATTGGGGCAGAGCAACTAAGTCAGTTAGTTGAGTTTTGCCGTTCGAAGAAGAAGGTTGACTTTCGCTTACTCGCCATGGCCTTGCAGCAGGTGAGCACATGGTTTGGGGCAGATGGAAAAGTCAGGTGTATCTCTCTCCTTATGTCAAAAAACCTTTAAACTCAAAGGTAATAAAAAGTTTTGTACCTGAACTAAGAAATCGTAAGTGTTTTTCGCGTTTCGGGATTCCGATGTTATATATATATATGTGTTATGGACATGATGAACGTTTTGCGTACCGGTATGAATATGTCTATTTCACATATTCATATATGACTATGTAACAATGTCAGTGGGGCTCAGATTACATTGACTGCATTCTCTGTAAAAAGAGTAAGATACTCCAGCCAAAAGAATTGTTCTGAGTACAACACTGGAAAATATACTCCTTCATTGCCAATACTCTCAATTCCATTCTGATCCAGAATGTTGGTATCTCTTAAATTCCCATCTATGGATCAAATATATCTGTTTGAATATTGGATAGGAATATGTGAAACTATAACAACATGCAAATTATTATTATTATTGAATAGGATTATTAATGTTTGATCAGAATACTTGAAACTATCTTACTGTATGTAAATTATTTGTGTTGGGAATAGTTACTTGGGGATAAAATGATTCAGAAAGGATCATTATTAGTTACTTGGAACCATAATTGGGTAAATTATTTGTCACCCTGTCAGTGGTACTTAGAATACACTAACTGTACAGAAGGGTAAGATTCCCCACCCCACAAAAGGGGTATGACACGAAACTACAACTGGTGGTGGGGCTCCAGTACCAGAGCTCTGGAGAGTGTGTAGATACTTCTTCATTGTCCTTACTCTCAGATCCACTCTGACCTGAAATGGTTATACCTGTTAGGATTCCATGGATCAAATAGTTATGTTTGAAAGTCATTTGTTGGGGAGAAGGAGCGGACAGATGGATTCATGCCTTTCCCAATGGTATTAGCACTAAGTGAAAGGCATACAGCCTTGTCAAAGATTTAAACTTTGGTCATCAATTCCATTTCCTATGATGATAACCATAATATTAAGTGCACCTCATCCTGGCTGTAAGGAGTAAGATAAATATCATTAGAAGCAGGAAGAAATGGTTGTTTAGGCAACACACATATCTGGAGAAGTAGACCTAGACAAACAGACACTGTGGTTTTATGCATGGAGACACCATCCTGATAATGCATCTAAATCCAGTCTAAGTAGATTGTTACAGATTGAAATGGATTAATGATTAATCTAATTAATTGAATTTCTCATTATTTATTCTTCAATAATCCACATTTTCTTGAATTAAGGTGTAGATATTCAAAATTTTTCTTTTTCACAAATTCATGTTACTTGCTAAAAAGACCAAGTTACAGACATATTTTATATCTTAAAAAGCACAACTAATTCAAACTTTAGAAAATAAAGGATTTATTCAAATTCTTGAACAACTTTGTTGAATAAGATTGGAATCATACAAGGTTAATCAAGAAAATAATAAACCTGGTTTTTAATTTTTCTATTTTCAGATTGGCAACCCTAAATGAAAAATGCCCTGTCAGTGGAGCCTAAAATACACTAACTGTATCCTTTGTAGAGAGATAACCTCCGTCAAAAAATGGTGTCCCTGGTAGTGGTGAGGCTCCAGTTCTGGAGCTCTAGGGTGCATAGAATCACCCCTCCATTATCATTACTCCCATCACTAAATAGAGGGTTGTCTCTAAACTGTCATTTCAGAGAAAAGGAAGAAGTCTATTAGAATTGTCATAATACTCTGTCACTCCTGAGGACTCAAAGCTCCATGTGAGGAATTTATAATTACTAATCTTCTGCAAACCCCACCATCTGAACACCAACTCCAAAGATTCAAAAGTGACTTTTTCTGGTGTTATTCCATCACATGAGATGTATCAACCAATCAGCATGCAGCTTTTGACAAACCCCCTATTTTATTAATTTCTCATACTGTAGGATCACCTTATGATCTCACTGTCAAAATCTCTGTTGACTTGTAGGAGTAAAGATCTGCACTGAACAGCCCATTATGTAACAAGATATTAATATTTCCAAATAAGAGGTGACATTTTTAAAAAAGAAGGAAAAACAGACTTGTTATTAAAAACAACATATAATTTATTCAACTTAATAAACTAATAATAATAAGAAAGGTTCAAAAAAGATTAATAAAGGCTACTAAAGGTCTTTAGAGTTCAGAAGAGTTCTTGGTTATTTGTTTCAATGCATCTCTCTGTTATCTTCTGCCATTTTTCAGACAACTTCATTATTCCATCTTTCTGAAACTTTTTATCTTTCTAAGCAAAAATTGCTCCTAGTGTCTTCTAAGAAAAATCTTTTTTTTTTCATTAAAAGTATTCAATAAAAACTAGAATAAATGATAATTTAAAGGTACAATTGTAAATAAGTAAAAATGTTGCAGCTAAACAGTAATACTTCTTATTTAGGTATCAAATGGAATACAAAACTCTTTTTCTTAAATAATTTCTATTGCTTTCATTGATTGTTGCTTTCCATTATTTTAATTTCGGAACAATATTTGTCAGAATAAAGCATTTGAGTCTCTAGAAGTTCCTCATAGTAAAAGGCTTCTTGTCAATACCACCGTATGCTCAGCGTTGACTTTGGATAAAAGCTAACTTTTCATTGTCTCATGATCTCTTCAGTTCATATTTTTGTTAAGTATCCACTTTTCCTCACCCATCTTTATTTATTTATTTAAAAAAATTTTTTTTTCATTCTTAAGTACTGAAATATTGATGAAAATATTGTTCGGTCATCATCATCATAATGTCACACTGACAGCACAGATTTCTCTGACTCTCCTTCTCTCTCCATCCATCGCTATCATCCACTGCTCCCAACAGATCCTCCAAACTACATCCTGTGTTGATCAGCAGACACTGGCACATCCATATATAAGGGTTATTAAAAGATCATCCCTTATGAGTTCATCCTTGCTTCTCTAGCATTGTCCCACATGTCTTGTTTGTCTTACTTGGATGGTTTGTAAGATGGGAGGTAAGTAGGCATACAGCTGTTGTTTCGTGAGGTGTTACTTCCAGGATTTGCTCAATATACGAGCATATTGTAGCTCATAGTATTCTTGTGTAGTTCCCAGTTAACTTTTTCTCTTTGCATTTTGCTAGCATCCATGTAGTACATCTGTACAGTATTGACATTGCCAAAGCTTCAAAAGAGTCCCATTTTATCGGAGAGATAAGACTTCCATATGATTGATTGGTAATCCAAGGCTTGGCTTAACATATATTAAGATCACTTTCAGTGGATGAGATATCATTTAAAATGCATGTACTGTTTTATTTGCGTTCATGTAGAGGCTTCCTGCTGCCTCCTCCAGGGTATGCCTCAAGATTTTTTGCATGAACTCCTTCAATGATTTGACAGATTGTCAGATTGTCAGAATCTGTGATGATGTGGATTGATTTCTCCGAAGAATTTTCTAAATTTCCGGTTTGATACAATTGAGAAGCAGAGCATTATATACCTTAGCAGCTATAGAATTAAGAATTATGTCTCTGTAGTTCTTAGTGATTCCAAAGTCACCTTTCTTAGAGAAGGGAATGGTGTAACCTTTTGTCCATCTCTCTATTGTATTTTCTTTATATATGGTGTTGCAAAATCAAAGAAGTAAGTTATCAAATTTCCTTGTCTTCCATGATTCTGGAGGTATTTCATCGAAGCCAATAGTTTTTTTGCTTTTAATTTTTTTTCACTACTACATTAAGCTCTTCCTCTGTAAACTGTCCTAGTTTGGTGTTTTTGGGCTATTAATAATTTTTATGATGGGTTTATCAGTGACTTTAGGGGAGTTTCCAAGCAGATTCTTGAGATGTTCTTTCCACATCTGTATTTGTTCTTCTTGGCTGGCAGCTTTTTTTTCTTAAGTTTCTGTGTATTTACATTTGCTGGGTTTCTTTTATTGAGTAAGGAAGCTATTTTCATGTTATCTTGTTTTTCCTAACAGCTAGTGACAGTCATGGAACTCAACATTTGGCTCTTGGTTTGGTTGGAATGCACTTTACCGCTGTTTTCAATAGGGCAGTGATGAAATTTTCATATTCGTCACTCCGAGTATGTGTTTCAGATATTTCCTGTAGAGTATTGAATCTGTTTCATACAGTTACTGTTTATCTATTGCTAATATCTGTATTAGTAAGTGAGGACCAGTTGTAATATGCTGTTTTGAGCATTTGTTTCTTATCTCTGCACAGACTCAGAAGTATCTTTGCTGTGACTATTCTGTAATTGGAAGATACTCCTTCAAAAGAGGAGTATGCCTCACATTTCACAGCACTATTTATCCACTTGTTTATAAGTATATGAGCGATCTGTGTTTTAGCATTATTTGGGTTGGTGTAGGTCCACAGTTTTCTCTCCCTTTATTGGAATTTCTCAAGTAAAAATTCTACTAGATATTCTCCATTTATATTTGACAAGTTGTGTAAACAGAATTTGTTATTTTCATCTTTGCCTATTTCATGTCTTCACCAGTGATTAGAACCTTGTATTTGAGAACAAGAGAAGATAGCTCTTTGTAGAAGGTGATGACATCCGTTTCATCATTGGCATTGGTGGAACTGTAGCAAGAAACTATTGTTGTGCAGGAGTTGTCATCAGATGAAGCATACCTCATTCTTGGTTGGATTTTCTCAATACTATTTTGTGATTTTAGAGCATGAGGAGTAAGAAGCATTCTTACACTGCTTATGACAGCATTGACAGAGTTTTTCCATGCAGATGCAGAGACAAATGTCCATCCTTTAAAAGAATTACAATGTTTTATTTCTAGTTCACTATAATAGTATCTATATTCTGGTATGCGTAAAGTAAAGTTAGCGACCATAGTCAAGGGCAACCAAAAGGCTCCCTTTACAATAGCTACTACACTGAGGTGTAGGGGAGGGCGCTACTCCTTTCCCAGGATTGCTCCACTTTACACTTGATACGTACCTTATATTGCTGAGTGTTAAGCAAGAAGGTATCAAGTACCATTTTTAAAGTCTTTGGTATGATGCAACCTGGGATTGAACCCAGGTCTCCCAGACCATTGGCGAACACCTCGTAGTGTAGTGGTTAAAGTACTGGACTGTGGCATCGAACTAATCCAGTTCGAACTCCAGTCGCGCTATAACATTCACTTTCTGACAAATATTCTAGGGAAAAGTATGAACCCGCTTATTCCCTTAGCTATGGGTTAAATAGTACCACAACTGTTCTAATAAGCGGCTCATTGTATGCATATGATGCCTATATTATACTCACCTGCATATACAGTCAGCTCAGGTAACTGGTATATAGTTTTTAAGTCCTAATCTTAAATGTCGCTAATTTAACAATGTTTTTGTATCTAAGTAATTTTGGTTTGAGTTTGAGCTCTGAAGCTGATTCTTCAAACACTGGAGCCTGAGCTCCAACCACAGCTGAACATGCCTCTTGTTTATTTATGTGAAGAGCAAGGCAGTTTGGACATACAATTTGAATTAGAGTCATGGTAATCTTTTGTTGATTGTTTTTTCCTCATCTATAGACATCACCCTTATAGATGAATAGCAGTAGTTTCCTAACTGAACTATTTGATCTTGGCCATTGACCTATGAGGTTCTTCTACCCAACATCTGTTAAAGCTCACCATTGACCCAACTTTAGATTCATTCACCTCACTTTACATCCATCATGCTGATTTTTACAGCTTCCGATGATATATGCAAATATACTTTTTTCCCATTGGGAGTAGGTATATTGGATTTTTTCCTGGTTTCGCAGGATTGTATTGCAGACTTTATTATTTATGCTTTTAAGCAAATATCATAATGCAAATCAGGATTTGTAGGTTCAAGAATGAGTATCAGTCTAACTATCCCTTTTTATTCATATTTTGGAGATTGATTTTATTACTTTAACAATCAAGCTTCAATTTAGTTATTGCCCTTATATATATATATATATATATATATATACACACACACATTTTTTGATAATTGGAGTCATAGACACAGTATACAAACAAATTCAACAAAACTGCAAGACCTCAGATGGTCTTGATACGTGCTTGGATACCAACCCAAGTATTTCTATGTCCCCACATAATGTGCTAGATGGTTGTTAAGGAAGAAGCTTCCTCTGCTCTTTGACAGGTTTTGTTTTTCATCCTGCTAGGTGTCTAGCCACCCTCTTCACCAGACAACTTGGTGGGGGTACCGGTTTAGTTGCCGATGACCCGACTATGAAACAGGTAGTACAGGATTACATAGTACCCGTAGCCCAATGAGCGACCTGACATTAAACACGTCTATAGAATGGTACTCTGCATGTCAGATGTCTGCAGAATGGCACTTTTCAGTTGATTCCAGAGTGTTTCGGGAGAAGTTTCTTCTGGGCAGTTGCTGTTTTCAAATTTGGAGTGTAGGCCTGCTTGAAAGTCAGCTTTCACTTCAGCTGACTGAAGTTTGCTCAGATTGAACTTTTTCTTGAGGGGACTTCCCTTTCTTGGCTTAGGTTTGAAGTACAGCCTAAATTTGCAGCGCGCTAGGCGATGGTCAGTGTGGCATTCAGCGCTGGGCATTACTTTGGTGTGAATGAAGTCCTTGAGGTCATGCTTGTACACAAGGACATAGTCAATGAGGTGCCAATGTTTGAAGCAAGGATGAATCCAGGTTGTTTTAAGTCTGTCCTTTTGGTGGAAGATAGTGTTGGTGATGACAAGTTGCTGCTCATTGCAAAGCTCTAACAGCAAGTGTCCATTGTGGTTGCAGTTACCAACGCTGTGTCGGTCAAGTACTCCTTTCTAGGAATCTGCATCTTGGCCCACTCTAGCATTGAAATAATCAAGGATTATCACCTTGTCACCTGCAGAGGTGCTTTGGAGACAGCTATGGAGCTCCAAGTAGAACTTGTCTTTTTCTGCAGGTTCAACTCAAAGTGTACACACTGAAAAGCGTGGCATACCACTTATTTTTCAGAGGAAGGCGCATGAACATAATGCAGCCGGGATGACCAGTTGGCAGATTTTCTAGCCTTGAGGCAATGGAGGTGCTGACCATGAAACCGACACCTCTGTTATACGTTTCCTTGACCAGAAGAGGATGTATCCAGTGCCATGCTCTTGAAGGCTGCCTTCTCCTGGGAAGCAGACCTCACTAAGAGCAGCACTCTTGGAAGTGGGTGCATACCTTCCTAGTTTTAATGTTTTAGGACTGCTTGAGAAGATGCCCAACTGGAGGATGAGAGACAAGCTTCCATTAAGCCACCTTTTTTAGGCTCCTCTTCTTGTGGAGCAAACAGTGCTGTTCCTAAAGAGGGCTGCTTGGTCATTCTGGATGCTGCTGGATGATGCTGTCATCTCAGGTCAATATCAGATGACCAATATCCTGAACCACCTGCATGCAGGATTGGGACTGCGGCTTCCAGCCACATCTTTCACCTGCTGTTTTGCCCCTTTCCTATCGCTGCAGAGCTTGGAAGTGTTGGTGGCATCGCATACATGGACTTGTCCTTTCAGTCTGTGCAATGAAGTTTTTGGTGGAGTGCAGTGTGTATAGTACTGCCCCCACCCTTTACACCCATGGTTCATCTGACATGGCCTAGCTAGCTGGGACAGTGACCATGAGGTCCTTGGGTCGTAGGTTTTATGTCAGACTGTCCTTGTCCTAGATAGATTGCCTGCCAAAGCTGTCAAGCTCCATCTGCTCCTGGTATTTAATTAGTATTTGACCCACAGCTGGCTTCCTAAACAGATATTATCACCCCTGAGACAGGGTGAACCTGAGAGTAATGGTAATTAAGGAGTCACTCCACTCCCGAACCAGAGCCTTACCACTGGTTGTAGTCTAATGTCTTACTCAGGAATCAACAGAAACACTCTGGGATCAACTGAAGAGTGCCATTCTGTAGACATTTAAAGAGGTTCTGTGGTTTACCACCAAGAAGAACAAAGACTAGTTTGATGAGAACTACCAAGAGATTCAGGAACTGCTAGCGAAGAAAAGATCATTCCACCAAGCCCACCTGGCTCAGCTGTTATGTCCTGTGAGGAGGACTGCCTTCCATCTCATTTGCAGTATCCTCCAGCGCAAGCTTTGAGAGATCCAAAATGAGTGGTGGACTTATCTCACAAAGAGAACTTGGCAATACACAGACCTAGGTGATTATAAAGGTTTCTAAAAAGCCCTCAACCCTGACTCACTGGGTCCAGAGGCCCTTGCACAGTGCAGATGAGCAAGTGCTTTTTACAGACAAGGCCTCCATTCTGAGTCATTGGTCTGAGCACTTCCAATCCCTCTTTAGCACTGACCATGTCATCCAGGACCCAGCAGATCTCCGCATTCCCCAGCAACCATTCAATGCTGAACTGGATGAACTACCCTCTATGAAAGAACCAAAGCCATAGACATTTGAGGAGGGGCAAAGCAATGGGTGTCAACAGGATTGCACCAGAGTTCTGGAAAGAAGGAGGGCCAGTATTACACAGTAAGCTCCACAAACTCCTTATCTGCTGTTGAGAACAGGGTAAACTTCCAAGTGATCTCCGCGATGCAATCATCGTCACCTTGAACAAAAACAAGGGAGAAATATCAGATTGCTATCATGTACTTCTAAACAGATTGGTACCCACCATCACTGAAGACCATCTACCAGAAACCAGTGTGGGTTCAGAGCCAACAGGGGCACCACAAACATGGTGTTCATCCTCAGACAGCTCAAAGAGAAATGCAAGGAGCAAAACAAAGGACTATATGTAGCATTTGTGGACTTGACCAAAGCGTTTGACACAATGCGCAGAAAGGGACTGTGAATGATCAGGGAGTGCCTTGACTGCTCCCCAAAGTTCCTCAACATGGTTATCCAACTCTACAAAGACCAGCATGGCCAAGTTAGGTTGAACAGCAACTTCTCTAGATCCTTCCCCATCATCAACGGTGTGAAACAGGGTTGTGTTCTGGCATCTTTTTCAGAATGATACTTAAACAGGTCACAGAAGACCTTGACAATGACAGTGTTGTATACATCCGCTACCATCTTGATGGCAATCTGTTTAACCTCAGGAGACTGCATGCCCACACAAAAACACTTAATCAGCTGTTCCTTGACGTTCTCTTTGCTGACGACATTGTCCTCATTGCCCACATGGAAAGAGCCCTGCATCACCTAACTTCCTGCTTTGCAGAGGCTGCCCAGCTCTTTGGACTTGAGGTTAGCTTGAAGAAGACTGAGGTCCTTCACCAGCCTGTACCCCCTTCCCCACATCACCATCAGTTCACTTACCTGGGGTGTACCATCACATCAGATGCCAAGATCGACTAGGAAGTAGGCAACAGACTGGCAAAGGCAAACAGCATTTTCAGCAGACTCTACAAAAGAGTATGGAACAACAAGCATCTGAAGAAGGGCACTAAGATCAGCATCTATTGAGCTGTCATACTCACCACCCTGCTGTACGGCTCTGAGTCATGGGTAACCTACCATCACCATTTACAACTCCTTGAGTGCTTCCATCAACACTGTCTCCACACCATCCTCAACATTCTCTGGAGTAACTACATCTCCAATGCTGAAGTCCTTGATTAGGCAGAAATTACTAGCATAGAAGCCATGTTGCTGAAGTCACAGCTATGATGGGCAGGGAATGTCTCCAGAATGGGGGGGGCAAGTCACTTTTGGATTTGAATCCCAGCACTACTAATTCAAAAGTCAAATGATTGACAGTTATGCATCATTCTAGTTTCTAGATTGATTTTATTTATATTTATATTCTTAACCATATTTTTTTAGATATTAGAAAGACTGATTTTACTTATACCATATATCAAAAATATATAAACATATACACATATTTTTTTTATATATTAATAAAGTAAAAAACAAAGTACTTATTCTTATTATTATTACTTCTTGTGAATTTTTCACACCAGTGTTAGCTGATGGTCTTTCACTTGAGTCTGAGGGACAACAAGTCTCCTCAGGTTTCCTGGATTTTTCTCAGCTTTCTGTTTGACCTCAACAATGCTGTAGTTTGGATGGTCTCCACTTGTCCTCCGATTTTCAACTTTTCCAGCCCTGATGCTAAACCTTTGGGGATTGTTCTATATGCACCAATTACAATTGGTATCACTGTCAACTTCAAGTTCCAAAGATTTTTTTAGTTCTCTGGCTAGATCTAAGTATTTGCCCCTTTTTCATTTTCTTTGATTTTCTCTATGTGATTAGTCCACTATTTGGCAGGTTCTCTTTTTTTTTTCTTTTTTTTTTTTTGCTATCACTAGGTCTGGTTTTCTAACCAGGATTAGGTGATCTAATTGTATCTCGAAATCTAAGAGAATTTTGTGTATCTCATTCTCCAGGGCAGATTCTTGTTTGTGCATATACCATCTAGCAGTTTGGTCAAATTTAGATTTCTTGCACAATTCCCAGTGGATCACCTTCCCCAGCCAGTTATGTCTAGTCTTATTATTATTATTATTATTATTATTACTACTACTACTACTACAACCTTTAAATCCATCACTACTATTACTATTAAAAATGCTAAAATGAAAAAATAAGAATGATTAAAAAAACTTTTAAAAAAAGCAGTAGAAATAAACATTAGAATTCTTGATGCTTCTCCTACAGTTTGAGTAAAGTAACTTTAAAAATAAAAACAATGTCAATAACAAGTAAAAGAAAAATGTATTTAAATTGATATACATACACTCATCTATCTAAAAAATAATAATCTATCTAAAAAATAAAATAAGATAAAAATGAATGCATAAATTCAGCATAACTTAATTTCATATTTCAATGTTCTGTGAGGACATGTACAGTAACTGTTATGGAATGAATTCTGTACAAATTTAAAAGATCAAATTTAAAGGCAGATGTACATTGTACAACATCTGAGTACCTCACTTTGAAAATATAAACAAATCAATCAATAGATAAATAAAGCTCAGTCATTTGCACCAAATTTATACTTAAGTTAAATATCATCATCATCATGTCGTGCTGGTAGCACGGATATCCCTGACCCTCTCTCGCCACTTTTCCCTATCGTTCATCACCTCAGGCAGGTCTTCAGGACGACATCCTGTATCCTCACATAGTTGCTGAATGTATGTTCGTGCTGGTCGTCCTGCTTTTGCACGGCCATGTGTGGGGGTCCATAAGAGTACATCACTTATGAGTTCGTCCCTGCTTCTCCAGCACACAACACACAACAACAAAAGTTTTTATTTGCAGCTTTGAGGCGGTTTGTTCTTGGTGCTGCAAGACTCGTGGTGGTTAGGCTTGTTGGATGTTTGAGACGAAATGGTTTAGCGGGATGTTGAGATGGCAGCGTGTTGTTGGACGTGTGAGGGAAGTATTCAAGGTCACCGTGTAGTTTTGTGTGTCTGGTAATTGGGGAGAGTAGACGTTATCTCCATTAATGTGGACTAGAGGTGAAATGGGAGCTAGTGTGTCGAGAGCGGGATTACGCTCAGATCAACATAGCCAATTTTGGGGTGACATAAAGTTGTGCCTGTGCGAGGCATATTGAATGTATCTAATTCATATTCAACTGGGATTCCTTGGTCTAAAATATATTAGACGCAAAGAATCCATAAATTAGATGGTTCCCTCGTTGAGTGTCCATGTTGCTGCTGCTAGGGTTAAAGCCACAGTGAGATGTGTGGGGGTTTAAAGATTTTTATGAAAGGTCAGTGGCTAAGGGCAAGACTGTGTTGCTGTAAGATATCTGACTCCATATTTTGGTTATTTAGTTTTACCCCACGTTGACTTGGCCGGTGCAATGCCTTGCCCAAAGAAGGTCCATAAGAAATATACAAAAGGAAAAGATAGAAACAGACAAGAGACGAAAACTTTTCTTTCAGACTTTCCTTTATTTACCTGGTGAATGGACTAACCAACGCTATGTCCCAAGACACAGCGTGGTGCCCAAACACCAGATAGTAATATCGGTGTTGTCGGTTCGACGTCACTACCCGAAAAAAGAGCGGTTCACAGAAAACCTGAGTATTTATCTCTCTTCACCGGCTCCAAATTCGCTACTCGAAAATCCTTCTAATTTTGGCGCGGCCGCTTCTCATTGGCTACTTTACATTTTATTATTTTTCTTTTTTCTGATTTTAAACCGGATGGATGCTGGGAGCCTTATGCGTGGCGACGCGTTTATACATTTCGTATCAGGCAGCCGACGAGTCAACATCCGGTTGGGAGTTCTTTGGTAATTCCTAAATCGCCACAGATGTCCCACTGGGTGGCTTGTTTAGCTAAAAAGCATCGCTAAGCAGGGACGACCAGAGACACGTCTGTTCTGGTCGCCGTCTCTAGCTGAAGAGAGAGGTTTTGACCACTCACCCGTTTTGCTAGCCGGAAATGAAGGTCCGGGTTGAATAGGATATGTCATCCTGATTGGGTGAAATTCAGTGTTGAATTAAATTGCGCGCCAAAACAAAATACGAGATTTTTCTCTTCTCTACACATCTTTCCTCTGTGAATGGAATCGAAGGTGTTACAAGACGAGATCTTGCCTTGATTTGAAAAAACAAAAAGAAAGAAAAGAAGAAAAGAAAAAAAACGGAAGTTAACACTTCGAGTTCTCAACTAAAAATGAAAAGTTAGTCGCTCACGCATGGGCTCCGCGCAGAACTTCCGTTTGCGATAAATTAACAAAAAAAAATACATTAATAAATATCCAATCGGAACGCTTCCCGCGGGGCACAAAAATTGCCGTTCTGAGCCTACAGAAAATGTATAAATAGACGGACCAAATAATCATCAGGCAGTTGCGTTCCTACACCACAGACTTGTTCCTTCACACGACCCGTGTTAAGGATTCTACGCACCGTCCGGCGCCTGTCATCCGATACATCAAACGATCGCCACCGTTAAGAACATTGTCCTAATTCCGAGAAAACCATCCCTTCACCACGGGTATTTTGTAACTACCCCTTCACCACGAGACAAGTACAGTACATGAACTTTGTAACTACTACCACTGAATTCATTCTTTAACTGTGAACATATTTCTCCATTCTACTCTCTGTACTTAATCTATTTATAAAAAATTTTCTATAACATCATTACTGTGTTATTGTGAGTATCTATACGTTCTTTAGAACGTATAGATACTCTTTAGACCGGGACATTGGCCCAGCGGTTAGAGTGTTCGCCAATGGCCCGGGAGACCTGGGTTCAATCCCAGGTCGAGTCATACCAAAGACTTTAAAAATGGAACTTGATAGCACCTTGCTTAACACTCAGCATTATAAGGTACGGTTCAAGGGTAAAGTGGAGCAATCCAGGGAATGGAGTAGCGCCCTCCCCTACACCTTGGTGTAGTAGCTATCGAAAAGGGGGCCTTCGGGTCACCCTCGACTATGGTCGCTAACTTTATACGTTCTTTGTTTTGCAACCATACGCATTTCTCGCCCACAACTCAGAATATAACACTGGTGTCAAGCGTGCAGCAAAACAAGTATGGAATACTCCGGCCTTTCTCGATCAGAAATCTTGGAACTTATAAAACAGCAAAAAGCAGCGATTCTCCAAACGAAAATTGACATGGAGCCGGCAGATAACCCGCAAGCACAATTAATCATTAGTGAACTGAAAACAGACCTCCACAAACTTTTAACTGCTCTGCAAACTACCGCACACGATCGATCGCACACATTGCAAAAAAACACCACAAACTATGAGCTTCTATTGCGACAGCAGTCACTTCGGGACGCCACAAAATCCATCCGGACCTTCGAACCGGGCAGCGATGTAAACCGCTTCATTACCGACCTTAATAAGGCTTACACCATACACGTTAAGCCAGAATTAAGGGAATATCCTGCAATGGAGAAGGAGTTTGTCAAACTGGCAAAGCAACTACTGAACGAAGGCATCTTCCAGCCGATGGAGGACTCAAGACAGCCTACGTCCACGTTCGAGGAACTAAAGGCTTACCTTATATCCACCCACGGGAGCCAAATGACAAACTTCCAGTACCTAAGCCGAGCATGGGACCTTCAGCGACATGAGGGAGAGAAACTCACTGATTTTGCAGGCCGACTTGAAAACACAATCCGAGAGGCCACAGTCCACATCACGGCAAAATTCAAGTCGGACAGACAAAATGCTGAGATGACGGCCGAAACTGCGTTTTCCCTAATGGGGGCCATGCTCATGAGTGAAAAGATCAAGGCATGGACACCTAACATCTATCCACACCTCGTCAAAACTATGGACAGACACTACTCAGCGGGTGGTATAGCCAGCGATGCGCAACGCTATCTTGATCGTGGTATCAAAACGGACATCACCACCGCCGCTGAAACCACTGCGCTGATGGCGAGCCAACCTACACACTCTGACAAACCTCGTAGCCTTGAAAGTGACAAGATACTAGCCGACGTACAGCTACAGTTGCTGGATCTGAACAAGCAACTGCGGCAAACCCACAGGCGGAACCCATCCATCGTTGACTGGAAAAGTCGAACCGCCCCCACCTACAACATGAAGCACAACCGGGCACAAAGAAGCGCTGGCCAACCCAGCCAACAAGCAATGTGCAAAAATTTTTTACGAGGCCGCGCATGCTTTAAGGGCAACAGGTGCCCATATTTTCACCCCCCTCGTGCTCAAGCACACATAGCGACCACTGACACCGGTTCACCTGGAATAGATAGCGATCAGCACAACCATGAACACGCGATGCGCTTCGACGAACTGGATTTTCGGTTGGGACCGAACGAGATGTGATGAATCGTTCCCAGGTCCATGTATCCACTCAGCATCATCACACATTTAACGTTCAAATCCAACCTGATCTCCGATCGCCCCTTGTTCAGATCAACCTCCGCAACAACGGCATCACATTCTCCGGTGTAGGCATGCTGGATTCCGGATGCACGACTTGCATCATTCCCATTTCTCGCTTACCTGAAGATGCAAGAAGACACATGTCCAAAACCAACATCCGAGTCAAAGGAATCAGAGGGAACATCTCTATTCTGGGCAAGCTCACCTGCGACATTACCTTGGGTGACGATACTTCCCCCGCTTTCTGCAACGTCGACACACTGATCACGACATCAGACATTCCCATCTTGATCGGTCAGAACATACTCGGCCACCACACACTGTTATCCTATACTATCGATAACCAGAAGGCGACTGTAGAACTTGCGCGCACACTCCCATCTGGCAAGCTAAAACATACTGTCCCGCTCTCTACAACCGTCCATCCAAGGATAAAACCGACCCTCAACCTTTCACACGGCGCCCTAACCGTTTCCAACGAGGAACCACGAGCCACAGCCAGATCATCGCCTAACGGGTTGACTCTCAACCAAAAACTCCATTGGCTTAAGCAAACCGTAGGCCTATCGCTTCCAGACCATCATAGCCGTAGTGAATTAGAAGCTACCGCCGATTTACTCATCAGCTATGCGGACATTCTCGGCACCGACGACAATAGAAGGGGCACTTTCATCAAGCCCATACGCATACCAACCAACGGCCAGTCCAGGAGCCAAAAACAGCACCCTCTAGCCCAAGCACTGGAGGGTGATGTTGACGCGGAAATTGCCCGCATGGCAAGTGAGGGTGTTATCAAACCTTGCAACGACCCTAAAGGATTTAACAGTCCCGTTTTTGCCGTCCGCAAGAAAAACGGAAAGATTCGAGTGGTCGCAAATTTCAAAAGAACCCTCAACAAGGTTTTAGTCGATCTCGACCCATACCCAATACCTACCATTGACTCGACATTCAACAAGATTGGCGAAGGTAACAAGTACTTCTCTACACTCGACCTCCGCAATGGCTATTGGCAAATCGTCATTGACGAACGTGACCGCCATAAAACGGCCTTTACTTGGAAAGGACGCTGTTTCCAATACACCCGTCTGGCTTTCGGTCTAACATCCGCTGGACAAATCTTCTCGCGATGCATAGCTGAGGCTCTCGACACAGTTGCTTCACGCGTGGACATATCGTCATATATTGACGATAATCTTGTCCACGCCAAAACCTTCGAGGAATATGTGACAGCGCTGGAGCAATTATTTATTGCTCTACGCAAGTTCGGATTAAAACTAAACCCGGAAAAATGCATTTTTCTTGCGTCCGAAGCTAAATTTCTCGGTCGCATCGTGAATAGCGACGGGTTCAAGGCCGACCCCGAATATGTCCGCGCCATTATCGACATGAAACCCCCGACAACGAGAAAAGAACTACAAAGTCTCATCGGACGTCTCGTATGGATTCGGCAATTCATCGAGATACGCCTTAACGAGAGCATCAGAACCGACATGTTCTCCAATCTAATGGCCCCCATAAACGAACTAAATAAGCCCGGACGAACATTCGTCTGGACCGAAGGGGCCAACAAGGCTTTCAATAAAATTAAGAAGCGCCTCGCTTCACCACCAATCATTTCATTCCCCGACTTCACCGGACTCTTTACCCTCACCACCGACGCCAGCGATATCGCATGTGGGGCCATTCTCATGCAAGAGAATAAACACGGCCAAAAGAAAATAATAGCAGTTGCCTCACACACCTTTAACGCGACGGAGCGCAACTGGTCAACAACTGAACGCGAGGCATATGCGATAAAATGGGCCATCACCAAATTCGATTACTTCTTTCGTAGTCGTCCCTTCGTCGTCCTCACAGATCATCGATCTCTCACATACTTGGATCAACGTGAATTCAACAATGCGAAGATACGACGATGGCAGGAGGAAATATCGTGCTACAAATTCGTCTTGGAATATGTAGAAGGTGAATCGAATGTCTGGGCAGACATGCTCAGTCGGAGATATGGCCACAGCAAGGACAAGCTTACGGCAGACCCCACACCTGCAGGGAAGCGCTTCAAACTCCAAGGCTCCAGTCTAAACATCTACGTTCCATCCTGGTGCATGGACGAAATCAAGAGCTCCCAACTGCTCCCTGGGACTCACACAACACGGAACATTCAGCATCATCTGCAGGCCATCGACGCATTCCTCGCGTTTCATGCCACATCGACCATCCCGGTTGAAGAGATAGCTGACCACATGGGTATTGCAGCGGAACAAGCCTCTGATGACACACTTTCAAAAATCATCAGAGCTCTTCAGTTGGCAACCCCAAGACCGGACGCTACCCTACTCGACCCCAAAGATCATCGTAGCGGGCTATATAACAAACATGCACCAATTCTACTTGGAACCTGGTACATCTGTATTGATGATCAGGGATACTACAAACACACCAAAACTGGCAGTACCCTACAAGCTCCGGACAAAATATCTCCACCAAGCCCATGACTGTGTCAACCACTCAGGGATCTCCCGCATGCAGGAACACCTATCCAGCTACTGGTGGGAATTCAAAAATCGCGATATCAGGGCGTATGTTCAGTCATGCCAAACCTGCGCTAAACGCAAGGGAAATTACGGCTTGCGCCGAAACTGGTCCACGGGCCATTGCAAGAGAGGCGGAAAACCATTCGAGGTTGTCTACATAGATTTTGTCTCAATGCCCCTCTCAAAGGGCAAGCGGTACATCCTTACTATTCTAGACAGCTTCAGCCGCCACCTCATGGCCATACCATGTGCCAGAGACCGCGCAATCGACGCAGCCTGCGGACTCTACCAGTTCTTTCTTCGTCACCGCGAGATTCCCCGCATTGTCTCCTCCGACCGAGGAACCCACTTCACTGGTGAGGTCTACAAGGAATTTTGTGACCTAACCTCGATCACCCGGGAACTTCACTGCCCGTGGCGACCACAAAGCTCGGGGAACATTGAGAGGCAACACCGGACCTTAAAAAACGCCCTTTACATGATCTGCGAAGACAGAAACTGTGAATGGACGGACGTTCTCGAATCGGCAGTTTCCTCAATGAATGCCACAGCCAACACCGCCACTGGTGCATCCCCGCATTACATTATCACCCTCCGCCAACCAAACATTGGTCTACCGAAGATCCCCTGCCAAGACATCGTTAACAACAACCCAGGTGCTTACGGTATGCAGATAAACGCTTTGCTCCGACAGGTGCATCAAAGAGTCGCCTTGGCGAACAACGAGGCTGACCACAAAATGGAAGCCCAACTGAACCGCAGCATCTTCAAAGACCCGATACAAGTCGGTGACAAGGTGCTACTCCACCGACCGCAATCCGCAACAGCCCACTTGTCTCACCTGCCTTGGATAGGTGACTTTGAGGTCACCAAAACGAACGGTTTGGTAGTTCAAGTGAAAAACGAAAACTGTGAAACGCATTGGGTTCACCGTGGACACGTCCGTCGACTCGTACCACGACCAAATGACCTGCAACACATACATCGACCACCCCCACCTCCAGCTCTATCCCCACCTCACCAAATTCCCAATCACCCGTCGACACGACCACTCCTACCTCCTTGTCCACCCCGGCAACCTACCCATCACCCGTTGTCACAACTCCCTACACTTTCGTCAGGGGAGCATCTTGTTGCAAATGACTGCAGTTCCGGAGACAATACCCAAAACCCAACGAAACGAACAACACGAGGGCAACTCCCAACACGCTTTAAAGACTTCGTTATGTGCCAAAAAACAAAATAAATAATACACAACACAAAAAAAAAACGCGCATGCAAGCAAGCACTAACAACATAGCAACTTCAAATCATGGTAAGATCTGGGGGAGCTGTTACAAGACGAGATCTTGCCTTGATTTGAAAAAACAAAAAGAAAGAAAAGAAGAAAAGAAAAAAAACGGAAGTTAACACTTCGAGTTCTCAACTAAAAATGAAAAGTTAGTCGCTCACGCATGGGCTCCGCGCAGAACTTCCGTTTGCGATAAATTAACAAAAAAAAAAAATACATTAATAACTATCCAATCGGAACGCTTCCCGCGGGGCACAAAAATTGCCGTTCTGAGCCTACAGAAAATGTATAAATAGACGGACCAAATAATCATCAGGCAGTTGCGTTCCTACACCACAGACTTGTTCCTTCACACGACCCGTGTTAAGGATTCTACGCACCGTCCGGCGCCTGTCATCCGATACATCAAACGATCGCCACCGTTAAGAACATTGTCCTAATTCCGAGAAAACCATCCCTTCACCACGGGTACTTTGTAACTACCCCTTCACCACGAGACAAGTACAGTACATGAACTTTGTAACTACTACCACTGAATTCATTCTTTAACTGTGAACATATTTCTCCATTCTACTCTCTGTACTTAATCTATTTATAAAAAATTTTCTATAACATCATTACTGTGTTATTGTGAGTATCTATACGTTCTTTGTTTTGCAACCATACGCATTTCTCGCCCACAACTCAGAATATAACAAAGGCCTTGGTAAAGTCGACAAATATTAATGTCGCTTGTAGGTTTTTTGCCCGTACACCTTCAAGGATTCTACGGATGGTTAATATTTGTGAGGTCGTGGATCTATTTCTTCGGAAGCCGTTTTGGTTTTTCCTAAGTATGTTGTCGATTTAGATAAGCTCATTTAAGGTGACAATAAAAAATAAAACAATTTAGGTGGTATCAATTTGATATTGTAAATAAACAAATACTAATGATGAATTTGTACATAATTAAAATATAAATAATTCATATATGATTTCAGATGAATAAAGAATTTCATACAAAGAATAAATTGATAAGTAAATAGATAAGTAAAGAAATAAAAATAATGAGTAATAGAAATAAGTAATGAGGAATAATAAATAAATGAGTTATAATAAATAAGTAAAGAGCAATAATAAATGAGTAATAATAAATAAATGATAATAATCTATAAAATAATTTACACTAAATATGATACAAGCATATATAATTTAATGGGTCCATTATTATTGTTAAATTTAATAAAGTTTTCTTTGTAAATTTATTTGTTAATTTTTGTATCAAGATAAAAAAGGAAACTTATAAAAAGTGGAATTTCCAGAAGTACTTCAAGTATATTTAATTAGAATCAATAAACAGCCAAAAAGAATTTACTACATGAAAAATAAAAGCATAACTCAATTTAAGATATGAGGAAAAAATAAATAAAGACAAATTTATTTAAGATATGTTAGTAATAAAAAAAAATACAATGCTGCAATGGATTTTTTTCCATGGACATACAAAGGATGGTACACTCGTCCATAGATAACCTGACAGTAATCAAAACAATCTCTTTCATTCCTTTTTTTTTTTTTTACAAGTAACATTCTGGGTTGTTAGCAAAGATTTATTCACTAAAATTCATACCAGTGACTCCTAATTTTATGTCTTTTTTAATTTTATTTTGTATTTAGCTCCAATATCAATATTTTTATTTACAATGTACTAATAAAGTTCACAATCATTTTAAACAGATAAACACTTCATTCTTAGTTACAATATCAATGGGTATTTTTAAGAGCCAATGTCTTAATGCAGTTTAATGTCATTTCAAACATTATTCCAATCAAATCTAGTTGATCTATAGATGAGAACCTAATAGGTAATACCACTCTATATCATTACCTCACCCATACGGCACCATCTTGAACATGTGACGTTGCATAAATAATTATCTCAGAATGAGAGTTCATTTTAAGCGCATGTAACATCGGGGCAGTCTGGCACTTGACCCTCCGCAAAATAAATCCGAGTCAAGACTCCTATTTCGGGTATATGGTAACTGGCAAATAAAATGGGGGTTAATTTGGGGCCAGACTGATCTCCGCCGCTGGCAAGGGGGTTTCCAGTTCCACTTTCATATACCCCACCAACCCCTTCATTTTCCTACCCCCTCGGATAATCGAAAGCATGGACTTCTTGGTTAAAACAAAATATCATTCACTGTAGTCAAATTTCCAAAATTCCCTTATAACGTTTTAAGGTGAATAAGACCTTTAGCGAGAATTAATGAAAGCGACACAAAGCTGAAAAAGATATGTGCAAAAGAAGGTGACTTGATAGATGAATAACATGACCAATAGATTTCAACATGAGGGAGCATTTAAAATGTAACAAAGCTTTAACAAGCAACGACCAAACAAGGAATTATAAGATTTAGAAAAAAAATTTTTTTCTTTTTCTTTTCTCCTTTCCTTTTTAACTATCGGCCAGCAGGCAGTCATACACAAGTGTCTCTCTCAACAGTACTTTTCTTCTTTCTCCTTTTTTTTTCTTTCTTTCTTTTTCTTTTCTCTCTTTTACTTGAGAAAGTATCTAAATCCACGCAGTAATTTACGGTTTATGAAACAGAATCGTTTCTGTTTCTCTCTTTCAAAAAAGAAAGAGAGAAACAGAAACGATTGAAATTATATGTACTCAGAAAAAACTGAGTACATATAATTTCAATATTTGGGAAGGTTAGGAGGAAAAACAGGTTAAGTTATACTTATCTTTGATACGGCTTCTCAGGTTCCTTTCTTTTACGGATGAGTGGCATCCTCGAAGTTGGCGGACTTGGCGTCTCTCTTTCGCCAAAGTCTGTCCAGAACTAAAAATTCTTTTTGCGGGCAAGGGACCTCCCGGAGTTTTGGCTATAAGTCAGCACATCTTTTCACGCCGACTTCTGTCCTCAAACTAAACATCCTTTTCCAAATTTCCTCTGACAAAAAGGTATTATTTTGGCACTAAAGGGTCTGGCCAATCATTTGGCCTTTTCTTCTTCTTCCTCTATTTCCTCCAGTCGTGATACTACAATGACCTACATTCCCTTCTCTGTCCAACTGATTATAGGTCATGGAGTGCTGGTAGCTTTTGACCTTCATTCTGACTGCTTTAGCGGTCAGTCCTTGGGGCTTGTTAGTTCAAACACAGAAGGGTAGGGGAAATTAATCTTACTTTTTCTCTCTCGGTGGCATACCTCGTCACAAACATCAGTAGGCATTACACTTCTCAAATACAAGATGGACCCATTACTTCCAATACGAAAAGTTTATTTCTGACCACAACATTCCATACTGCAGTCAGCCATCAAAACACGAGAAAAATAGTGAAAGGTACTAGTTCTTACATAGAAGTGCTATCAGATACATGGGTGGTAGACAAAAGAAAATACCAATTGCACTTTTCTTTCCAACCAACCCTGCCCCCAGAGGGCTAAAAAATCTGAACTCAACTGACCATCAACTCTGAATTCAACTGCCCGACACTGGACTAACTTCCAAAAATTTCTTGCTTATATAATATATTAATTACCTCATCTTCTAATGATAAAAGAACATGTGTCATTAAATTTCTTTCCATAACCGATGACTAAATCAGCTATCATTGAATTCAAAATGTGTTTATTTCAAATAAAAGAGATGTATTCATGCCTTTTCAAGGTCATTAGTAAATAATGAAACACATCAGCCTCATCCAGAATTTGAACTCAGATCACCAATTCCATTTCCTACAATTATAACCACTGCACTAAGCACACCTTCAGACACTTTTCATTGCCCATAACTATTTATTTCAAAAATGGAATATTTTTTTATTCATAAATATTGAAACATTGATTTAAAAATATAAATATATATCAGTTCAAAAATAAGTACAGCTCTCATATATATTTATACAATTATATTTTTGGTTAGAGAGATGTTGTAATTTTATTTTTGGTTACAGAGTTTTAATGCAATAAAGTTTGGTAATAAATAATACCTAATAATATTAGTTTTGATTGTATACTGTTTTACTAGAAATAATAACATCCTGATATCTTTGGTTGAGAAGAAAATTAACCTTTTATTGAAAAAGTAAGTAAAGGCAACCGTAGTCAAGGGTGACCCGAAGGCTCTCTTTTGATAGCTACTACACCAAGGTGTAGGGGAGGGTGCTGCTCCTTTCCCAGGATTGACCCACTTTACCTTTGATCCCTACCTTATTATGCTGAATGTTAAGCAAGGAAGTATCAAGTACCATTTTTTGAGCCTTCGCTATTACTCCTAGGCCATTGGCGAACACTCTAACCATTATGCCAATGTCCAGTATTCAAAAAACTATGTACTTATTTTTGAGTAATACACCTACTCTCATAAAGTAGGATTTATATTGCCCATAAATAAGTACACCCCTGACAACTTCTTTTATAAAAAGTTAATTTTCTTTGAAACTAAAGATCCTAAGATTATTTTCATAAAATCAAAGCAAACATTAAAATTCCAACGCCTCTGTAGCCAAAAATAAAATTGCCCAAATATATATAAGGTGTATACTTATTTTTGAACTGTTATGTATTTCTATTTTTGGTAATAGAGGTTCAATGTTGTAGAGTTTGGTTATAAACTTTACCTAATATCTATTTTGATTGAATTATAATATCCTGGTATCTTTGATTTAGAAAAAAAAGTAACTTTTTATTTTTTTAAAAAATATTAGGGATGTATCTATTTATGGGCAATAATGCATTTAATAACTTATAATATCTGTTTTGATTGTGGAATTGTCCAATAGAATTAAATCCTGTTATATTTGACCTAAAATAAAATTAACTTTTTATTTAAAGAATTGTTAGGGACATACTATTTTAGGGCAATACTGTATATTCCTGATTTGGTTCAGAGAATTAACACTGAAACCATTTTTGTGTAATGCTGTTTCTTTTGAATACTACAATTTTAATTACTACTGAGATTTACTTCTGGATTATTATTCTTAATTTCTAGATTAGATTACCACTACAATTAGTGAAGGATATTAGAGGATTATAAGAGATTATTAATCTGGTTTGGTATTTTAATTCATAAATATAAAATTAATGCTTCAGTTTAAACACATACAGGTGCACATTGAGTACTTGTAGTTTGGTGATCGGGTAATGAACTGATGGTCAATATAACTAAAATTATCCTATATATCTGAAGGATTATAATTATTGTGGAACATTTTAAATCAAAGCAAATCTTTTATTATATATTGAATCTCAATAATCTGAGATTGGGGTAGTAATTTAGATGTGGTGGTGATTATTTGATTTGTTGATATAAATAAACATTTTGGGAAAAATCATCAACTTGGATGAAAGTTAATTTTATCATCAGAATATTTGGGCCATTAATAAGAAGAAAGAGGGGCAAAAACTTAGATATAAAAATTATTTGTGCTTACTCAGAAGGACTGGAGATATTTGTGAAAAGTTGTTTACCTCTAAACAAAAAATTGTAATGATTTGCATTAGAATATTTTTTGATGAAAAATAACCTTGATTTTTAAAATCTACCAAAAATCACTTCATTATTAGATTTTAATGAAATATTCACCACTTATTTAATTTTGAATTTCTTTAAAAAATGATTTAATTATAAATCCTCTTTACTCTTTGAACCCATTAGGATTGTGTTGAGTGCTATGTTACTATACACCATGAACCTGATAGAAAGATAGTGTCAGGTATTAATAATAAAAGTAGAAGCGACTATTCATAAACTTTCAATGGAATGATAGGATAGTATTAAATGAAGATGCCTGCACTTTTAAAATGTTTTGAGCTAAATCTTTTGTGATTTTTAGGAACATAGGTTGAGGGTATCTGAGGGCCATTTATGTCAAAGAAAGCAATGTGGTTATTTTCAATCAATACTGCTTCCAATTGATAGTGGAATGATCTTGGAGTTGTGGTAAAAAGAAAGTGAAATTAATATAAAAGAAAAACTATATATATATATATATATATATATATATATATATATATATATATATATATATATATATATATTACAACAGTATATGGTTATCATTATCTCACTTGGTGGGTGAGTGGCAGATAAAAAAACAACTTTTTTTGCCTGATGATTTCCGTGTAAAGACAGCATGAAACCAGTAGTTGCAGATAAGCATCCATGATATTAAATATATATAAAAACTAATATTTACTTATATATATATATATATATATATATATATATATATATATATATATATATATATATATAAGCCCACTGGTATAGTGGATAGAGTATTTGCCAATGGTCCAGAAGACTGGGGTTCAATCTCAGGTTGGGTCATACTAAAGACTAAAAAATGGTCCTTGATGCCTCCTTGCTTAACTCTCAGTATTACAATGTATGAATCAAGGGTAAGTGGAGCAGTCCAAGGACAGGGGTAGTGCTCTCCCCTACACCTTAGTGTAGTAGCTATTGAAAAGAGATCCTTTGGGTCACCCACAACTACAGTTAGCCATATATATATATATATATATATAGTACCAATAAAAATATATATATATGTAGTACCAATAAAAAATTAAAATCATTTATCTTTTATACAGATAATTGCTCTGATGTCTCCTGTAAGAAACTTTATTCTAAATAATTTGATTTATTGATGTTTTATTTTAATGATATTTCAACTCAACTTGGGTTATTTTATACCTGAAATTGTCCAGTTGTTTCTTAAGAGTTTTTTGTCCAATTTAATTGAACCACAAATCATCTTTAAACATATCTATTTGAGCCAGTCTGAGTCAGAGTTGACCTGAGGGTAATCGCAATGTTGGGATACTCCTCTCTCCCCAATTTGCAAGAACTGTATAAAAAATTTGAACAATTAGAATTCAAAAATCTTACATACTCAAATTTATTTTGAAAAATAAAATTCTATTCTATTATTTTGAAAAATAAAATTCTATAGAAAAGTTTTATTGTAAAATCGTTTTTCAAAAATTTGCAGTTCATTCTTTGAAAAATTTAATTTCATAATTTAATTTGGCAACTTATTTTAAAAAGAGAAGTTTTATATAAAAGTTTAATCTAAGAAACTTTGTTCTGAAAAAAAAACATGATTTAAGATCAATGAAAATCCACGACTTACAGTCAAAACTAAATATTTCAGAAAAATGAATCATATAATAGATAAATCACAACAACAAATTTCTTGTCTAATTTATATGAAACCAAAATTTTAAAAAAAGACTGAAAAAAATTTCTATTTCAATTTTTTCCTAAATCTTTAAATTAGGAAAATTTCTTTAAAAACTTATTCAATTGAAACAGGAGATTATTTAAAATAAAAAAATTAATTCATGAGACTGAAAATTCTATTTTGATTTTGTTCCCTAAATCTTGAAAATATCCTTTTTTTTAGAAAAGCATTTAATTTTAAAAAATATGACTCATTGAAATAAATGCATTTAACTAAAGCATCATAGAAATTAATCAATTTTACCACAAATATCTATAGATGTTCACATGGATGCAGTTTCAAATTACACTAATCTGATGTCATTAAATTTATATAATTTGATTTATTTCAGAGATACATTCAATTGAACAAATAAATTTAATGACATCAACAAAAAATAGATAGATAGATTTATTATTGAGTGTGTACACTGAATTTGCATATGAAGTTCACAAAAATTTTGCAATTTCTCATTCAGTATATTTATGTCATCATTTAATTCAAATCTTACATCATTGAATTCATACTTTGTTGCTAGATTCCATTGGCTGGAATGTTGTGAATACAATAAAGGATTACACAATGGAAAATGCAATGGAAAATGAACACAGTCTAGTGGTACTCTAAATTACTGTTGGGTTGCTGGTAATGATACTTTGACTCCAAAACTATGCTTGACCCCAGACTCATTATCAAATGAAGGCTTAGTTGGCAGCATAGCTACTATTGTTTTTTTTTTTGGTGAAGGGTGCAGAATGTATGTGTGTGTGTTTGTGTGTTGTATTATTATTATTAAAATAAATGAATAAAATTTTTTAAAAAATAGAGAGATAGTTTTTAAATTTATTGGCCATGCAATCAGCTAACAATAAAGAAATAAGAAGAGACATTCTTAGAATAACAGTTATCATTATACGAAATGGAATTGGTGACCTTAGTTCAAATCCTGGATGAGTCTGTTTACACAAGGGAAAGACATGAATCCATCTGTTCTCTTTCCAGTTATAAGTAAATAGTAAGGCAAACTGGGTTCTTTAGCCTTGTATGGCAACCAGTCTAAGAGAAGGAAAACTCTGAATTCAAACCGGCTGTACTCTGCTTAAAAGTTGACTTTGTGTTGCATCCTTCTCATGTTGAAAGGGTTGGGTAAACACAATCAGAGAATTAAAAAAGAAATTATTTATTCTGATATTCTGTGATTGTTTTTAGGGATAATAGATAGATTACATTACTTAAAATATTTCTCTCACTATAGTTTCTATACTTTATTGTTCGGCATTACTTATTTGCATTCTTTCACTCTTTTTCAATTTCTCTTTATAATTTTTTTTCGCATTGCTTTCTTTAACTAATGTGGTTTTTGTGGATTTCAGTCAAAAAATGCTCCTGCATTCTCATCTTGCAACATGAACAATGCCACCATTTTGAACCCAAAGACAAGCAGAAATGCCAATTTATCTCAACAGTTATTGCAAGAGCTAGATTAGTCAATTATTAATACTCAAAATTAGCTCATCTGTTTCAAAAATTGCGTTTTAATGCAAATCATTTTATTCAGGAAAATTGTTCAATATTTTTCATTACTTAAAATCTTTGAGGACATAATCACATTCCAAATTGACTCTAAATGTTCACTGAGCTCCTCACTTTGGATCAATTTCTAATTTTTATTTTAACAATTATCTGTAATTTGTAGCTTATATTTATAAAACTGATATTCTAGAAATTGTGAAAATTCTGTTACTGCCTGTTTGTTTTTTTAAATGAAATTTAATTTCCAGATATAAATTCTAATTTTGTAATTATTCTATATCTAAGATTATTCTATAAAATCATTTGATATAATGTTATGTCACATTGTAGAACTTTCTGGCTACAGATGTTTCCACCTGAAACATTTCGGCTAGCTTTGTTTTTAAAGATGAAAATTATGTACTGAATGTAATTTTAGATGAAACACAATCATCACATATAAATTATTATAAAGCAATGTAAGTTCCTATATAGATATGCAATTCTATTATAATTATAAATGTTTGTAGTTTTGTGTTTTTCATTTTTTTCTCCACATTTTATAATTAATTTTTGCTTATTTTTATTTATTAATTAATTTATTTATATATTTATTTATTTTAATAAAAAAATGAAATGGCTTTAGATTTTTTATCAAAATGATGAAAACTTTTTAAATGAAATAAAATCCTAATATATAAATCTAATGCAATGTACAATGATAAATATATAATGCATTGATGTATAAATGTAGCAGTCACAGATCTATTTTCTCTCGTGAATCAATGCCGCCACCAAGCGATTCGGCCACACACTGACCAATCAGCAGGCAGAGCGCATTGATTCCTTCTTCCTCTCAAGAACTATTTTTTCTATTCCTTTTTGGAAGTCGGCTGGCAGAGCAGAGAGCGCTCGGCCAGCACCGAAGAACAACCTCTCTCTCTCGTCCTCTCCTACGGACATTCCAGCATGAAAGATCTTCACTGAAGATATGCGGCTACTTTCTACCAGCTACACAAACGAACCAACCCTGTGGCCTGCCACACAAGCTACCTGCTACAGTGACACACTTTCTACAAAACTCCGGAACCAACGTACTACCTGCAACACCAAAAAGAACCTTTTCACATTCTGACTCAAGTTTACTTCTGCTATAAGAATAAACCTTTCGTTATTGTGTTTTAAAGACGTTTTGTTATTTATTTTGTACAACAAATTAACTTATAGTGATATGGAAACTAACCATAAACACCAAAATGGTGACCTCGACGAGTTGAAATGAACATGCAAAATTTCCTGAACACAGGGAACAATTATGAATGAATATTCACTCATTTCGAAGACAAAAAAAGGAGTATTGTTACAACGTGTAGACTTGAGAAACGAAAGCAGCAGACACATACAAATTCTTCGGCTAACTAAACAACCTGTTTGAACATTCAAGGTCTTCTATACTATAGCAAATATACACAAATTTCTGACAAAAAAAAATAAAATAAAATAAAGTTTCAAGAAAGAATTTCATCCACAGAAACAAAACAAGAGAATTTATTTCAACGCACATGGAGAGGCAAACATTGATATACTACTATTACTATTAACACGAGGCATTTTTTTTACTTCACTCCCCACCAAAGGAAAACAACCTCTTAACCTTACAGCAATATTCTTCCTTTACCCAAATACCGACATTTTTTGAATACGTGCCACTACAACGAAAATGACCAAAAAACTTTCCAACGAAGAATTATTTTCTTTTAAGCCCGTCCACGAATTAACACCAACTCAAACACGCTAACTGCTCAAAATTTAGACACGCGTCTCAGACATAAAAAAAAGACATGGACCAACAATATAACATTTTGTTCGACCAAAACAAAGCTTTAAGCTAAGCAGACAACGGAAGGAAGGAAGAAGAAACTTACTGCTCTATTCTTTTCAACTTACCACGTGTGACACAAAAAAAAAAGTTTTTCAATAACCAAGAAAAAAAGTGAGTTATACATTTTTACTACAGTTTTTCACGTTTAAAAAACTGTACGCTCGGAGCCAAAAGGGCACCTTCCTCCTACTTAACATTTCATTTTCCTGCCTAAATGGTGATTGGGCGACGCCATCTTGAATTACGTCGTTTGTTTTTGGAGCGGCCTAGTCAACTGACTAGCACCTTTGTTTTCCCGACTTAGGAACTTTAAAGCACCACCTTTAAAAGAAAAACTTTTTTAACACGAATATTATTTTTTATTTTTATTTTCTTGTGGCTGTTAAAACATATTTCCCTCTCGTTTATTTCTATCGGAAACATGTTTTTTTAAAGTTTTTTTTGTCTGTTGTCGCTCTATATATATATATATATATATATATATATAAGAAAATGGCTACTCCATTACCAGATTTTACCGGCGACGTTCGAGTTTGGTTTGCTTAATTCGAGTCGTATTTTCTGGCAAACAACGTCATGGAGCAGCGACAATTGCCTATTTTATTTAGTGCATTCTCTGCGTCATTAACTCCAGTTGTCAAAGACTTGATAACTGACACCCGCCTTAATTCTACTTATGATAGTATTAAGCAGGAGGTTCTGTTCCGGACGTCGCTATCAGCGGAAAAACGTTTTCAAACGTTGGTTAATGACGAACTTCTGGGAAACCGAATGCCAAGCGAATTGCTCCGCAGAATGAGGAAGCTGGCAGAAGATGTCCCTGCCGATAGTGCCTTTATAAAGCAGTTTTTCTTATCAAGGCTGCTGCCTCAAGTAAAAACAATTCTGACACCCATGGTTGAGAAGAGCTCCGTTGATGAAATAGCGGCCTCAGCGGATAAAGTGATGGATTTCACTAAGGGGCCTATTACCGCGTCCATTCCCCCTGCCAAAGGCTGAAGTCTCTACGCTCTCTGCTACTGGGAACACAAGCCAAGAGGCCCCGCATGTGGCTATACTCGACACATTGGAGAAATAAGAAAATTAGCCGCGGGTAGGTCACAACCGCCTAGACGTCGATACAAAAGTTGTTTGCCATCCGCATACCACCGCCGCCACTCAAACAAGCTAGGACTGCACTTTTATCACAGTCGCTTTGGCACGGAGGCACAGAGATGCAAAATACCCTGTTCGTTTTTTAAACCAGGGGAAACTTAAATAGGGAGAGCTGAGCACGGCACACTCTCCAAAAGATTTACGAAACGACTATGCCTATTTTATTACAGACTCCAGATCCCAAGCACGTTGTTTAGTTGACACAGGAGCAGCTTACAGTATCTGGCCACTGAAACTCCTCATTGAGAAGCCGCCAATGTCGCCCATCACACTGCAAGCGGTAAATCTCTCCCCTATTCCCACGTACGGTCAAATTTCTCGTTCTTTGGATTTGGAATTACGGAGAAACTTTTCTGTAGCAGATTTACCATTTACCATACCCCATTCTAGGCTCAGACTTTCTGCACTACTTCAATCTCTAGTGGATATGCGCAAACGACGGCTTATATACGCTAACACAGAACTTTCCGTCACGGGTTTTAAAGTAAATACCTCACCTATCAGCCCGGCATTTTTCATTGCCGCCACCGACGACCCATACCAAACCTTATTACACTCTTACTCGGAGTTAACAAACTTGAATTTTGTTGTGAACAAACCAACATACTCAATAACTCACCACATTGTGACTACTGGTGCTCCGGTGTTCTCACGCCCTCACCGCCTCCCCGCAGATAAACTAAAGGTGGCGAAGGTAGAATTTAACCATATGCAGTAGCTGGGAATTATACGCCCCTCGTCCTTTGCATATGGTTCCGAGGCGCTCTGGAGATTGACGTCCGACTGGGGACTATCGATGACTGAATTCCATGACGGTACCTGATCGTTTACCCAATCCCACATATACAGGACTTCGTTTTCTCTATATATGGTTGTAAGACCTTCTCCAAACTAGATCTGGTTAAGACTTATCATCAGATACCAGTGAATCCGGCCGATATACCCAAAACTGCGGTAACAACTCCATTTGGAGCATTTGAATTTTTGACGATGCCTTTCGGTTTGCGAAATGCGGCAAGTACCTTCCAATGCTTCATGGACGAAGTAGTGCGTGATTTTGACTTGGTCTATAACTATATAGACGACATCCTCGTGGCAAGTGCCTTACCTGAGGAACATGTTACTCACCTCCGCCTTCTATTCGAACGGTTTCAGAAATACCAAGTGAGGATTAACCTTGGTAAATGTGTTTTCGGTGCTTCGTTGCTAACTTTCTTATGCCACATTATCAGCCCTTAAGGGATATCTCCCTTACCTGAAAAGGTGAAGGCTATACAAGACCTTCAACCACCCACTTCACTTCGCCAACTAAGGCACTTCCTCGGTCTGCTTAACTACTACAGACGTTTTATCCCACACTGTGCGGATCTCCTGTCTCCTCTTTCTGACCTGTTACGTAAAAGGAAAAAGAAAAACGAGCAGATTTCGCTGAATGATATCCAGCTGAAAGTAAAACAGAAACTAGCAACAACATCGTTACTTGCACATCTTGTACCCGATGCCCAGTTTTCACTGGTCGTTGATGCCTCGGGCACAGCTGTAGGTGCAGTTTTGCAACAGCAACACCAACAACAACCTCTCGCATATTTTTCGAGACAGCTGAAACCAGCAGAACAACGTTACAGCACGTTTGGCCGTGAACTCCTTGCTATGTACATCGCAGTGAAATACGTTCAGCACTCACTAGAGGGCCGGCAATTTGTGATCTACACCGATCACCGTCCGCTTACTTTCGCACTGCGTTCAAAGCCGGACAAGTATTCTCCTCACGAAATTCGTCACTTGGATCTTGTTTCGCAATTTACCAACGATATCCGACATATCTCTGGTGAACAGAATGCTGCGCCTTGTCCTGCCTACCTATCAATTCTCTGTCCTCACCTTCGGATATCGACTTACGGCAGATGGCCTTAGACCAGCCACGTCTGGACACCTTGGATCTAGCATCACCTGAATTTGCAACTTGCAAATTCACATACCTACCAGTGCCCACTGCGGACACGCAGATCATCTGTGACACCTCAACAAACTCACCTCGACCTTTTGTTCCGATGACTCGTCGTAGGGTTGTTTTTGACACCCTACACGATCTGGCACACTCCGGACTCAATGCCACAGTGAAGCTGATTTCAGCTCGATTTTTCTGGCTAAATATGAGGCGTGATATCACTGCCTGGACACATTCCTGCGTATCCTGCAAAAAGTCAAAGGTGCACAAGCATATCCGTGCACCTCTTGGAACATTCAGCACCCCAGACGCTTGGTTCAGCCATGTCCATATTGATTTTGTTGGACCATGACCGGTCAGTCAGGGATTTACCAACCTCCTGACCTCTAAAGACCGTTTCACACGATGGCCTGAAGCCATTCCCCTAAATGACATTTCAACTGAATCCGTAGCACAAGCCCTTATATCAGGCTGGATATCGCGTTACGGAGTTCCCACAACTATTACCACTGACCGAGGTAGACAGTTTGAATCCCAGCTATTCCAGGAACTTTCCAGAATTTTAGGGATCAAACGTACACGAACAATGAGCAATCACCCTTCTTCTAACGGGATGATAGAACGCTTCCATCACCAATTGAAAGCCGCATTGCATGCCTATCCTGACCAACAGCGATGGAGCGAATATGTACCTATTGTCCTTCTTGGCTGTCACGCAGCAATCAAAGAGGACCTAGGATACTCTCCAGCCGAACTCGTCTATAGAGTACCTCTATCGTTACCAGGTCAGTTGCTGAACCCGATAGATTTAACAGCAACAGATCCATTTTTGTATACAAACAGACTACGAGCTCCCACCACTGCACCCCAGGGAACAGACCATCAAATCATCGGTCCCAAAAGACATTTCTTCGTGGACTCACGTTTTTCTAAGAAAGGACGCTGTGAAAGCGCCTCTCACTCCACCTTACACCAGGCCTTATCGCGTGCTTTCATGCACTGACAAACTTTTCACCCTTGACATTAGTGGCAAAAAAGAGACTGTATCTATTGACAAGGGGAAAAGAGCCTTTCTTGACACTAACACACAAGAGCCACATATTCCCCCCCTACATACACACATGAACATACCCTTTCACCAGTAGAACGGAATACAATGCCAAAAGATAATTACGTTACCACCACACGTAGTGGTCGACGAGTACATTGGCCAAAAAAAATGAATGGAAGTCGGCCGGCAGAGCAGAGGGCGCTCGGCCAGCAGCGAAGAACGACCTCTCTCTCGTCCTCTCCTACGAACATTCCAGCATGGAAGATCTTCACTGAAGATACGCAGCTACTTTCTACCAGCTACACAAACGAACCAACCCTGTGGCCTGCCACACAAGCTACCTGCTACAGTGACACACTTTCTACAAAACTCCAGAACCAACGTACCACCTGCGACACCAAAAAGAACCTTTTCTCATTCTGACTCAAGTTTACTTCTGCTATAAGAATAAACCTTTCGTTGTTGTGTTTTAAAGACGTTTTGTTATTTATTTTGTACTACAAATTAACTTATAGTGATATGAAAACTAACCATAAACACTAAATAATTTATATTAAGTGTCTTCTGTGGTCTTATCTTTTTTAACTGATGAGACTCTTCTGAATGAGTTAATGAAATGAATTCAAAAATTAAGATTTAGTTAGCTGATCAATTGAAAGCTTTTTTGCTTTATTTTAAAAATCTAAAAAATCAGTTTTCACTTGTTTGCTATTTATGTAGAAAAAAAGAAAAAAAGATTGACTCACCAGAATGAAAGCATCACTTTATTACCTGCTGCATAACTGCACTCATCTACATTCTTGGATCATGACCCTGGCGTTCGATAGAATGTATGATCATGACACAACTAATTCAAACATCAGCTCACTTTCTTTCATATTAAAATGATTAATATAAATACATGATTTTTGAAATTTATAAACCATATAAACTGATGAGTGATGATAGTACTTGTGCCAATGTAATTATCTTAGGATAATATAATTCACACAAACTGGAAAAGAGTGAGAAGTAGCACAACAATGGAGATGAGATGTGCTTGAGATTAAAAAAAAGAAAAGATTTTATTCTCAGTTGATGTCCAGCTATTTTTGTTAGCTGTTATTGCATATGGTAGTAAAATGATTTTGCATAACATAGTTTGTTTATTATTGCACAAAGTACTTTGGTTATTATGTACTTTGGTTATTGTCGCATATTGGACTGATGGTTGTATCTTTTTTTAGTGACTATTCAGTATCTCTTTAAAGTTGCTGCTACTGCTTAGTGATCATTTGACATCTTATTGAAGGCTGCTGCTGTTTTCTGATCATTCAGCCTCTCTTTGAAATTCCAGATGTCTCAAACCTTTTCCCTACTGGTCAAATCAGGCTTTTTTATATACTGTCAAAATGGCTTGAATTGGCTCAGAAATCAACTTTACTGAAAGTCACATAACCGTTTCTAATTGGACAGAAATTATTTTAAGATCTTTTATCTTTTTCTCGCACATTCATCCTAGCCAATTAAGATTTCTGTTTGTCTTTGCCGTTTGAGTGATGGTTGTTGAGGTGAACATTTCAAGTTGGCTTATTAAAAGGAGTTCCAACCAGTAATGACAATTGCATTAGATTTATAGATTATGATTGTATTTCATTTTAAATCACATCTAGTGAGTCATTTTTGTCTTTAAAATCAAAGTGCATTGAAATTTCTGGTGTTGGGAATAAAAATGTCCCATTAGAAAGTTTAACGATAAAATGCTAATAGTGCAATGGTTAACATCATAGGAAAAGGTCCCTCTATTCAAAACCTGAATGAGGCTGTTTGGATTTCACATAGCAATTAGGAAAATATATGGATCAAACTATTCTCCCACCAGCTGTTAAAATTGGCATTCTGATGTGAAAAAAGGATTAGGAATTAACAGAATCAAAGAAAAGAAAGTAAAAACATGTGCATCACGCAGAGAAGAGAAAACTCTATAAGGGCTTATGGGATAGAAAAAGGGTAAACAAATTGGAGATAATAGTAAGAGTTATTGGACTTCCAACACCGGCACGTACTCTCATATTATTATTTTGTTTATTTATATATATGTGAGAGCACCATATTAGTTGGCTTAGCTAAAGTCCAACTAAAAGTCCTTTGAATTTTTTTTTAGCTTTGCTCAAATTGGTGGCTTTGTTATAATGTCAGTGAGCATATTGGCTATAGGACAGCAAATAATGTTTATACTGTGCAGGGCGTCCCTGATAAAGTGGTATTTTATGTCTCTATGTTTACACCTTTGTCGGGGTGCCTGGTCCATGGAAAGTGCTATGGCACCCTGGTTGTCCCCGATTATTTTTACTGGAGCATATTCTTGAGGAAGGTCAATCTTGTTTAATAGTTGAATGAGGTATAGACCTTCCCATGTGGCCTTTGCCTGAGCCATGTGCTCAGCTTTGCATGTGGATAATACAACCATGGGTCCCTTCTTTGATTTCCAGTAGTGTCCCTTGGGGATTTTGTGGCTTCTCTATTGGTTCTTGCTACATTACACGTTGCTTTGTAGCTGTAATCGATGTTGTCAGAGTTGCAATGACCTAGTATTTCATGCCACGTGTGGATATCGTAGTATTCTCTACAACTGTCCTCAATATTCTTATTGTCCTCCGTGGTCATTAAGTAATACAGTCTTTTGTGTACGCGTATTTTAAATTTTGTGCCGCTTTTATGTTTAAGTTCGTTTTTATTTTCTGTAAAAAATAACAGTCACTCCATTTGTAGTTGTGACTTTTACAGAAAATATGTTGTGCATGTAGGAAGGTATGAGTAGTGCCTTTTTGAGAGTGACAACCACACAGTTTCCATTCGCATCTAGTAAGCACACTTCGGCGTCTCCTCTTTTCAACGCAACACCACTGGTTTTTGTTCCATTATCTAGCTTTATGTAGTGGTTCTCTGACTGGAATGTTTGGTCGTAATTTTTAAATTTCTTCACATCTCTAATGACATGTGAGCTAGCTCCTGCTTCGACCAGCAGTCCCGTGGTACTGTCGTCTTTTTTAGGTAGTTGTCGTCCATTTTGAATGTGAACGAGCTTTCTTCCACATCTGCTACCTTTTTCATGGTGTCCATTCGTTTATCGTGACAAGATTTTTGTTTGTAAGTAAAGCGTTTACAATAACTGCACTACGGTTTTGCTGTAGTTATTGGGACAGATTTTAGTTAGGTACCCCTTTCCACTACATGTAAAATGTGAGACATCTCATCCGTCACGGCTCTCATTTTTCATAGCCTTTGAAAATTTGGAAGTTAACTTCATGACGTCGTTGCTACAAGAGTGGTATCTGTGTTTTAATGTTTCCTTGAAGCTGTGGTGTTCGATTTTGAATTCCGAGAACGTCAACTCCTTGTTTCTGTGAGATGGAAAAGGGATCAAAATGCCTTGGCAAGCCTTTCAATATCATTGCGATAATCAAAGCATAATCTACTGTTTTTTCTGGCATTTCTTTGGACTGTTAAAATGGCTTCTGTCTTTATTATGTCATAGGTCATGTTTTCGTTAGTGTCCTTTTTAAGAGAAGTTAATTGGGTGTACAAGATAACTCTCATTTTTCCTTTTCCTACATAGTGTCCACGTAATAACTTGAAGGCTTTTCTTCCGTTGTCTCATTATCAATGACAAACTCTTGTCATCTAAGAACTGTACAAGTTCTGCATAGGATTCTTCATTCCTCTCGTTATCTTCGTCTTTTCCAGTGAGGTTGAGGCCTAAGATAGTGTCTTTTAGGCCGAAGAACTTAGTTTCCCAAATTTCATATCTTTCTTATCTCCGTCAAATAAGAGTCTGCTCCAGCGACTTCCATTATCCATTCTGAGCCTGTTAAAGTTTGCATTCTGCTGTGGAAAAGGGATTAGGAATTGACAGATTTGAACAAAGAAAAGCAAGACACGTGAGTCACGTAGAGAGGAGAAAACTTTATTATGGGATAGAAAAAGGGGAGAAAATAGTAGGAGTTAAAGACTTCCAACACCACCTTTTGATAAATAGTAAGGTAGACAGGGTTCTTTAACCTTAGTATAGCAACTAGTCTAGAAGATGAAGAACTCCGAATTCAAACCAATTGTATTTGGTATGACACTAAACTGCATCTGGTGGTGAAAATCTGGTCCTGAATTTTGGGGATTGTGGAATACTCCTATTCATTCTACCTAGACTAGTAGTACTTGTTAAGGTTGCATTTATGAGTCAAATAAAACTGTTCAAGCATTTATCAAGGATTATTTTTATTATTAGTCATTTGAAATCATGTAACTGCGTGCAAATTATATACATTAAATAGGAATTACTAATGTTAAAAAAACAATGTTTGAAAGCATTGAACTGTGTGAAAACAAATGATTGATATCAAATAGAATTTTTAGTGTTAGATAGGAATACTTGAAAGCATTTGTGTGCAAACAAATGAGCTCTAACAACTCATTTAAAAATAAATTTATCTACAAACTATTTGCTTAAAATTCGGATAATGGTAAAAGTATTTGCCAATAGCCTGGAAGACTGGGGTTCAATCCCAGGTCGAGTCATACGATGGACTTGATGGTACTTGATGCCTTCTTGCTTAACACAGCATTATAAGGTACAGATCAAGAGTGAAGGGGTAACCTGAGAAAGGAGCAGTACTATTGGAATTATCAGCTGAAATAGCCCCTAATGTATGTACTAGGTTCAGTAAGGCAAATCACCGAACTACTTCCTCTTCCCTACGTGACGGTGTGTCATGTGACTTGTCTAAAGACGCCATATATATTTTGGCGCCCAATTTGTATTCTTCCCTTTTACCAGCTAATAAAGCTTGTGTACACGTGTGCATATCGTTCTCTCCCCCAGATACTCGTCTATCCTTATTTTATACTAACACTATGAATCGTCCTACTATGCAAACTATAACAGGTTATGGAGCCAGATACGCAATTGAGAATAGTGGACAATTTAATATGTCTCATAGGTTAATGTTTCAAGGAGACGAAAAAAAATATGAGCTCTGGGAAGTGAGATTCCTTGGTAATCTCAGAACGCACAAGCTGTATGACACCATCATCGCAAAGATGGATGAACCGGTGAACCCCAACAAAAACGCTGAGGCATATGGAGAGATGGTCCAATTTTTAGACGATACAAGTCTTTCAATAATCATTCGAGATGCAAAGAATGACGACAGAAAAGCTCGGAATATTTTATGAGAGCACTACCTACCACGTGGGAAACCAAAAGTCATAGCTCTGTATACAGAGTTGACTTCATTGCGAAAACAACCCGAAGAGAACATCACAGACTACATGATGCGTGCGGAGAATGCTGCTACATTTTTAAAAAACGTCGGAGAAACTATAAGTGATGGATTGCTTATAGCAATGATTCTGTAAGGGTTACCGAATGAATATAACACTTTCACCACAGTAATGACGCAGAAAGACGCACCTATGACGTTCCAAAATTTTAAAACGGCCCTGAGAAATTTTGAAGAATCAGGGAAAACTGTAGTGAACGTGAAAGAAAAAAAATCAGCGGTCGACCAACAGCACCTTTGCCAAGAGAAAACAAAACCAGATTTGATGGAGCATGTTTTTCGTGTGGAAAATACGGCCACAAATCTCAAAATTGTCGAAAAATCTCCCGTTGGTGCAGAAACTGTGTAGGGAAAAAAATAAATAAACAAATAAATTAAGTTGAATTAAAATAATTATTAAAATATGCCGAAACTCTCAGAGGCCTCTGACGGAAAGAGGGGCAACGCATGCGCCAAAATGGACATATCGAACTCCGAACTAAAACACTGGACATGGAAAAACTCCCAAAAGCGACTAACACGTCGTTAAAGCTTTATATACTATAGGACTTTACACTCCTATAAATTATTTTGGGCGGTATGCCACTTGTTCCCACAAAGATGGCAGACGCTCAATGTTCAGTCTCGGGAAACCATTGGCCAGAAGGACCACGTGATATGCTTACAACTACGTCGGCGCGCGTAAATTCAAGTCCTGCGTCTTGAGCCACTTACAAGACGCGTATTTTCTATAAATACGCCGTCTTAAAACGCCTTCTTCCTCGGCAACCTTCTCTTTGACTAAAATTCTCCGCAGCAGCAACACCATGCTTCGCAGACATTCATATACAAGGACTATGAGACGCTTTCCCGTCTCTGAGAAACTACCTGTTTCCAACCATAGAAAAAGGACAATTTAAACTTGCAATTCTTTTTGTAGCTTAGTTGTGTTACACACACACACACACACACACGAGCTCACACATATAACACACACACTATTATTTTGCTAGTAGAGTTAGTAATATTCTTATGTATTAATGTAAGTTTTGTTATTATAGTATATAAATTTGTTTTGTTCGTTCGCCTTGTTTTAAATGTCCATTTTGTCCACGCCGTTTTACAACCATTATTTGTTTCATATCTTTCACTCATTTATTTCACTGGCCTTATTCATTCATTTGTTTATCCATGTGCTTACTAAACCTTATTTTACCTTAATTCTAAACTTCAACATTAAACGTGCGGGGAAAACATAATATTGTGGGGAATACATTAAACCTTATTCAATATACATAAACTCAACATAAAATTGTCGGAGACCATAAATAAATAAATAAATAGCAAAAAATTCAGTCACACATCCTACAAAATGGTAAACTCCGACTTAGAACACGCAACCAAAAATAAAAAAATAAATTAAATATACCCATAGCACATGGAACTCTTTCTACATTACCTCCTAAAAATTTGAAACCTTACTTCTTGAGAGAACACTCAAGCACAAATATTAACCCAACGACGTAAAATGAACATACAAAATTTCCCTAAACATTCGAAACATTTAAGAATTTATTTCACTCATTTCAAAGGCAACATGAAAATTCTATCACGGCGCGTGGACTTGAGAAATAAGAGCGGCGAACACATCCAAATTCTTTAAATATCTTATTCAAAATTTTCATATACAACAATTACATGCAAAAATTTAAACAAAATTTTCCAAGCTAAAATTCCAACACAGAAACAGGACGGCAGAATTTATTTCACAGCACACGAGGAGCGGAATATTGACATGCTGCTATTAGTGACACGAGGCATATTTCTTCACTTTCCCCACTACCGAAAATCAGGTAACCTTTCAACTCTTTTGACTTGCCCACCTAATCTTACTGGCCACTAAGACACTTTCTTCTGCTGCTCCCAGACTGGTCAGTAGACGACACACACTTATTTTACTACTACCAAACTTGTCAGTGGGACGCGATACACGACGACTTACACAAGGAAGAACAGGACTACGCGATATTCTCCATCAGCAAAAAAAATTTCCCAGACATTTTCTGAACAAATACCAACAAAATGCAAACCAATTCACTTACTATCTTCCTAATACGACAAACTATCCGTGAATACCAGTGACGAAGCCAAGAAGCACCCAATTAAGACCGGATACAGTGTTAGCCCTCGTTCTCAAAGCAAACAAATCACAAAAATTACTAAGACATCTGAAAGTTTGATTTTACGAAAACGAAGACAAGCAAATCTTTAAAAAAAAAAAAAAAAAAAAAAAAAATCAACACGAATACTCAGACGTCCAACAATTAAAAACTCTGAAGGAAACTTGTTCCAAGCTGACGCAACATTCCATTACACAACATTCAACTTCGAAAATTTTCAACACAACAGGAATTATGATAGCTATATAATTGTGCACACCAACAAGAAAATTCGAGGCGTTGGTCAATACGTGCCCACGCGCCACGCTAAAACACCGAATTTTTTGGAAAAACACAAACAACCAAGCTAGAAATTCACCTGTCACTTCATTCAACTGCACATAACACAACCTTCATGGAATGCTCAAACAAAAGACAGTTTCCACAACTTCAGATATCAACACAACCTAAAATGAGCCTAACACAAGTTATGTAAGACATTATTACAGCGAATGGAGTTAAACACTGCGTACTTGCTGTTCTACACACAAAACAGCACTAAAATTTCACCTTGTGCCCACAAGGAATGCCAAAAAAATGCGAACTAACTCCCACGCTAAAAAAAATACACTTGCATTCATTCATTCACCACCACAAAGTCAACAGTCACGTAAATTTTGCCTCCACGTTAGAGAACATATTGAAAAATATTTTCAATATATATCAATCTGCGGGGGGTGGGCTTATAGGACTTTACACTCCTATAAATTATTTTGGGCGGCATGCCACTTGTTCCCACAAAGATGGCAGACGCTCAATGTTCAGTCTCGGGAAACCATTGGCCAGGAGGACCACGTGATATGCTTACAACTACGTCGGCGCGCGTAAATTCAAGTCCTGCGTCTTGAGCCACTTACAAGACGCGTATTTTCTATAAATACGCCGTCTTAAAACGCCTTCTTCCTCTTTGACTAAATTTCTTCGTAGCGGCAACCTTCTCTTTGACTAAAATTCTCCGCAGCAGCAACACCATGCTTCGCAGACATTCATATACAAGGACTATGAGACGCTTTCCCGTCTCTGAGAAACTACCTGTTTCCAACCATAGAAAAAGGACAATTTAAACTTGCAATTCTTTTTGTAGCTTAGTTGTGTTACACACACACACACGAGTTCACACATATAATACACACACTATTACTTTGCTAGTAGAGTTAGTAATATTCTTATGTATTAATGTAAGTTTTGTTATTATAGTATATAAATTTGTTTTGTTCGTTCGCCTTGTTTTAAATGTCCATTTTGTCCACGCCGTTTTACAACCATTATTTGTTTCATATCTTTCACTCATTTATTTCACTGGCCTTATTCATTCATTTGTTTTATCCATGTGCTTATCCTACTTTAATTCTAAACTAAAGCATTAAACTTGTGGAGAAGCCTGACTACTAAACCCTTATTTTAAATATCAAAAACTAAACATAAAATAGTCGGAGACCATAAATAAATAAATAGCATAAATATTTTCAGTAACCCTACAATACCAAATACGTTGTTAAAGCTTTAAATACCGAATAAGGACACATATAAACCCAAGAAACGACTAACGCATTTTAACACCTTGACTGGGGGATTCAACCATTTCAATTGTATTCAGAGAGAATTTCCTCACCCATTGAATGGTTGTTGAACCCAGAAATAAAGGAAAAATATAAAAATATGTCTTTGTCTCCTATCTGTTACTATCTTTTCATTTACAGCTTTCTTATCCAAGCAGTTACGCCAGCAAGACAATGTTATATTCTGAGTTGTGGGCGAGAAATGCGTATGGTTGCAAAACAAAGAACGTATATATATACTCACAATAACACAGTAATGAGGTTATAGAAATTTTTTATAGATAGAGTAAGTACAGAGAGTAGAACGGAGAAATACGTTCACAGTCAAAGAATGAATTCAGTGGTAGTAGTTATAAAGTTCATGTACTGTACTTGTCTCGTGGTGAAGGGATGGTTTTCTCGGAATTAGGATAACGTTGGTAGCTGCGGAAAGCGTTTGATGTATCGGATGACAGGCGCCAGACGGGGTGAAGAATCCTTAACACGGGTCGTGTGAGGGAACAATCTGTGGTGTAGGAACGCAACTGCCTGATGATTATTTGGTCCGTCTATTTATACGTTTTCTGTAGGCTCAGAACGGCAATTTTTGTGCCCCGCGGGAAGCGTTCCGATTGGATATTTATTAATGTATTTTTTTTTTTGTTAATTTATCGCAAACGGAAGTTCTGCGCGGAGCCCATGCGTGAGCGACTAACTTTTCATTTTGGGTTGGGAACTCGAAGTGTTAACTTCCGTTTTTTTTTTCTTTTCTTCTTTTCTTTCTTTTTGTTTTTTCAAATCAAGGCAAGATCTCGTCTTGTAACAACAACGTGGGGTAAAATAGAATAACCTCAGAATGGAGTCAGGTAGCAAACAGCAACACAGCTTGCCATATGCCCTGCTCTGGGACTCCATAACTGCAACAACAAAAGTCATGACACGAAGTTTTGTAGAAAAACGAAGACCAACCACGCACGCGCTAAAGAGGACGGCGTAAAACACATAAAAGATAAGCACACTTTGATTTTTTCTGCGAATAATACTGATGAGTCATATTGTGATTTGTTAGTGGACTATGGGACTACAACACATATTTTAAATGATGATTCGAAGTTTACTAGTTTTCATAAAAATTTTGACCCTTCACGTCATGTTGTAGAATTAGCTGTCGGAAGCAAATATTATAATTTGGCTTCAAAAAGGGGAGATGCTTGTGTCAAAATGATTGACACAAATAATCATTTTAAAAAATGTATTGTATATTCCTTCTTTTGATAAAAAATATTTTCTCGGTACAGGCAGCGACTGAAAATGGTGCTAAAGTAGAATTTAGACCTAACTCGGCAACGCTTAATACACAGGAACAACATTTAAAATGAATAAGAAAGGAAAATTGTATTATCTAAATAAAATATGTTCTCCAAAAAAAGTTATGCATTCACTAGAAGACTGTCATACGATAATGGGACATTGTAATGTTGATGATATTTTAAAATTAGAAGAAAATGTTGAAGGTATGCAAATTACCGATAGAAATAAATTTAAATGTGAAATTTGTCCACTAGCAAAGATGTCACAGTCACGAAATAGGCTGCCCGACACACGTGCAACTAAAATACAAAAAAACGTCCATGTTGATTTAGCAGAACCGATAGACCCCATAGCAAAGGACAATTTTAAATATGTATTAGGATGCATAGACGATTACTCCGTCCTAATAGTAACTTATATGATAAAAAATAAATCTGACGCACTGAAGGCTTTCGAAAAATTTATAGCAGATATCTCACCATATGGAAATTTAAAATATGTTAGAACCGACCAAGGGACTGAATTCACTTCTGGCGCTTTTGAGTCAGTATTAACTAAAAATAAAATTAATCGCCAGAAAACATCACCCTAATTGCCACACCAAAACGGCACAGTTGAAAGGGCGTGGCGCACAAATTTTGAAATGGCTCAATGTATTTTAAAAGAGGCTAATCTTCCCAAATATATGTGGTCATACGCTATTATGTCTTCGACATATATTCGTAACAGGTGTTACAATAATCGAATTGGGATCACACCATATGAAATCTTTACTGGTACAAAACCAAACCTATTGAATATACATCTATTTGCTATGCATATGTGCAGAATCCTAAAAAAAATTAGATGATAGAGGTGAGAAGGGAATATTTGTAGGATACGATAAATAAAGTCCAGCTTATTTAGTTTATTTTCCTGAGAAAGAAATAGTTAGAACCGTCAGGACAGTAAAATTCAGAGATAAGGTTAGTGAATACTCTAACCCGTCTACCAGTACTATACATGAATCTCATGAGGATACTGTGACTAAAAATGATGAAATTAATACGCAGATACCTAAACCAACATTAGAAGTAACTGAAAACAATCAACAAACCAAAACACGTCCGAAACATTTAAGGGATTATTACGTCAATGACGAAGCAAATGATATATTACAACATACTAAAGATTATTGTCACTACATTAAGTCCATGCCAAAAACGTACAACGAGGCGATACAATCAGAAGAGTCAGGAGAATGGAAGTTAGCAATGAAAGAGGAAATGGATATTTTAAAAGAAAATGAAACTTTCGAATTAACGCAACTACCTTCGAATAAGACTCTAATACCCGCACGGTGGGTATATTCTATCAAAACAGACCAAAACCAAAAAGAAATTTATAAAGCTAGATTGTTCTCAGCGACTGGACATTGAATATCAAGAAAGATTTTCACCAACTGCAAAAATGACCTCAATAAAAATTAATGCAGATTGCAACATAATATAAATTAATGGTACATCAGTTAGATGTGAAGTCAGCCTATCTCAACGCACCAGTTGAATTGGAGTTGTACATGGAACAGGCAAAAGGTTTTGAGATAGAAATTTAAAATAGTAATGAAAGATTAGTATGTAGCAGCCACTGATCTATTTCCTTTCGCGAATCAATGCCCCCACCAAGCGATTCGGCCACTAATTGACCAATCTTGGCAGAGCACATTGATTCCTTCTTCCTCTCAAGAACTATTTTTCTAGTCCTTTTTGGTAGTCAGTGGACAACATTAGATAGCACATAGCTATCGACCATGACGGAACTCTTGCCGTGACCGGCCTACGAACGTAAACAGATCGGATTACACCTTCGCCCTAGAAAAATAACATCCGGGTACGGCCGGAAATGATGAAGCCCTTTTTCGACTCTAACCAGCCGTTACAGCTAAGAAAGGGATAAATTAACATTTATCAACATTTGCAAAACACTTCTGCCAGAAATAATTCTATAAAAATGGAAGTAATACTCTTCGGTAGCCTATACCGGGCTATAGAAGTACTTATTTTCTGCGTCCATTTTTTATAGAAGAACTTTCTATTCACGTGGCGCGACAGAAGTGGAGTTCCTTTTCTTCCATATGAAAAAGGCTTCAGGCGGCGAAAATTCAGGGCGTTTGTGTGTGGCCTTTCCTCTCGAGTCTCGGCTCGTTCCCGACCTTCCCCTCCCCTTTATCCCCACTTTAATCGGCCTTCGGGCTTTTGACCTTGTGTCAAGTCCTGTCTGGTGGGAAGCAGTGACAAATAGTCCCCGCGGACGCTCTAGGGCGTTTGTGTGTGGCCTTTCCTCTCCAGTTCTTGGGTTGCATTCGGTAGGCCGTCTAACCTCTGGGTGGTTCTGTCGGGTGTGCCTCGACACTGGAGAGTTCCTCCGGCCTTAGGGGGCCACCCCCAGGCTTTTACCCCCTTTGGGGGGTTGGGTTTATTGCCTGGCGTCTGAGGCGCCCCAAAAAGGGGAATGCCGACGGGGCCGAAGGTATTTTTGGCCTTGCCGAACGCGTGTGGGCTTCGGCCCTGCGACCGGGCCCACCTTAAAAACGGCCTTGTGCCATATTCGTGCGTTGGTGGGACGCTTCGATAAATACAGAGGTCCCCGCGGACTTTCTCGAAACCTATGTATGGCACTAGACCTTGGTGTCTAGTTCAAGCCATAACCCGGCATACGTGCCCGGACCCAGATTTGGGTTCGTGAAACTGCTTGCTTCATCAGGCTCACATTGCACTAAGTGAGTCGATGAGCAGCATAGACCAGCAGGGTTCGAGTATCGGCTCGTTCCCGACCTTCCCCGCCCCTTTATCCCCACTTTAATCGGCCTTTTGACCTTGTGTCAAATCCTGTCTGGTGGGAGGCAGCGACAAATAGTCCCCGCGGACGCTCTAGGGCGTTTGTGTGTGGCCTTTCCTCTCCAGTTCTTGGGTTGCATTTGGTAGGCCGTCTAACCTCTGGGCGGTTCTGCCGGGTGTGCCTCGGCACTGGAGAGTTCCTCCAGCCTCAGGGGGCCATCCCCCCAGGCTTATACCACCTTCGGTGGGGTATTGCCTGGTGGCTGAGGCGCCCCAAAAAGGGGAATGCCGACGGGGCCGAAGGTATTTTTGGCCTTGCCGGACGCGTGTGGGCTTTGGGCCTGCGACCGGGCCCACCTTAAAAACGGCCTTGTGCTATATTCGTGCGTTGGTGGGACGCTTCGATAAATACAGAGGTCCCCGCGGACTTTCTCGAAACCTATGTATGGCACTAGACCTTGGTGTCTAGTTCAAGCCATAACCCAGCATACATGCCCGGACGCATCGATAAATATCAGAGGTCTACGCAGACGCTCTCAGGGGCCACTCGGCTCCACGAGGCTCGGGTCCTACGTTATCGTGGTTGCACCCACCTCACCGCCACTTCTAGTGGCAGATTCAACCTTTTTTTACGGTCCTTTTTAAGGGCTATGAGAGGTCACCTTCTGCGGGTCGGAGTATTTCTGGCGGTCATTAACGACCAGTTGAAATAGACGGCCTAGAGGCAAACACGAAGAGGACTCACTAAGACCAGCTGGTCTTAACCATCGCTCGGTTCCGCTCGTCCGTTTGGCTGTGCAGCGCTAAAGGCAAGGGTTAGCCTTTAGTTACCTTTCCACTATCTGCACAGCGCTAAGATAACGTCAATCCCAACGTACTGTCAAAACCGGGAGATTGATCTACCGACCACGACGCTCCAGCAATGCAGCATCCAGTCCACGTAACGACTCGCTCTTACAGACTGCCCTAGCATTGCAACAACTAGCCCACGTAACGACTCGCTGTTACGGGTTAGCAAACAAATTGACACGCCCCCTGTTAACCCAACGAAATGTCAAAACCGGGACATCGATTTACCAATGACTCGACCAACCTCAGCTATACAGCATTCAGTCCTCGTAACGACTCGCTGTTACGGACTGTCCTAGCATTGCAACAACTAGCCACGACGACCAGCTGTACCGGCTAGTAACCAAAACGACTCGATCGACTTCAGCTTCTCGCTGTAGTCTTCAGCTAGATGGATGATGTCGATAGCTGATATGGTCGAGTCGCAGATGTGCGCAGCTGGACGTTCGACGAGGGTAGGTGGCGTAGGTTGAGTCGTGGAGATACAGCTTGATGTTTGATGCGGGTAAGCTGAGATCGGTCGGGTCGTTGAATGCAGCTGGACGATCTTTGCGGGAAGCTAAGGTCGGTCGAATCGTTGAATGCGGCTGGACGATCGTTACGGGTAGCTGAGGTCGGTCGATTCGTTGGTAAATCGATGTCCCGGTTTTAACTGTACGTTGGGTTAACCGGGAGTGTGTCGATTTGGTTGCTAGCCTGTACTGCGAGTCGTACGTGGGCCAGATGTTGCAATGCTAGGGCAGTCCGTAACAGCAGGTCGTTACGTGGACTGCATGCTACATTGCAGGAGCGTCGAGGTCGAAGTCAATGTTGGCAGCTTGGTCGTGTAGAGTCGAGCGAGTTGGTGACTAAGACTGAGCCGTGTCTTAGTACTACGGACCAAGTGAACGGACGGGGAAACCGTGGCTAAGGTTTGCCAGGCCTTAACACATACGAAGTCGCGCGAGCGGATCGGTGAAGCTATGGCTTTGTCATGCCCCTAGCTTTGCGGGCGTATCGTTTACGGTAGCTATGGCTTTGCCGTGCCAAGGCTGTGTGGACGTATCGTTGACGGTAGCTATGGCTTTGTCATGCCCCATAACTGTGCGGGCGTATCGTATATGGTAGCTATGGCTTTGCCATGTCAAGGTCGTGCAGATGTGTCGGACGATAGCTATGGCTGTGTCGCGCCAAAGCTTACAGACGTATCGGACGGTAGCTAAGGCTGTTTCGCGCCAAAGCTGTGCGGAAGTATCGGACGGTAGCTAAGGCTTGCGCGCCAAAGCTGTGCGAACATATCGAGGGGATAGCTAAAACTGTTTCGCACCAAAGCTGTGTGGACGTATCGAGGCGATAGCTAAGGCTTTGCGCGCCAAACCTCTGCACTGTCGAGCGAACAGGTCAGGAGGCTGCGGCTAAGATTGGCGTTATCTTAGCGCCGCGCAGGTAGCGAAGCGGTAGCTAAAGGCTAACCCGCGCTGTGCAACCAAACGGACGAGCGGAACCTTTAGTGCATATCAATGCGATAAAAAAGGAGAGTGAATCTACCACTAGAAGTGGGATTCAGCCTTGAAGCAAGGCGATTTGTAGAAAAAAAAGAGGGGTGAATCTACCACTAGAATTGGCGGTGAGGTGAATGCAACCACGATAACGTACGATTCGACCTCGTGGAGCCGAGTGGCCCCTTAGAGAGTCCGCGTGGACCTCTATTATTTATCAATGCGTCCCACCAACGCATGAATATGGCACAAGGCTGTTTTTAAGGTGGGTCCAATCGCAGGGCCGAAGCCCACACGCGTCCGGCAAGGCCAAAATTACCTTCGACCACGTCGGCATTTCCCCCTGAGGCCGGAGGAACTCTCCAGTACCGAGCCACACACGGCAGAACCGCCTAGAAGTAAAACAGCCCACCGAATGCGACCCAACAACTGGAGAGGAAAGGTCACACACACCCTAAAAAAGAGCGGGGACCTCTGAATTTTTCGCTGTGAAGACTTTTTCATATGAAAGAAAGGCAACATCACTTCTACCGCGCCACATAAATATAAAGTTCTTTTACAAAAAATGGACGTAGATAATAAGTACTTCTTTAGCCTGGTATAGGCTAGCGAAGATAATTAATTCCATTTTTATAGAATTATTTCTGACAGAAGTGTTTTGCAAATGTTGATAAATGTTAATTTATCCCTTTCTTAGCTGTAACGGCTGGTTAGAGTCGAAAAAGGGCTTTGTCATTTCCGGCCGTACCCGGATGTAATTTTTCTAGGGCGAACGAGTAATCCGATCTGTTTATGTTTGTTGGCAGATCGCGGCAGAAGTTTAATATATGCAATGACAACGACTAAGCCAGATTTATACTTTATAGTTACAAAATTGTCCCAATTTATGAGTGAACCATATGAGAAGCATATGAAGATAGCAAAACATGTTTTAAGATATATCAAGGAACAATAAACCAACAATTAATATTTAAGCCCACAAAAAGCACTCTAAGCCTTACAGGTTTTTGTGACGCAGATTGGGCGAACTCACAAGACTGAAAGGGTATCACTGGATACGGATTTATGACCTCAGATGAAGGCCCACTAATTTCGTGGAAAACATAAAAACGGTCAACAGTTGCCCTGTCCACACGTAAGGCAGAATACATGTCTATTAGTTCTGCTACACATAAAGGATATGCTAAATAATGAAATAAATTATACATTTACATTATATTGTGACAGCCTAAGTGCCATAGCGTTAACGAAAAACCCCATACACCACCAATGATCGAAACACATAGATAATAAATTCCATTTCATAAGGAACGAGTTAGAGAAAGGAACTCTAACATTATTTCACATAGCTAGCGAAGATAATATAGCAGATATATTCACAAAACCAGTGAACAGATTAAAAAATGAAAAATTTAGATACCTATTGATGGGACGTTCAAATGAACTTTTGTTGTTTATAATAATAAAAAAGGAGAAAAGAAATATCATGTGACAACAAGTCAGTACCCAAAAAGGAAGAAAACGTTACCTGGAAAAGAAAAGAGGATCATGTCACAAAAAAAAACAATAAATGGAAGAAAACGTTAACACGAAAGGAAAAGAAAAATCATGTGACAAGCTCAATACTAAAAATTGGAAAAAAAGGGGATCATATGACAACAAGCCCAATACTAAAAAATTGGAAGAAAATGGGGATCATGTGACAACAACCCCAATACCCCAAAATGGAAGAAATAATAAAAAAGTATAACTTTTAAAAATTATTGACATAACATAAATTTTGTTACATTCTTATAACATAGCAAGGTTATAAGAATGTAACAAAATTTATGTTGCGAAATTATAAACTAAAATGTGGAAAGTGTAAAATATTTTTACATATTTAAAATCGATCATCAGATTTGTCTGACAGTGAAAATGGAACAAACCCAGTTGCATCAAATAATAATTTTTGATTTGAAAGAAATTTCAGCTGAAGCAGGGCTGTTGGAATCATCAACTGAAATAGTTCTTAATGTATGTACTAGGTTCGGTGAGACATTCACCGAAATACTTCCCCTTTTCTACACGACTGCGAGTCACATGACTTGTCTAAAGACGCCACATATTTTGGTGCCCAATTCGTATTCCTCTTCCTTTTACCATTTTGTTCATCCCTTTCACCAGCTAATAAAGCTTGTGTACACACGTATCTCCTCAGATACTCGTCTATCCTTATTTTATACTAACACTACGAGTCGTCCTACTATGCAAACTTTATCATTTATATATTTATTTTATTCAACTTTCTTGTTTTGCTATTTGATACAATTCTTTACCAAGTCTTTCACTAGAGACCAGAAAGTTTTTTTAGAAAATTATTGAGCATATTAAAATGATAAAGTTTTTACAGGTAGTGTTCATGAGCGCAATCTTATGTTTTCAGCCAGAGATGGATTTCCTGGGAATTTCTTAATTATTCTCAGTATCCCTATTACTACTGGAATAGTATTTGTGAAATTAAATCTTAAATGTCAAATTCTTGCAATTTCTTTTTCCAGGTCCTTGTATTTTGGACGTTTATCAGATTCTTTTGCTAAGATGTTTTGTTTGTTTTTTTTTTTTTGTGTTTTTTTTTACTCTAACGGGATTGTAATAGTAGTAGTAGTAGTAGTAATAGTATTTCTTCTTCTTCTTCTTCTTCTTCTTCTTCTTCTTCTTCTTCTTCTTTACTTACTAGTTTTTCACACAAGTTTTTCACTGAAGTTCCTATGATCTTCAATTCCACAAGTCTCCTTTCCAGGCTTTTGGAGACCATTCATAACGGACCAATAACAATTAGTATTACCGTTACCTTCATGTACTAAAAGTTTTGCAGTTCTCTAGCAAGATCCATGTATTCGTGTATATTTTCGCTTTCTTTTATTTTCACTCTGTGGTCGGCTGAAACAGTAAAATCTACAAAATGACAAGTTCTTTTTTGTCTTATTAACACTAGGTCAGTTTTTTGGGGATTTGGTGATCAGTTTGTATCTCAAAATCCCAAAGAAATTTTAAGAGTCTCATTTTTTGGTTTTTGCAAATACCATTTGTTAGAGTGGTCAAATTTTAATCTCTTGCACAATTCGTCATCATCATCATTATCATTTTCATAATGGCCTCCATGTTTTTTGTGTATTACAACAAGCAATATAAACTTCATCAAAACAAGACAAACAAGGAACATCTAAGGTTTTAAACAACCTTTATAAACAATAAAACCTTAACTTGAATTTGCGTGTTCAAAAGTTCGCTTTTACATGTAGTAACGTTTGATAATAGTGGAAAGTAAGATGTTGAAAAAAAAGGAAGGGATGAGAATGTTTATAAAGTGTACTTATTCCTTTTCTTCTTTTTCTGTGGTCAGATAGTAGTCACTGGCAGAAAAGTAGTTTTTAGTTCTTAGCTCGAGGGCGAATTTTACTTCTCACTTAATTACTGTATCTGTGTTGCTCCCTTTTTGGTCTCTTTTTATTCTCTCCCTCGGTTCACAAAACCTCGAGTTTATATCTCTCCCCGCCGGCTCCAAAAATCGTCGCTCAACCATCCCTCTTATTTTTGGCGCGACAGCTTCCCATTGGCTACATTAATTTTTATTACTTTTCTTTTTGACTTCTGACTGGATGGGTGCGTGGAGCCGATGCGTAGCGACGCGTTTATACACTTTGTATGTGACAGCCGACGAGTCAGCATCCGGTTGAGAATTTTATTATTTATTCCTAAATCCCCTCATCATCATCAGCTCTTGCCACTACTAACTTGAAGATTTCACTGAACATTAAATAGCAAGAAATGTTCTTACTACTTTAGCACATCGCATTATTATTTGTACTTACTGAGTTTTCACACCTACTGAAGATTATTGGATTTAGAAGTATATGAGCTTTTAAAAAATCGAGATTTGATAAGAAAAATCTTTCATTATCATTATAAAAACCAATATGAGAAGCCAAAGAAGCTACTATTCTCTGAGACTTTGCTATCCAAAACTGATAGAAAAATTAAAAGCAATAGTCCTGATATAGTTAAGGATTATAAAACAAAGATGCCTTCTAATCGATATATTCGTGCCATTATATCATTAAAAGAATACAATAAAATAAGTAAATAGAAATTTAAAAATGTGGCACCGTGAAATTACAATCATGCTAGTAATAGTGGGAGCACTTGATATGTTAAAAAAAGGGACAGATAAACACATAAACAAAATCCCAACTTATATGAAATAAAAAAGATTATACTTTGCGGAATTGATCATCTCAGGAGAGTACTATCAATGTAATTAGAAAAGTAAGGTACGGATAGAACATAGAATGTATATAATCACAACCTTCCCGCATCCTAGGTCTTTGGTAAAAATCCGATGGACAAAAACAAGATATCCAAACCTCAAGCTATAAAATAACCCTGGACGAGTAGACATGCCGTTGATATAAATCAATCTATCGTCGCCGCCTCTGACTACTCATCCTAAAAAAAAAAAACAGTTTTGAAAAAACACTGAGTCACCCGTGAGGTCAGACAACAAAACAACATACTTAGTATTATTTCTCTCAACTAACATGGAAAAGTGCTGTTTTAAGAGGCATGAAATTCTTCTTCTTCTTCTTCTTCTTCTTCTTCTTCTTCTTCTTCTTCTTCTTCTTCGCCGCCGCCGCCGCCGCCGCCGCCACCGCCGCTTTGTATGTGAGGTGTTTTATGATTTTTTTTTGGTTTGTGGATAATATTTTCATTGAATGCGAAGTTGTGTAGTTTGTGTAAATTTTTGATAAAAGGGAGTGCACTAGAAAGTTATCATTGCGAAGACGGAATTGTCTCCCTTAAAGATTTAAGTTGGCTCCTATGTCGTCTTTACAGCTTGACCATGTGCGTAATGATTAGAATTTTATTCGCTGACCACGATCACCAGCAGCACGACGACGATGATGGGTTTTGTTTGTTCCTTTTTACTTTCACATTGTTTAAGTAGTAATTGAGTTGGCTTAAAATATTACTGCACATGAGAACGATGAAGTTAGTAAATGAATAAGCAGTTTAGTGTGACAAGCAGAACGTCAAATCAATAATCTGTCTCTGTCTGTCTCTGTCTCTGTCTCTCTCTCACACACATACAGTGTGGTGGTAAGTAATACAAGAATTCTATGTAAATAATGAAAGCAATAAAATCATGAATAATTTTGCGAGTAAATTTTTCTTTTTCATCTTGCAATACTACAAATGAATCTAATTGTAAAGTAAAAAACATTTGAATTTCTCCGCTCTGCTGATAACAGCCACATCACGCTAAAAATACCGATTCCCGTCCGATCACCGACGTTAAGCAGCATCGAGCCTGGTTAGTAGTTGGATGGGTGGGAGCCTGGGATAACCAGGTGTTGGAAGCACATTTTACCTAATATATTCAACTTATTTCATTAGAATAAAACAAATCACTCGTTGAGTTTTGGTTTGTTTTTCACAAGCTTTTCTTTCAGTTTTTCTCTCATAATCATTTTTTTTTTTTTGCCAAATAAAATTCTAATTCAGATTTCAAAACTCAAACAATCTCCTTGCTTATTTCTTTCAATTTCTACATTACAATTAAATATCTCCATCGTTTGCAAATTGTTTTTCAGCTGAAAAAAACAACAAAAAACAAAAGCAATAAAAAAACACAAAAACAAAAACAAACACCACGATTATAGCTTGTTTTTATTTTTTGTTTGATTGTTTTTCTTTCTTAATTGTTTAGTTATTTTTGCTGTTGTTGTTATTGTTGTCTATTTATTTATTTATGTTTTACAGCAAAGTTGAGCTTATTTGTCCTTAATTTGTGATTATCGCGTTGTGTTATTGATATGTCCTGTGGTGGCGATAATATAAGGATAATCAAGAGATTTCCGTGAAGGAAATAAAGGAATAAATATGTACTATAAGTTTAAATAAAGAAAGTAAGTTTATTGAATATATTTACAGAGAGAGAATGTGTAGCCTTTATCGTGTTCAGTTCAGGGTGTCTCTCTGTTCTCCTATATCCGGTGACCGGTGACTCGGTCCCTTATTTAAACTGTTCCGGTGGTGATTACATATCTCACTGCAACACTTCCCCCTAAGCCAATTTCTCCCTGGAGAATTTGGCTTAATACCGTTTGTTTTTTGCCGGTTAACTTTTCTTTTCACCTTTGTACTTTTTCTCCTCAACACCGTTTGAGGAGTTGGAGTTGGTGATGAAACTGGTACTCTCGGACCTGGAGTAGGAGATACCACTCTCGGAGTTGGTTGTGTTATGGGTAGTGTTACGGCCACCGGCCAAGGTAGGATTATAATGCCGGGAAGCAAGAACTACTATGTGGACCGGAAGTGGGGACAGGTGATTGGCGAGTCTTCGAGCCCTAGCAACAGTGGAAGAAGTAGCCGAGAAGGGGCAAAGGTCTTGACCCAGATAAGGAAAAGACATGCCATTGGTCGAGGCAGGGAGGGCGTTTTACCGCCAAAAAGAAACGAAACCCAAAAAGTCAGTTTTCGAGCTTCGCCAAGGAAGAGAAAGGTCACCTTTTCACGGGGTCCGATGAAAGGGGAAATTCTTGTCACAGAATGGCCTATAGAAACCGTTGGCTCCGTTTGGTAAGAACTTGAGGCTCAACGTAAAAGAAAAGGAAAACAAAAACTGGTGCCTTGCAACTCGTTAATAGGAGATTAACGAATATAAGAAAAAAAGAAAAAATTAACAAAAGAAAGGAAAGATAAAAAAAAGGTTAGTCAAAAATTTTATCACGAATAATATACGTAACCTAAATAAAGGTCCGTATCAAGACTATTCCAAAGAAACATTTTTGAGGTTGTTCGTCAGCAGCTAGTTTCGGCGGAAAACATATTTATTTAAAATTTGTATATCCATATTAAAGACGAAGAGGAGAGACTCTTGTTCTTCGGTGAAAGAAGAAAAAAAAATACAAAAAAAAAAAGCGATTAAGTTCCCTCCCTTTAATTGTAAAGGGAAAAATAAGATGTGGATATAATTTTAAAACAAGTTGAAAAAAGAAAAAAAAGAGAACTTTGTCTTATTGGAAGGACCTAGGCAGATACTATTGGGAGCGACTCGTCCTCCATATTTCTGTACAATTTTTTTTTTTTTTTGTTGTTGTATTCGTTTTGCTCTTTGTTTATCTGTTGTTACAGTTGTGCTTTCTTTAAAATAAAAAAAATGTAAGAATGATACATATATAAAGAAAAGGAGAAAACCAACTACGCGTCATATTGTTTGTCCGGTTCAGAATACCCCACGTATTCATTCATATCACGTCGACCTCTTTAACCTTGAAACACTCATTCGTCCGTGGTCTTAGTAACCCACACATAGGACTTCGTCCATATCTCGAAAAATTAAAAATACGGGTGGAAACCCGTAACAGTAGAGGAACATTAAAAGAGTCATATAGTACCTCCAAGGGCAGTTCATTATCTTCTGCCTGTTTGTAGTGTGGGGATTTTTATAAGCCCCGAAAAGCTCGGTTTATTCCTACGTTTTGTAAAAGAATAAACCGTACTTAAACAGCAGTAGAGAGATGGTGACAGCTTTTGAAGAAAGGGACGAATGACTTATACATGCAACAAAATCTATATACAACAACAACAACAATAAACAAGGGTTTTACACCAAATGGAATAAACAACGAATGTGTAAGTAACAGTTTAAAAAAGAGTTCACAATGTGTAAGATAAAGTATGGTTAGGTTTGTTGAAAGTTGTAAGGTTTTTGTTGTCAAGAGCGGACGTAAAAGACACCGTGAAAGTGATTCGTGGAGTTCCTTTCGCAAACTCCCGTCTCTTCAATGAATCCGTCACACTAAAGACAAAGACCAAATCCCAATTCTGTGTGTCGGACGTAAAAGACACCGTGAAAGTGATTCGTGGAGTTCCTTTCGCAAACTCCCGTCTCTTCAATGAATCCCTCACACTAAAGACAAAGACCAAATCCCAATTCTGTGTGTCGGTAGGCTGCGATGGATTTCGCACGTCAGTTTCAGGGCGTATTGATTCGAGCGTTCTCTCCCTCTTTCTCCTTCGCTGTTCCTTCTCTCTCGCTCTCTCCCTCTTTCTCCTTCCTTCCGTCTCTCTCTCCTTCCTGTTCTCGCCTTCCTTCCTTCCTTCGTTAAGTTGTAACAAGTTCGTCGGGCGACACACTCAGAACAAAAATCCCTGTTACGCCCGTTACCGTGCGTATTTTATGTTCGTGAGATCTCGCCAGAATTTGCATACGTGCAAATTACCTCTCGCTGGTTCGAGATCTCCCATCATCAAATATGCTCGAGGCAGCCATATCGGTTTCGCTTTTCCGCTCTACAAGCCAGACACGTTCGTGCGCGCTTCGAATGCCTAGGTACGTTGCGTCCATTACCTTCACAGTTTTGTAAAGTTTGGTGAAGGTTTGGTGTATGGTGGTAAGGTAGATTGATAGATTTGTGAAGGTAAAGTAGGTATGATAAGGTGTTTGCAGATAAGTTGCCTGTTGGAACTTAACTCTGTGTGTGTTCTGTTCCTTTAAACTCAGCACGTGCATTCGTCGCTCTTGGGTCCCGGGTGGTGGAAGGTAATAAAATACGTATGCCGTCAAGGGCTGCTACAATGGACCTGATGCTAACAGTTGTGGGAGTGGAACCAAAAGAGAGAGAATCTCCTGTGGAGCTTTTTTTTATAATGGATGCCACGTGATCCCAAAGAGCTGCTGCTGTTCGGTGAAACAGGATCACCAGTTCCTTACCAAAATTTCTACAGTAGTCATCAGTGTGTCGAGGTCTTAGCTGATTTATATGCCTGCGACAGTCAAATTTACTACGTTTTACAGAATATAGCATGTGTCCAATTCTTTTCAGAATAATCCCTTCCCAAAAGCTTTTCCCAATCCCATAATTCAAGAAGAGTATTTTGTCACCAGGTTTGTAGAACCTTGCCGAAAGATTTTCTCTCGTTGCTGTTGTCTTGGTTGTACTTGGTAAAATCCTGTCAAATACGGATCTGATTTTCAGTGCGAACATTAGTTCAGCTGGTGACAAACCGGCATTAGTGTTCGGGTTAGGAGTGATCCTGTACACAGATAAAAAAAATTTCAAGACTCTTCTCATCAGTGTCCTTGGTTTTTCTTCAAAGCTCTTTTGAACGTGTCCACAAATCTCTCTGCAAGGCCGTTTGACCTTGGATTGTATATTGCAGTTGTTAAATGTTCAATGGATAGGGCCTTGCAGAATTCTTCAAACTCTTTGCTGGTAAATTGGGTGCCGTTGTCGCTGACAATAGTTTTAGGCACTCCAGAACGACTGAAGAGAAGTCTTAGTGTATCTATAGTACTCGTTGATGTCGGATGTTTACACTTAAACACTTCCAGCCATTTTGAGAAACTGTCGACGACTACTAAGAAATAATGTCCATTCAAAGGACCTGCATTGTCAATGTGTAACCGAGTCCAAGGTGTATCTGTCTTCGGCCACAGTTGTATTTGTACAGGTGGTGCCTTTGCTGCTTGACACTCTCTTACAATTTCTTCGATGTCCCGGTCCATCCTAGGCCAATACGTATATCCGCGCATCAAGGCCTTCATTCTGGACATGCCTGGATGACCACTATGGAATTCTTTTAGAATCCTCTTCTGTAGTGTGGTCGGTATGACGACTCTGTCCGCATACATTAATGTCTGCGAACAAATAGAAAATGGCGAAATTTTCGAGTCTTTCTTTGACTTTTCATTTAACTGCACCTGTTTTTTCATTTTTACAATGAATTCATCTGTTTCTGCTGCTTTATTGATGTCATCTAGAGTCACTGGTAACTCTTGAATCGTGTTGCACAGCAGTCCGGAGAGTTCTTTTTCCTCTCTCAATGCAGCTATCACTGTGTCCTCTAAAAGGTTCTGCACACTTTCGAATCAGTAGTGATAGTCCATCCGCATGTCCGATATTTTTGGATGAAATGTACTCCATTTTAGAATTATAATTCAACAGAATTATACTCCATCGTTGAAGTCTGTTTGCAGTGTGAGTGGGTATACCTTTTTAGAGCCAAAAATAGTCAACAAGGTTTTGTGGTCAGTCTGCAATGTAAAAATCCTGCCATGAATGAATCTATGGAATATTTTAATTGCATAAATGATTGCCAAACTTTCTTTTTCAATTTGAGAATAGTTTCTTTCTGCAGGCAAAAGTGATCTGGATGCATGAGCTATTGGCTTCGTTGATCCATCTTCAAGTCTATGGAGGAGTACTGCTCCTAATCCGTAATCACTTGCATCTGATGCCTCAATCAATTCCTTCTGTGGATCAAAGTGTGCCAGTGCTAAATCTGATAGCAGGCATTTCTTAATCTCTTCAAATGCACTTTGGCACTCTTTTGACCAAATCCACTTTTGTCTCTTTTTTAACAATTCGTTCAATGGTGCTCTCAACTTATGCATTTTTGGGATATAAATAGCATAATATTGTACTAAACCCAAAAAAGATTGTAACTGGGCAACATTGTTAGGTGCTGGCATCTTCTCAATGGCTTCTGTTCTCTGAGGATCCGGTCTTCTACCTTGGCTGTCAATGATTTGACTATGATATTTTATCTGTTTTAAGAAAAATCCACATTTTTCGACACTCAATTTGAAGCCGAATTCCTCAATTCTTTGGAAAACTGTTCTGATGTGTTCCTTATGTTCCTGCACATTTTTACTCTTTAAAAGAATGTCATCCAAATATGCGATTGCAAAACCTAAATCGGCAAGCATCGTGTCCATTATTTGCTGAAATAACGCTGGAGCTACTTTCAAACCAAAAGGGAGCCTTTTGAGTCTGAAGAGTCCTAAATGGGTATTAATACACAAATACTTTGAACATTTTTCACTGACTTTTACCTGAAGGTAAGCCTCGGATAAATCAATTTTGGAGAAAATTTTACCTCCATTCAGCTTTGTAAAAATGTCTTCAGAGGATGGGAGTGGATAACTATGATCCATCAGACAGTCATTAAGGCCTGTAGAAAAATCGACGCATACCCGAATCTTCTTATTTCTCTTTTTAACATACACAGTGGGGCTTGCCCACTCAGAATAGTCAACTTTTTCGACATTTTCCTGCGGTCTTTGCAGTTCAATTTCAATATCTTCTTTTGAAGAAAAAGGCACGTTTCTTTTTGGTTTAAAAACAGGTTTCACATTTCAAAATTCACTTCGGTCTTAGTGCAGACACCTAACCCCTCAGAAAAAAGACCCTGGGGAATTCACTTTTTAAGACAGTAAGAAAATCCTCATTTTGTTTAGAATTTTTCTTTTCAGATACACTAACACTGTTACAAAATGAATTTATGGGTCGCTTCCATAAATCGAACAAAACGATCCAATCAATTCCGAAGAGGCAAGAATTTATACTTGGAACAACTGACACTTTTGAAGAAAAAGTTTTCGATCCTTGGGATACACTGCAATTAAACTCTCCCTTGAATTTTAATCTCTTTCCGGATACTCCTTTGGTAATTTTAAACGTTTTTTCCAGTTTTGGACACCCAATCCTCTTCCAGGTCACTTCGTCGATAATCGAAATATCGCTACCTGTATCCAAAAGTAGCTTCACTATGTGACCATTTATTTTGGTATTGACAAATTTTCGTTCACCCCCTTGTCTCACTTCTTCTTTTAACAACACTACATTTACTTTAGACTTAAATTTTTGTTTTTGTTTATTTTGTTTAGTTCGGCACTGAGAGGCTCGGTGTCCGACTAAACCACATTTAGCGCAAGGTTGGTCTTTAAAAGGCAATTTTTTCTTAAGTGCGAACCCGCACAGCTCCAACATTCAAAACTTTTTCCTTTGTTCTTGAGAAATGTTTTTTGTTTCACTACTTGGATCTGGGATGTAACTTATCCCTCTATCCTAGTGGTGTCCCTTTTCACATTTATCAACTTCTGACATTCTTCCGTCACTTTTTGCAAGTTCATTTCTGGATCTTGCTCCATAATTGATAAAATTCTTGACCTCAAATCCTTGTCCCTCGGTGCTGTCAGTCCCTGGACAAATATGTAACACTTAAACATCTCAACTGATAGATCTTTCAATTTAAATAGTTCACACTGGGCGTTGACTTTACCCGCATATGTGACAATATCATCAGTTTCTTCTTTTTGTGTGTTTAAACATTTATATCTTGTATGAAAAAGGCTGTCTCTTTCACCAAATATAGAGCACAAAATTTTGACAGTTTCCGAAAAAGAAATATCTTCTGGTTTCTTTGGTAAAATCAGATTCGTAAATTTTGTGTTTTCCTCCGTACCCAATTTCAGAAGTAGGAGTGTGATTTTTTCTTCGTCAGACCATTTCTCACATCTTTTTGTAAAGATCGTCTCGAACCTACGATAATAGGCGGGAAAAGTGTCACCTCGTCCTGGGTCGTATTTGAACTCAGCTAGTGATTTAGCCGAAAAAAATCTAAACGCACTATCGTTAGATTTTTGTGACAAAATAGTCGGTTATCTGAAGTTTGCTGTATGACAAGTGTTTCAAAACGCTCTTGCTGAACCAACAGCTGTTTTTGAAAGTCAATTTAAGCTTTTTGCTGAGCAATTAAACTCTCAGTTAACGTTTTCGTCAACTCTGCTATTTGTTCCGAAGCCATTTTTTTTAATGCACAAATATCAAGTCAACGTATACACAAAATTTTGTTAAAAAACAAGATGCTTACCTTCACCGATTTCGTTACTAAAAAAATTGTCAACACTGAGAAATGTTCAGAAAATTCACCGTACAAAATATCCACACTTTACAAATTTTAAGAGATCCTTTTCGTCTTTTTCAAATACACGTAAACTTCTTTATGTAAGAAAAAACAGTTCCCACAGCACAGTCATTTTTTTTTTTTTTTTAGGAAATGAATTTACTGAGTTCGTATTTCGTCTTCGTCGCCAATTGATATGTCCTATGGTGGCGATAATATAAGGATAATCAAGAGATAGTATTCCGTGAAGGAAATAAAGGAATAAATACGTACTATAGGTTTAAATAAAGAAAGTAAGTTTATTGAATATATTTACAGAGAGAGAATGTGTAGTCTTTATCGTGTTCAGTCCAGGGTGTCTCTCTGTTCTCCTATATCCGGTGACCGGTGACACGGTCCCTTATTTAAACTGTTCCGGTGGTGATTACATATCTCACCATAACAGTTATGTTTAAATAATGCATTTTTGACGTCACCTTTTGCTTACTGCCTTTTTTCCCATCATACAACGTGTGAAAGCACGTGCGATATCCTGCCCTCATCAGCCGCCAACCAGGGGTGATAACAGTTTCAGTCGCTCAAGGCGATACTGCCTTTATCAAGTTGAACACTTCGCTTCTCAGCCTGTTCAATACTTGTATGGCTGAGCCAACATCTTCTAAGAAGGCGAGGCCTCGTCAGTACAGTTGGCGAGACAAACAGTAATAATATAATACCAATAAAATGATTGGAAACTTAAGAAAAAGTTTTAGAAATTTTCTAAAATTACATTTTAAAACGAAACAGGTTAAGACTGTATACTGAATTTCATTTGATATACATCTTTAATTAATAATAATTATAAGTAATGGTCGGTGAATGCTATGTTAAAGTAAACAAAACTAATCAAGTTACGAATTAGAGAACAAAGTGTTAAATAAACAGACGAACAAATTAGGTAAATAATAAATAAACCAATAACATATAAATAAGAAATAAATAAGTTAAATACAATCAAATAAATTTAATACAAACAATAAATAGATTTAGTCAAATAATACTTACAGAAAAATCGGTTACAAACGAATTTCAGACCTTAAATTTTCTATCTTTAAGTTAGAAAATTTAAAGACTGAAATTCGTTCATAATTCATAATCAGCATTGTTTTAATTTGCATGTTTTTATTTCAATTTTAATAATTATTCAGTAAAGTTACATAATTGGAATAAAGTGATTTTAACATCAAATAGAGCAGCAATTGAATTATCAATTTGGAAACAAACAATAATTAAATAAACAAACAATTATAAATAAGAAACAAATGAATTAAATACAAGCAAGCAAATAAATTATATTTAATACCATAGGTTACAGATAAAAGATTTAGCTGAATATTTGAAATTTTCTTTTTTTTTTTTTTTTTTTTTTTTGTTTGCTTAACTTGTTAATTGTAATATTATTATTTTCCCTTGAACAAAAAATTATTTAAAAGAGCATTTGTAGTGCTCCAGACAAACGTTCTTTGTATTTTTTCTATATTATGACCCTCATCACAAGTGTCAACATTAAAAAGAAGCTCATTATCTGCCAAAACATTCAATGTTATATGCATGGCTAATTTTCTTTGATTCAATGAATGAAGAAAAGAATTATTTTTATCAACTTATCAATGACTACATAATTATATAAAACAAATTTGTAGTTACATCATTAGGATATAATAGAGAACCTCTATTAATCCCCTGCTATAATAGAGAACCTCTATTAATCACCAGAAAATAGCTGTTTATTTCAGGTACTTCCTCCGCATTATCTTTTCCAGATATTAAATCTTTGCAACCATTGCACTCAATTTTCTTAAAAACTGCATTACAGCAATAACCTGCTAAGTATAATATAACAGGAAGAACATCTCTGCATTTATCAATGTCATCCTCTTTAACATCAATTCTAAATTTATAGCTATCTAACTTTTGCTCCTGTCTTCATCCCAGTTTGGTTCTTGTAAATTCTTTAAATCAATTTTAATGCATTGTTGATTAAATGGTAAGTTCAATTTTTATAACTGATAGCATTCTAAGCTTTTTTTCACACTCAAAGACGTATTGAAATATTATAGTGATCTCCACCAAGTCGGCGATACTGACCAAACTTTTCCTCAAGGTAATCAGTTTGAAATTTGCCAGTTAATATATATAGCATTTTCAATTCTTCTCTGCAATACTTGGTCAGTTCTAAAAATGCATAAGTTGTATGATGCAAAGCAGTGAATGTTTCCTTTGTTAATTTTCCATTTTTTCCAAAAATGCTATTCCAAGATTCTAACCAGTCACAAAATACAGAGAGAAATCTAAAATTTTCTTCATTTAATCTAAGTGGATTACAGTATTCATTTCTAAGCCATCAACCTTTATTTGGTGTTTTTACATTCATTATCGTCCACCAAATATAAAATATGTTTATATATCCTGCAACTTCTGCAAAATTGGGCAAACATTTCTGTTTTCCTAAGGTCAATAATCCCTGAATAGTATACTCACAAAAAATTTACAGAGCTAAATTAAAATTTTTACCTTTCAAGATTAGGAGGAGAAAGTGCCTTTGAGGTCAATTTATAACAATATCTCAAAATTGACTGAGATTCCAAGGCATGAAGTTTTTGTGAGGTACAAAATTAGGCATTTTGGATACTATCTAATTGATGATTTCCATTATGAAAAAATTATGGGAACACCATGCATTTACTTGGATTATATGGACTGAGTCGAATAGAAATTGGTCGAGACTTCAGAACTGGGTGTGGATATACAATGGAAAGCTTTGGAGGGCTGCAAAACAATGATATAGCTTTTTTATTTATAGCATTATTATCTGTTATGATTGATAATACTTGAAAGCCTATCTCCTCTAAACCAATTATTATACGTTTAATTATGTCAAATAAACTCTCAGCTTTAAGACATTTAGTTTGCATTATATGCACAACATCCTTATATTGTGAGAATACACTGTTAAGCATAGAAACAAAAGCACCTGTTGCAGCTTCGTTGCTGTTATCAGATAAGCCAACAATATTTCCACCCTTATGATCAAAATAAAGTTTTAGGTGAATTTCATCAAAAAGTAAAGATACTGTAGTGTCACCCTGCACCAGGAACTTAAATTTATTTTTCATATATATAAGAAAATTGTTATCATGTTGCTCAATCAAAGGATTCATATATGTTGATAAAGTTAGTCTTGTAATGGTTGAATAGCAAGGTAAAATTATATTTTTGCTGTCTCTTAACAATCTGTACTCTTTAGGAGAGCAGTTATATAACAAGGAAGAAAATATCATCATTTCTGTGGAATAATCAAGCTTTGTTCGGATATAAATTTGATGGAATTAAAATGTTTGTTTGATTCTTCTTGTAGAAATGGCATTACTAACTTTAACATAGGAATCATATTTTGAGGTTTAGTTTGGTGTTGTTCTGTATCGATTTTCTTCCTGTTTTCTTTAAGAATTTCCAGAGTATTTTGATCCATTACATGTTTAGGAATCTTATAGTCTCCTATTATTCTCATTTCCATATCTCTATAAAACACATGCACTGCAAAATCAGCTTCGATTAAAAGAGACAGATCGATTTGTGGATATGGGGATTTAATGATGATGCATATAATAAGTGTCTCTTGCTGCCTAACAACACTCCCGTAATTTCTATCCAGAAAATTTAACTTCCCTTCTATATAATCAAGATTATGACATTTCTTCTGCTTTTTATATGGTAAGTCATCAATAACACTTGCATTTAATGCAGTTTTAAGTGCAGAATTCTCCAATCGAATTCTCCAAGAATCTGGTGACTCTAGAGGTGGTTACTGAAGATAAATATGAGGGAGAATTTGGGAAAATTCTAGGGATAACACCAAAAAGAAGATACTTTCTCTCAAGGCTAACAGCAACTGTAGCACCAATTTTTTCATCAAGTGCTGACGATTCTCTCCTGATGTCCTCAGGTCGAAAATGTAATTCACTTACCTAAAAGATTTACGAAATTAAACCTAATTTAAATTCTTGTGAAAATTTAAAGAATTCAGTTACAAAATATACTCTCTTTCTCTCTCTCACACACACTCTCTCTCTATATATATATATATACATATAGATATATACATATCAATATATACATGTATATGTACATATGAATATACATATATATATGTATATACATATATACATACATATATGTATATACACATATACATACAAATAAGTATATATATACATACATACATACATATATATATGTATATACACATATACATACAAATAAGTATATATATACATACATACATATATATACAAATATATATATACATATATATACAAATAAGTATATATATATACATACATACGCACACACATATATATATATATTTAAATACATGCATACATATTTATATGCATACATATATAAGTATACATACATATATATCTAATATATATATATATATTCATATGATATATATATTTACATATATAAAATTATTTATATAAATATATACATATATACACATATATATACATATGTATATATACATATATATGTACACATGTATATATACATATATATATATATATACATATATATATATACCTTTGTATATATACATATTCATATATACACATACATATTAATACATATATACATATATATAAATATATATATTTACATATATATATATATACGTCTGCATATATACACATATATATATATATAAATATATACATCTACATATATATACGTATATTTATATATATATACATATACATATATATAAATATATACATCTACATATATATAAATATATACATCTACATTTATATAAATATATACATCTACATATATATGATTCAACAATAGATTATTAGTGAGATAAATATATGCAAATAAAGAGGACGTTTTCAGCGTTTATACATTTTTTTAAATTAAAAATAATAAATAAAAACGTTCTATGAAAAAAAAAACAATCACAAGATTTATCATTAAATTTATCATTAAATTTTAATTCATCATTAAATTTATCATTAAATTTTAATCCATTCACTCATGAAACAATTTTGAAATAATTGTTTGATTACTATGTAGATTCCTACAATTATTTTTTTAACCCTATAGAAATATTCATGAATGGATATATATCATACATTGTGTTAATGACAAAATCATTCTTTGAATTTTATTTCTAAAATAGATTTTGCTGTCACTGTTATATATAAGCGTGTGGTTGCAAGAAAAATAAGACTGACGAGAAGATTTAGTTTATTTTGTTTATTGAATGAATAAAATAAACAAGCGGATGAAATATCTGGCTGGCTGACAGGAGGTTGTCTATTCAGAGACAAGCGGTTGCTTTGATCTGGTCGGACGGTGTTTTCGGGTAACGCTCTTAGGATGGCTGACGATTCAACTGCCGTGTGAACTATGCTTGGCCTATTTATATGTTCCCGACTTCATACACCGGCTCCAGAAAATACTGCTTGTGGAAAAAAATGATTGGTTGAAAAATAGACTTTTTTTTATAACTGAGAATTTTCTGGGGATTTGGATAGACTGTGCGCGGAGCCTATGCGCAGAAGCCATGATTTTCTCAGTTTGACTCTGGTCAACATCCGATAGCTGTTATTTTCTTCTACAGTATCGATGTCTGTGGGTCAGTGTTTTGTGTGTTTTAGTAGTTAGGTGTGTGAAGAGTTAAGTGGGTGAATTAGAAGAGATTTGATGTATTTTACTATCACTTTGTATTGTCAATTACAAGTGAGATGAATTATTTCTACGGATAATTTCAACACAAAGCTGTTTTAAAAACAGCGTAATAATTTTTTCTTCTAACTTTGTGTTGTCAATTACAAAATCTTTATGTTTTATTTTTAAAGAAGATTTTATAAACAATTTGTATTTTCAATTACACTCGCAAAGAATTATTTCTACAGAATTTCAAACGAACGAAAGTGTTGAAACAAAAACTTTATGCTAACCTTTAGGTTTAAACATGAAATTCATTTAACCATTAAAGTTTTAATTAAATTAACTTATTTTTAATACAAAAAACCATACTTAATTTGCTGGTTAAAAATTATCCCTTTTAATTACACGCGTCCATATTCGGCATAATTTTTTCTCTTTTGGAAATGAAAATAAAGGAACTTTTGGTCCAGTTATGTAGTTTCCTCTACAATTTGGCACTGCGCTGGTTTACAAATTAACAATTTGGCATTGTGCTAGTTTACAAATTAACTCAATATTTAAAAAGAATAGATAAATGATTTTAAATCAGTAAAAACTCAAACACGAGACGAAATATTTCCGCATAACGCTCTTGGCAGTTTGAAGATAACTCTGAGTGGCCTACTCTGGGTGACGTCACAGCTACGTAGCATATCAACGAGAAGGCATTTTATAACAGAAGGCGTTGGCTGAGCTCCTTGCAAGACCAGATCCTGTAAGCTTTTTTTTCTTTTTTTTTTTTTTAGATGTATTTTATTGGAATTGAATATTTGATTGATTAATAATTTTTTTCTTTTTTTTGTTTTAAATAACGTCCTATTCTAGAAGTTAAGCAGCGCCACGCCTGGTCAGTACTTGGATGGGTAACAGCTTGGAAATACCAGGTGCTGTAAACATCATTCTACTTTGCTAGGTCACCCCTATCTCGAGTGAAAATTTCAACTATTTCATTAATGTCTCATTTTTCTGAGATAATCTTTATTTTAATTAACACAATTGTTGCATATTGACCTCCGACCTGGCCAGGCGGTCAGATGAGAAATGCACCTATGTAAATAACAGGTGCATCCGGTCGAAGATATCGGGGGATAACCTTGACTGTCGATGGGTTGAATTGAGTGTGAATGTGGCGCTCGCAAGAAGTAGGTGGACGTCAAATTATTATATAACCCCGGCGACAGGAAGTTCTGATCTGTTGGAGAGAAGATGCTGGAATGAGAAGCATGTCCCAGCAGAGGCTGGGCCCCCAGGCCCCCGGTTGAGCAGCCCAGGAGAACGGGAAAAAAATGCTGCTATAGCCGGAAGAGCTGGGGTCAATATGTTGCAGTCTTTGTTCGGTCTCCAACTCACCTCTCACACACAACCCTTTCAATAAAGTGAGAGGTATATTTTTCTAAAGAACTGTGTCCGCTCGTCTTTATTGTGTTGAATATTCTTCCGCATGCATATATATTATGTGGCTCTGTAATATAAATATAATTTGATATAATAATATAAATATAATTTTCCATTTAAAAATTCAAAATATCTGCTTGATTATTTCTTTAAAATTTTCCCTCATAAGGAATGTGCTAATTATTTTGATATTTGCTTTGAGCTAATAGGAAAAAATATCTCTATTTTCTGTTTGTTGCTCTTTTGTGTTGTCCTTTTAGCGCAAGACTACATATATGGTTAACCTAATAAGAATTGAACTCATTACTAGAAAATAATGATCCTCAAGATTAGCTAGGATATTTATTATAGATGGTTGCACCCATTTATAATATAAAATTTCGTGCCTGTCGACTGAATTTATTCACCATAAATGAGAACTTCCATTTACAATAGAGCCTATACCACTAAGGTTTATGAAGGTGGGTGGAAGAGGGGTGGTCATCAATGTGATTTTTGCCTTTCTAATCGAATCCGAGTTAACTTCATTCACTGATTAATCGTCCTTATGATAATGTATGCACACATCTCAAGCAATCACTTAAACCAAAATACCACAATAACTATGATAATCTCTACTTAAATTTCTTGATCTGAAATGAGATTGATGAGGTGAATGTTCAACGTTCAAAAATGATACGTATATCAATGAGAGAAAACAATACAAATCGATTCTTTAAAAATTTTGAGGGTACAAGAAGAGGGACTTTTAAAAAAAAGTGGTTAGAGAGATGCCAGGGACCTAAAGCCAAACAACGGGGGCAAGACACACCCATACTTCTAAGATTCATGAAAGAAAATACTACTCACCAGAAAACTAACTCTACCATGGTGACCATAAGCAGGAGGAGGGAATGCAGACTCCAACCCAAGCTCTCTTTCGCACGACCAGGCTTGCTACTTGGAACTGATGTGACGTGTCATCTCTCCAACGTTGTAATTTACTCCGCCTTTTGTTTAGACGTGGCCACATGAATGGGTCACCCAATGAGATTCGAACTCACTTGTGAATGTTTGCTAGTCTAACTTGCTAACCACTACACCACCCGTCGACGTAGTCCCAAATCGCACGGTCTTGTTCGCAATTGAAGAAAATGTCCTCGGCCGTTTGTTTCGTCTATCCATGAGATTTAGCTAGACCAAGCGACAAAGGAAATAGTTTTTCAGTTTGAGTCTGTTGATATCACAGCATTCTGTATCCACTGATGAAATATCTTTTGTTGGGTTTTCTTGCATAGAGTAACTGAGGTATTTTGGTGGTTGGGATATAAACGGGACGGTTGATCGTCAATATTATCATAATTAATGGGTCAGTGAGTGTGGTTAGCTAGAATTTGCATAGAATAGCATCAACGGCACAGAAGATCACTCCCCCATAAAAAACATTAGGGTCTTTTGCTCAATTGCAAATCTAAGTATTTACAATAGCTATATATCGCTGTACTTTTGTATTCTAATTGGCCAAAAAATCAAGTAAAGAGCTTTGAAAAAAAAAAAAATAACACCCTCAACCATAGTGATCCACCAACAGAGTAGTTCTTAATCATCCCCTCTCCTTCACAATAATGTAAATATGGGATTAGGTTAGATTCTCGTTGAGTGATTGACTTGTTTTTGTGACTGTAGTACGAAAGACTTTTCGAATGGTATTATAGTGAAAGGATTATTGTTAAGTTAAAAGTTAAGATAGTAAGGACCAGTACCCCACACACACACACATTTTACGGTCTTGTGCTGAATTTGTAAATATTTTTACTATAACTACTTAGAGCGATTGACTTGTTTTGGTGACTGTAGTGCGTAAGATTTTCACAATAATTGTGTCGTTATCGTGAATGGATGTTTTGGTTTAGTAAATGGAACAACTTAAGTTAAAAGTTAAGATAGTGATGACCAGCCTTTCCCCCCTTTTTATGGCTTTGTGGCACAGTTATGTATTCTCAAAATAAATATTGTGATCCCCCAGTAGAGCGCACCAGAACTCTTCGTCATACCAGCTTGAACAGAGCTCAACAGCTGACACTCGTAAAATTAATACAATGTCTGGACGTGGCCAAGGAGGTAAAGTGAAAGGAAAGAGCAAGACCCGATCATCTCGTGCCGGGCTTCAATTCCCCGTTGGTCGAATTCATCGTCTACTCCGTAAAGGCAACTATTCTGAGCGTATTGGTGCAGGAGCCCCTGTTTATCTGGCCGCCGTTATGGAATACCTGGCCGCCGAGGTTCTCGAGTTGGCAGGAAACGCTGCTAGAGACAACAAGAAATCTAGAATCATCCCCCGTCACTTGCAGTTGGCTATTCGTAATGACGAAGAATTGAACAAGCTCTTGTCCGGAGTTACCATCGCTCAGGGTGGCGTCCTCCCCAACATTCAGACCGTCCTTCTACCCAAAAAAACCAAGAAGGCTGACTGAAAAAAAAAAGCTTGATACCTTCCATTTTAACGGCCCCTTTTTCAGGGCCACTGACATTGTAATGAATGTCTTTTTTTAACTAGCTAATGTGTATATTAAAATTCTTTCCTTTTCAAAATTGTAGCATAAACATTAATGTCATTTTCCCCACATTTGACGGTAGACTTAGTTTGTCTACTAATGACCATTATCCTATAAACTATAACTGTTTTCTAAAATGTGCCTACTCCACCACCACTCCTATTTCTTTCGGTGAATATTGTTTTCGTATTTTTGGCTTGGGTGCGTGATAATAGTTTTTTTTGTTTTTTTTTTTTTTACCCACAACAGATAAACTAGCTTTTCTGCCATGTTAGTCAGGCGAGTGGCGGGGTAATACTAACCTTTTTTTTTACATATGCGACTAGGTTAAAGATATGTAAAGCGAGTGAATTTTGGTGATTGTAGTGTGAAAGTGTCTAACAAATAATTATGGTGAGTGTTTGTTGGGCAAATGACTGGAACTAGTTAAAAGTTAAGATAGTGATGACCAGCCTTACCCACAACCAATTTTATGGCCGTATACCAAATTTATTAATTTTAACATTAAATACCGAATAATTTAGCCGTCGCGTTGAATGGGTTATGTTTTGGGTCAGTAAATAGTATATGACATAAGTTGTGCGGATAAACGACATGCGACTATCACGAAATTCAAATTAAATGAAGTGAAACTAATTCTGTGTGATATTTAAACGTGAACTAAATTTTTTTTTTTTTTTTTTTTTTTTTTTTTGCGGCATAAAACCAACGACTTCCATGCTTCGCTTCATAGTGGAAAGTTAAGTACTAAGTTTGATTAACTAACGTTAAATTCGTAGTAAAATCTTATTTGAGCAGCTACGTCAAGCTTTTTAAAAAAACCTTACTGTCTGGAATGGCTTATTAAAATAAAATTTACCAAAAATAAAACTCTACAAATTAAAGCACGATATTGATAGTAAATTTGACTTGTTTAGTGCTAAGCTTTCGTTATAATAATATTCATTGAATTTTATTCAATCTGAGTGCTCTTCCGTTATGGAAATGTTTATGGTAATAAAAACTCTTACTTGGATGATGCACGATTTTTTTTTCTATCCGGATAAAGTGGCAATCGCACTTAAATTTTTTTTTCTATTACAATGGGGGCGGGGGCAGTGTAACTATCAATCTTTAAATGTATACAGTAAAATGCCTGTACATCCAATTCGTTAAATGTAATTCTCATTCTAGTGTTTTGTACCCTCCTCCCCTCTTGTTTGTCTTTTTTTTTTTTTTTGTTTTTGTTATATATAATCTCAAAATGACACGCTTATCATTCGATTCACTTTTTAACGTGTTTGGATTCTATGAGTCGTAGATACCATAAAAGAACCTATGGTGTTACCGTGAATTTATGTAAAAAGAATATAGCGATATTTTAGTTTGTTTTCCATTTTGGGATAGTGTCATATAAATGGGGTATTCAACCACCTGAATATATTTCTTCCATTAAAGATGGACTTGTTTTAAGAGATGACAAACTGAGTGCAGGACGGAATTTTGAATAAAAATTACAAATTTAGCTTTTAAAACAAGTTTAAATTTCTACCGAACAGTAACTGGCAATTGTAAGGAAGCAGCAAACAAGCTTTTTCAATCCTTTCACATTAAACATCTTGGAGACCATATATTATTATTATTATTAAAGAAAAAATGTTCAATCTTAGGGGAAATTATTTTAGTAATTTAGTAAGCTTTTTGCTTAGATGTGGACAAGGCCGAATAGATGGATCACCCAATGAGATGCGAACCACTACACCATCTGAGGCGTCCAGGGAAAATTATTTTAAAATATTAGATCAGTTAAATACTTTTTCCTTAAAGAAGGTAAAAAAAAATTGAAGTCACCAATTGTTTTATTTTAACCAAGCGTGCGTTCGTTTTTTTTTTTTTGTTTTTTTTTTTTTTTTGTTTTTTTAGTTGAAAATATTTTGCCCCATGGGTGGGTTTTATTGTTTCGAACAGGTAATTCTGAATTCTTCAGCATTTCAACCCACTTGCCAAAATTTCCAGTTCCTAAATCCCTTAAATAAAAAGTAATTCACTTCTTGGTAGGTTGTTAGATTAATTTTAACGGCTTGTCAACTCATCTATGGTTATTTTATGCCAAGAGGTTAAAGAAATGCATACATTTTTTTTTTTTTTTTTGTCTTATGGCAGTATAGCGGTTTTGAGGAATTACGCTATTGTTTTTGGGCACACAAATGAATTACGAGACTTTGCTTTAACAACACACAATAACGAAAGTTTTTTATTGCAGCTTTGAGGCGGTTTGTTCTTGGTGCTGCAAGACTCGTGGTGGTTAGGCTTGTTGGTTTTGGAGACGCGATAGCTTAGCGGGGTGTTGAAGTGGCAGCGTGTTGTTGGACGTGTGAGGGAAGTATTCAAGGTCACCGTCTAGTTTTGTGTGTCTGGTAATTGGGGAGAGTAGGCGTTATCTCCATTAATGTGGACCAGAGGTGAAATGGGAGCTAGTGTGTCGATAGCGGAATTACGCTCAGATCGACATAGTCAATTTTTGTGGTGCTTGTGGAAGGCATGCTGAACGTATCTAATTCATATTCAACTGGGATTTCCTTGGTCTAAAATAGATTAGACGCAAAGAATCCATAAATTAGATGGTTCCCTCGTTGAGTGTCCATGTTGCTGCTGCTAGGGTTAAAGCCACAGTGAGATGTCCCACTGGGTGGCTTGTTTAGCTAAAAAGCATCGCTAAGCAGGGACGACCAGAGACACGTCCGTTCTGGTCGCCGTCTCAAGCCGAAGAGAGAGTGTTTGGCCGCTCACCCGTTTTGCTAGCCGGAAATGAAGGTCCGGGCTGAATAGGATATGTCATCCTGATTGGGTGAAATTCAGTGTTGAATTAAATTGCGCGCCAAAACAAAATACGAGATTTTTCTCTTCTCTACAGCAGCTATTGAAGGTCTTTTTACATATGTATGATATATTAGTAAAATATTTTGTAAATAATAAATTTTTTTTAACAAGCGTGACTTCACTTTTTGCACACCATTAAATGGCTTCAAGAATTTCTCTTACACGAATAATTCTATTTCGTGTTAACCATTTGTTTGCACACAGTTGGTTGGGTTTTATGGCATATCAACCTTTTGCAGGTTATTTAACGCCAAATCCCTTTGACATAAATAATAATGATTTGTAAATACATTTTGTTGATAATATCTTTAAATGAGCCTGAATTCTTCCCTTTTTTCTTTGCACGCAATTAAAATGATTTTAAGTATTTTTATTTGCAGCTAATCATTTAACAATTTGTAGCTAATTTTGTTTTTAAAATGAGTTAGAACTAATTTGTTTGCACACTAGTATTGCTATTGTTTTATACAATTAAATGGTTCCAATTATTGTTATTTAACACTAATAATTCGATTAAACATTACTTATTCGTTTGCACACAATCAAATGGTTCCAAGTATTGGTATTTATCACTAACAATTCAATTAAACATCAGTCTTTAAACATAGTTAAATGATCAAACAGGTCTAATTTTAACAATTCAATTTAGTATAAGTCATTTGTTCGAACGCTGTTTAAATGACAAACAACAGTATTTCACCCATCGATAGGACCCTATCAGGTACTACCACTCCGGATCAGAGTGGACCTGGGACCTATGGTAATGAAAGTACACTCCACATTCCCAAAGCTCCAAGACTGGGGATTACCATCAGATGGTTTAGTGTCATATCCGGGACACTAAATGAGGTGGGGGTCTTACTCCCTGCAGAGATACAGTCGATGTCTCTACAGCCCGAGCTGACTGGGCTGACTTCCTTCTTTTTAGTTTTTGCACCTGATTATATGGTATTAAGTACTCCTATCTAATGCAAATAATTTTCAAACAGATCTATTTGAGACAGACGGTAGCCAAATAGCTACTACCACTCCGGGTCAGAGTGGACCTGCGAGTAATGGTATGAATGGGTATTCCACACTCTCCAGAACTGAAGTCCGACTACCAGATTTACCCAGTCGGCTGGGGCTGTAGAATACACCGACAGCACCTCTACAGAGGAGTCAAACTCCCCAACGAATGTCCTGGATATGACACTAAACAATCTGATGGTGAGGTTCCAGGAATGCGGAACACCTCTTCATAGCCATTGCTCCCAGGTCCACTCTGGCCCGGCGTGGTAGCACCTGATAGGGCCCTATCTATGGGTTAAATAGAACTAACGGCATACTTATGCTAAACTGAATTGTTTGACTAAACTGAATAACTTGAAATAGAAATGTTTTTAACAATTAAACCGTACTTACATTTAAACTGCGTGTTAATGCTAAACTGGATTATTTGAAATGGAACTGTTTTTTGACATTGAGACGGTACTTGCATTAAACTGAATTGTTTAATATAGAACTGTTTTGAGATTTAAATGTGTGTAAGCAAAATCTGTACTTATACTAAACTGAATTAGCCAAATTAGAACTGCTTGATTAAACTGAATACTTTAAAATAGAAATTTTTTTTCACAATTAAACTGTACTTACATTTTAACTGCGTACTTATCCTAAACTGAATTGTTTGAAATAGAACTATTTTCATAAAAATTGATTTTGCGTTAAATAACTTACGAAGGTTGATATGCCATAAAACCCAACCACCCTCCACCAGATACTGTTTTGTGTCATATCCAGGACACACGAAGGGGTTGGATTCTTACTCTTTTGGGTGGGTTGAAAACTTTCATCACCAACTTTGTTTTACTGAATTTATTTAACAACCCATTCGGCTGAGGCTGTAGAATACACCGACTGCTTCTCTGCAGAGAGGTAAGACCCCACCCTCACCAACGAGTGTTCTGGATATGACATTAAACAATCTGATAGTGAGGTTCCAGTGATGCTGGGGCTTTGGGGAATGCGGAGCACCCCTTCATTGCCATTGCTTCCAGTTCCACACAGGCCCGGAATGGTAGCACTTGATTGGGCCCTATCTATGGTTTAAATAGAACTAAACTGCATATTTATGCTAAACTGAATTGTTTTAAATGGAACTGTTTTTGACATTGAAACTGTACTTAAGCTAAACTGAATTGTTTAATACAGAAATGTTTTGACATTTAACTGTGGGTAAACAAAATCTATACTTATACTAAACTGAATTAGCTGAATCAGAACTGTTTGACTAAATTGAATTGCTTGAAATAGAAACGTTTTTGACTGTGTTCTCATACTAAACTGAATTGTTTGAAATAGAACTGATTATTTGTTTAAAAATGGATTTGGCATTAAATAACTTACAAAGGTTGATATGTCATAAAACCCAACCAACCAATGAATGTCCTAAATATGATACTGAACAATCTGATGGTGCGGCTCTAGTCCCGGAGCTTTGAAGAACGTGGAGTGCCCCTTTATTATCATTACTCCCAAGTCCGCTCTGACCCATTGTGGTAGGACCTTTTTAAGGTCCTACCACAATGGGTCAAATATAAATATTTAATCATTTTCTACTCGTGAAACCATTTAACTGTGTGCAAACGAATGAGCTCTGGTTCGTTTTGAAACTGATACCTCCAAACTATTCGTTTACAAATATATAGGGCTTTACGCGCTCCGTTACTTTTGGAGCTGCTCCCCATTGTTAAAATGGAGCCGTTCCAACTCCTTTTAAAAAAGGAGCGACTATTTTTCACCGCTCCACATAGGCAAAAAATACCTTCTTTCATAAATGTTCTATTTCACCAATAAGAGATCAAAGTATAAGTGTGGGCATCAAAGGATCTCATCAATATGAGTGGGGATGTCACTTTGAGCGTAAGACCGTAAGATAATATTTGACAATCTCGCTAATATTTTGAGATTTGCTAAGAAAATGGAATATCTTGCTAATAAAAGAGAACATGTCGGACGGAGCATAAAATAATGGATAATTTTTTGTTGCCTGAAGTATAAATTAGAAATATCTGAAATATATAGAAACAATTTAAATGTTCATTACATTAACAACCAATTTTTTTCAGGGAGGAAAATTTGACCCGATATTTGTTCAATCCCAAGGTTTCAGCCAGATATTTTTGTATGAAATTTCAGGACATTAATTGGATCCATGAATAATAGTTTATTGTCAATTTGTTGATATTTTTCGGCCATCGTTTATTCAAAAATTCACTTTATATTTCGAATCAAATACCAATATAAATACCCCGTAATAGTTTTTTTTTTTTTTTTAAAGAAATCAGATCGATTTATCAAAGTTCGTTAACGGGTTTTTCAAATTATTATTAATAAAAAAGGTAAACAATTTAAATATACTTACTGTAATCATTTCTAAAGGAAAAAAAAAACTAGAGCGAGCCTTATTTCTTTGAAAAATAATCATTTACTATTTATTTTGGAAGGGAATTTGTTCTAAGTAAATGAAGTTTTACTTTTAAACATTGCATTAGTGATTATTTTCTTTTTAAAGAAAGAAGCAGCAAATTTTCCCCAAAAGACGAGGGACAATTTAAATATCACAAAATAGGAATTTATAAAAAAATCAGTTGACATATTTTTAACTCAGTTTTGGGACGAACAAATATTCTCGTGTAGCAGAAAGAACTAATTTTCAATAGCTCGTCAGACTACCATTAAATCGCGTGATTTATATTTTCAAATTTATTGTCTGGCGCAGGAATTGGTTTGGCCGTTGTAGTTTCAATGTATATATTTTGTCCAATGAGAAAGATTTATGCCATTGTACTTCCTCTGCCTAAAGCACATCGGTTGGCGCTGCAACGATCCCTCTCCAGATTGCTCTGGGGAGGTGCAAGGCCGATGGTCCGTAGGCAGGTCTGTATCCAACGTACACGCAACGGGGGTCTGGGTATGCCTGATCTGGAGAGCCACTGGCTTGCTGAAAGACTTGCATATCTGGACCGAGTCTTGACGGGGGACTCAGTGTGGAGACGAAAGGCGAGTCGGACTTTTCCTCGTCTCAACTCAGACCCAAAGGCTGAAGGTCGACGTAGGCCTTTGGGCGCGAGTGCCGAAAGGCCCTTCGTAACTTTCTTGGGTCCAGTGACCTTTCATGGCCTCGGAAGGAACTGTATCGGGAATTAGTGGTGGGTTCCGCTTCTGATTCTCTCAGCGAGCGGCACGGCTGAACGGCGGAGGAGATCCGCTCTCACTGGAATTGGGCGCCAGGATCGAGCTTCTTGAACAACTCCGAGTTCTCGCTCACCTGGCGACTTGTTCGGAATGCGTTATCCCTTCGCGGTTTGAACTTCAAAGCGGGCCTGGCAGACATGCCTGATTGCCCTCGCTGCGGCAGTGGGTTGGAAGAAACGGCTGAGCACGCCTTCTACTACTGCGAGCGAGTCCGCCCGTTTTGGGATCACGTCGGGGAGTGGACGGCTCGCATCGAACCCAAACAGCTCGTGCTGCGCGACGTTCGTTACATCGTAGACAACGTTCTTCCTCCGTTTCATGGTGCGAAGCGTGTGGTGTTTCTCGCGATCCTAGCTGTTTCCCGAATGGGATTTGGACGACGCGAAACAAGGGATTGTATGACGATGCAAACTTTTCTCATTGTGATCTGGTTTTGTATTTTCGGCATCAGCTGAGGGTCAAAATAAGATTCGACAGAAAACGCTTGGATCGCATAACATTCAGCAAAAGATGGGTGAATGCAGCGAGCCTGGACGTAAGAAAGGGTGCAATGTTGGAGTCATCCTTCCCTCCTCTGGCGGCCCATGGCGTCTACGGTACGGGTCCTTAGGGACCCCATCCTTGGTAAGTAGGTTTTTTCCCTTGTAACCTAGTTAGCAGTATGTTGTGAGTCATTGTCCCCGTCATATAGCCGTTAGTTCTCAAGATCTTCCCCCTCCCCATTATTTTTGTACCTCAACCCGTATTCCAGTCCGCTTTTATTCCAATCAAACGGGGAATTTTTCCTTGTTTTTCGTGTATATATATTTTTCAGGGTTTTTTCTCCCATTCCCATCATATCCATTGTAAAAAACCATACATTGTAAATAAAATCATACACTACTTTCGGGTTTTAAGTAGGACTTTTTCATAGAGCAAATGTGGTATTTTGGTGGTTGCAGCGTGCATGGCGATGGACGAGTGATTATATATTGTATTGTTGAATGGGTCGGCGAATGTAGCTAGCTAGGTTTCCTTAGAAAATATAGTTAAAGCAAGACCGCTCCCTTTCCCCTCCCCCAAAACCATAAGGCCTTGTGCCTTCATTGTATTTCTTTACAATGAAATAAAAGAATGATTTATGCCATTCTACTCGGACCAGTTTTCCGGACAATATAAAAGGTGGTGTAATGCTCTCTCGACCTCTCTTTTCCTTGACTAAATCCAGCAGCAGACAAACCTCACAAAACAAAGAGAGTGCATTCAACATTTGGGCTACTGTTTCTTTAGGAGACCATTCTTTCACCATTTATTCCTCTCTCCTTGACCAACTGGACCTCGAAACTCCAGGTTGAATGCCTAATTCCTGCTCAGACAACAGCAACTCTTTTCTTCTATTTGTATGACTCACAGTAAAAAGGATTTCATCTCAAGTTGACATTAAAGATTATGAAACTCAATCAATATTCTCGTCGACTCATTTGTTTTCTTCTTTCTCTTAATATAACAAAGGCAACAGGATTAGAAACCCAACAATACGCCTCTTTGTTATACTCGTCAGTATCGCAGGAGAAACTTACGAAATAAACTTTGAACAGTGGATAAAAACACAAATCTTCTATTTTCAAGAATTGTGGCGATATATCGTATTATTGCTCTGGGGTGGGGAATATACATAATGGGTAGGGTCAAATGGCTACAAAACGGATTCATGGTTGCAATTGGCTGAAAATTGCCATTCCATTTATTACAATAATCTGTTGTTTTCAAGCAAGTAAAATCAAAGAATCTTACTTATGTTATTGTATCCTCTTTTCAAATTACTATTTTAATAAAACAGTTGGGATGAACAAAACTGCGTCAGTCAAGCGAGCTACTGATAGTTATCTCTTTTTAAAGAAGCAAGAACTGTATAGTCTCAAATCCTTGTAAAAATTTTCTTGAAGACATTCATTCAAAATTTACACCAAATAACCATTTCAAGTTTTATTTGTCTTTGAAAAGCAAAATAATAATAATCAACCAGCTTACTCTTTTAAGTTGAATACGCCGAGACTTGTAATTTTCGGCAACATTAGTAAATATACAAAAAAATAAACGTTTGTGGCTGTTTTTACAAACAAATCGTTGTATTCCTTTTTTCTTTGAATGATTTACCAAATGTGAATTATGTTTTGAAATATTGGTATAAAGTAAAACAAAGAAAACGTATTTAAAACTCTTTGACTTCATCACTTTCTATAACGAGTTATTCCCCCTTGTTCGTAGTATCCCGAAATACAAACGGTCTCGTCATCGGTGGAGACATGAATGCCCAAAATGGTAAAAACGTAAACCACAAATTCAGCTTACACAACTCGTCAAACAGAAATGGGGAACATCTAACAGATTTCACGCTAGAAAATAGATTAACATGCCTCAATATTAAATTTAAGAAAAGAAAGGGAAAACTATGGACCTAGACCTACGCAAATAATACGAAAGCACAGATAGACTACTTCTTCATAAATACGAAATGGAATAATAGCATATTAAATTGCGAGGCATATTCCTCTTTCATAAGTGTATCCACCGAATCGTCGCGGCAAAGATACGACTAAGCCTACGATGGAATGCGGCCCGAACAACAACCACCGTACACTATGACTTATCCCTGCTTAACAATAGAGATATTAGAGATAAATATATGTTAACACTAAGAAACAAATTCGATGCACTACAGGAGGTATCAGAAACACCAACTCCGAATGACGAATATAAGAATTTCGTCAATGCCCATTTAGGAGCGGCAGCAGAATGCATACCAACTAAAAGAGGTGAATCTGGAGTTCCATGGGAGACATTAGCAGTTTGCAAAAAGCGTGCAGACGTGAAAACCGTCTCCAAATGCAATAGGAGGAATCCAACTAATATCAATGCCCTGAAACTTAAAAAGGCACAAAATGAATTAGCTAACGTATACCTAAAAGAACAAACAGAATACATACAAAATCAGATCGTTATGTTCCGTGTTTGTTACACTTAGGTTTCCTAATTAAAAGTTGTGTTAGCAATACGATAAAATTATAACTAAAATTTCTTCCTTACTGAAGATGTTCGAATACAAAAAACACAAAGGCGGCTTAATGAACAACGATGCGCATTTATTAATGCAAAAAACAAAACAAAACCAAAAACGAATCAAAACAAAATTAAAAGCAACGGAATGTCTATGCGCCTTCTTGGCGGGATTTGGTCGGTAATTCGGCTGAGTCCTTTGAAGCCCAAAAAACGGGAGATTGAAATTTACCTAGGAATACCTTTCCCTTCCTGTTTTGTTGGTATTAAAGTTTTGGGACATACCTAATAAAATTTTCTCGTTAGGGCAAAATGGTTTCTTGCTGCGCGCACGTGCTAGGGTTAAGATAGAGGAAAAATGTCGATTCTGGTAGGGGGCTACGGCCAACGGAGTTCCTTTCCGGGATGACTGGTAATTAATTGTTTTTGTTTTTCTTCTACGAAATTTTCTTTTTTTCCCTTTTTTGAAACCTTGAATGGAACCTCTGGGTGAGAGCAGAGAAATCCCCCCCCCTTCGTGTTGCTAACACAACTTTTAATTACGTGCCTTCCCCACGAGGACCGAAAGGAAACCTAAGTGTAACAAACACGGAATATAACACTCGGCCTAAATCTACAATAGCTCACAATTCCCATTTACCTTGGATTGGGACGTTTGACGTTGTGAAATCAAACGACTCTGTTTTACAGATACAGGATGAAAATGGAAAACGAGAATGGGTCCACCGAGCCCATGTACGGCGCATCATCCCACGACCGGTGGACCTAAATTATTATCCTCTGCCACCCATGGCAGATACCAGAACAACCAACTGGAATCAACCCCCAGAAGCACCCATAGTTAACCAAAACAGGACAGTCATCCTGGCAGATCAAAGCCCTCAACAGGTGCGAACCTTTCCAAAGCGCTCTAACAGGGGACAGATCCCACCCCGTTTTAAAGATTTTATAATGTAGAACATCTCAGTTGAGACATATCCCAATGCTAACCTAAGCGCTGCGGTTCAGAATCTGGTGGCGGGGCTATGTTATATTTACATATTCTGTCTCACAAGGAGGAATCATTGGGGGAGACTTGCTGGCACATGTTCCCCTGTTTTAGTTTGAAACATGCAGTCCAGTATGGAGGGAGAGAATTCTCTAATACGGTATGAGCCAGCTCTTCATTTTGAATGACGAGAGGTTGATGGGCCAATCAAACCACAGGATGCCCGTTGTTACAGAAAAGGAGGTAGAAGGAGGGACTGCGAGCCCGCTGATCTTTCTCAGACTTGGGGACGAAGCGAAGAAGGAAGGCTTGGAATTGACGAAGAGGGATCCTTGACGACAAAGCAAGGATTTCAAAAAAAGGGGGGGTCTCTGCTCTCACCAAGAGGTAGGCGTCGCGTTCCATTCAAGGTTTCAAAAAAGGGAAAAAAAGAAAATTTCGTAGAAGAAAAACAAAAACAATTACCAATCATCTCGGAAAGGAACTCCGTTGGCCGAAGCCCCCTACCAGAATCGACATTTTTTCTCCATCTTAACCCTAGCACGTGCGCGCAGCAAGAAACCATTTTGCCCTAATTTTGGTATTATTGCGACGGCCACAGTTTAGCTTAAACTCTCTTTTCTTTACTTTACTTTTCGTTTCTTTTTTATTGTTTAATGTTTTTCAAAAAAAAAAAAATTCAAATAATTTTGGAGCGCGGAGCGCAAAAACCATTCCCTTTAGCCCCAAATGGAGTTGCTCTCGCTCCACTCCGGCTGAATATAAAATGAGCCTTCTCCTTTTTGGAGAGCTCTGTAAAGCCATGTATATACAAAAAAAACTTTTTAAATTACTTATTTGTTTTTGTAATAATATTTTTCAGCCGACTCTATATTTTTTTTTAAATGTTAGATCTGCATGTTCTTTGATGAAGATGCAGATCTAACATTTTAAAGAAATATAGGGTCTGCTGAAATGAATATTACAAAAAAAAAATATGAATAATTTTTAAAAGTTTTTTTTCTTTTATATGGAATTATTTGCTCTGTTCTTTAATTTATCATTTTACATTGAGCTTATAGAATATACATTTTTAGCCTTAGAATAAGCAACAAAAACATACATAAGAACATTCAAGAAATTTGGGATCAAAACCGCATTGGCATTGAAGTTAAATTTTTATATTTTTCAACCAATCAGCTAAAAACAGAATAAGAACATTCTAGAAAAACAGGATCAGAAACTAATTAACAGAAAATATTTAGACTCTGAAATAAATAAGTAAAAATACGAAACTGATTGGTCAAGAAATGTCTACGCGCTTAAATTTCAGGACCTGCAATAGAACTATTTTTTGATCCACTACTAAAGTATAAGTAACGAAGAATCAACCAGGTCAGTTGTTGGTCATTCAATTCATTTCTTCCACGGCCAAAAAGTCATTCCGTCTACAACCCAAAAATATTTTTCACTAGAGGTCATGAAACCAGCAGCAGAACCGCAATTAAGATTCAAAGGAAAATACTTGCGGACTTTCTTTCATCAATGCGACACGCTGTCGCCAAAATCTTAAGAAAAAATACAGCGTGGACTTAATGAAAGCAAAGATCACACTTACGGTCCATCATTCATATGCACACACACATACCCACATATGTAAGTAAAGACAATTATTTTTATCCAACTTACTTCGGCCAACCATGGAACCATTTATTTAATAGATTTTATTAACATTTAAACACACACACACGTGTGAACAATCTTATTTTCATCTAACTGGCCATAACATTTTTTACAAAGGCCACTCGCACATTATGTTTCTCATTTATTTTCATTCCTGTTTTGTTATGAATATTAAATTGTTTGTTTCTTGTTGTCATATTCCATTTGTTTTACGTGCTTGTAAAAATTTGTGTTGTATTTGTGGTGGAACTAATCGTGAAGTAATATCCGTAAAATACGGACGAGAACTCATTCTCACTCGCTACATGCACCCACTACAAGCTCTCTTTTGAATTTTGAATTACATGGATATAGTAGAAAGAAAATCCGAAAATAGAATCGTTCCCAACATCGGCTGACTTGGCGTTGGATGATATAACGATATATATATATATAAAAATGATTTGGCATTAAACAACCCTCAAGGGTTATATGCCATAATACACAGCCAACCAACATTTAATGAGTAAAAAACAGTTCTCTTGTAGCAACAACTTTTTTGGTTCTTTTTGGAAAATATAGAATATTTAAGAGGAGATAGATATGTATAAAAACGTGTATGAAAGGATATTTTTTAATCCACCAAAATGGGCTATTTATCGAATTTTGAAAGATTTTCGGTATTTAAAGCAATAAAAGGTTAGGTTTCTTTTAAAAGATATTGTCCTTAAAATTCTGAAGACGTGTTAAAAGATTTGCATTAGGTTCGACTACACAAACGGGTTTGTTAAATAAATCAGATTTATTTTCCCTTTTTCGCAGTAACGGACGTGCTATTTTTTTTTCGCACCTTATTTTATCCTTATTACACGATATACCAAATTTCATAGGTTATGGGCCCAGGAGAAAGGATAATGGAAGTTGGCGGAATTGGTCACTATTTGATAGAGATGAAATCAAATAGGAAATTTGGGAAACAAAATTTCTAGCCCATTTACGCACTTTAGATTTAAAAGACGCCATTTTAGACAAAATCTGTAATGGAGACGAAACGGATATGAAAAGGAATGAGGAGGCCTACGCCGAATAAATGCAGTTTCTGGATGACCAAAGCCTCTCTCTTGTCATGAGAGAAGTTTCGGACAATGAAAGAGAAGCTCTCAGGATATTAGGGGGCCATTACACTTGTAAGGTGAAACCCAGAATTATTTCTCTTTATACTAAATTGATATCACTTAAAAGGAATGAAATGAAAGTGTGATAGAATATATTAGAACAGAAGAAACATTAATTGCTCTAAGAAATGCGGGGAAACATTTATTGATGGCCTAATATTTGCCATGGTTTTAAAAGGACTACCAGACACGTTTAATTTCTTTTCAATATATATGACCAATAATATTAATTTTGGAATTTATAAATTCGGCTGTTAATAATTGCTCGAATGCCATTGACTTATTTCAAAGTTTGACGTTACTGTTCCTTTGTGGGTATAAAACCTAAGTCAGTCAACCTCTCTTTTCATTTCTTCTTTTCTATCAATATGGTTTAGTCTAAAACGCGTCTAGTGACCAGTTTGCCAAACAGCGTTTCGAACATTTAGCCAACGCTTAGACGTTGAGCCAGGTCGAAAATCTAGAGATGCTTTCTGTGGGACTACTCCGTCCCAAAGAAACAGAGTTAAAAGTTGTAGAGAAACCAAGTATGGGTATTCTTTTTTCAGAAAAAGAGAGAAGGAATGTGAAAGAAATTAAACAGGAAATTTGAATTGCTCTGAGGTCAACCTACAAAATCGTCAAGACAAGCCACAAATAAAAGGAAACATTCAACACCAGATACAGTGTTTTTCTCGGCGAGTGGCAGACTATCTGTAGTTTGAAACGAACCAAAAGAGAAAAAGAAAAGAACTTTGAATTCGAATACCAAGCGTGGGTATTTCGTTGATAAACTGTTTCATATTCTTATATCGTTACGGTCCAACAGCGAGTAAATATTTTACTTGTTATAATTCTACCCTTCGTATACTTTACTTTATGTTATTTTACTCTATTGTATTACTTTTATTTTTTTAATTTTCTATTTGTGTTAAAGTAAGAGTTGAGAGTATAACTCTACCTGCATAGCGAAATATATGCAATGCAGTCATAGTCATAGAATTGTTTTGTAAAATTTATTTATTTGGCAATAAAATTGTTATAATGGGAAGAAGTTGTTTTGTTTCAAGAAACTTTTTTTTGCAGGTTAATGGAAGAGTAACTACTCCCCTTCTCTTGTTTCTATACTCTTTTTCTACCGTTCATCTCTCCCATCTCTTACTAAACCTCACTACCTCTAAGTTTACTATTATAGTCGAGGCTAAGTAAACTTCCATAACCTTACTTTTAGTACCCATGTGTTACAAGCTCGGAGTAATTTGATAAATTTTGCATATGATACTAATTTTGCATATGTTAAAAATTTAAAGTAGGGAACTAACGTTTTCGGAAGTTTCGACTTAAGTCAAGACATTGTGATAAAATTGACAAACTAATTTTCGAAAACGGCAACCAAAGAATTACCTTACATGCTGTGCAAAAGGGACATATGGCAAAAAGGACATATGGCAAGGATATGTCCAAATAATTATAAGAAAATAGGCAGTGTCGTAACTACTGTAAAAGTCCGGTACATAAAAAGGTGTCATACCAATATAAAAGGCGAGATAGAATCAAGAAAGTAGTAGAAGATATTTCATCTATTTTAGAAATAAATGACCACCCACAAAGGACCGTAGTATGTAAAGAACTTATGGGTGATGCGGCGGGAGGGCTACTTCGCATATAATCAAAGTCATAGAAAAATGTAAATATTTTGATGACTCATTCCAACCTAAAATCCACTTGGCTGATAGAACGACGACTAGTAGTATAGCATTAAAAAGGGGTGACGCTGATACATGTCTAGTAGATATGGACGGAAACAGTATCTCCAAAAAGGACACTATACATATCTTCCTACCCACAGGATATATTTTCTGCTAAGTCAGCTATAACATGCAAGAAAAATAAAAATGAGCTGGTACACAGGAATAGTACCAAATTTAATATATGTGTCAACAACAGGCTATGATATCTAATGTCTGCGGAGAACAAATCAGAATACCAGAGCTGCTAGGGTGTCAACACTTGGCACAGGATACTTGGCCATTGCAATTATGGTGACATTAAGAAATTACCAAATGTGGTCGAAGAAATGACAAAGAAAAAATAAGCCGTCCAAACAAGGATTGGGAAATCTGTATGCAGGGGAAATTTTCGTAGAGTAGAAATAGACAACCCGATAGACGAACATCAGTTTTTGAACTGGTACACATTGACTTAGCTGACCTTATAGAACTAGTAGATATAAATGGGCTCGGGTATGCCATCACATTAATGATTTTTTCGGGTGCAGTATTTGTGTATTTTCTGATGTCTAAAACTGATAGTGAATCTGCCACTAAGACACTTATCGTTAATTCTGCCCCGAGATGTGATGACGGGTCGGAATTCAAGTCAAATGGTTTCCAAAAATTATTCTGTGATAAAAGTATAAGACATGAAGTTTCAGTGCCCTCTTCACCCCACCAAAATGGGACGTTAAAAATGAATTGGCGAACCCTGTTTGAAATGGCTTCCATTGATCAACCTGGAAACGTATATGAACATCAAAGTGCACAAATAAATAACTACAATACTTGAAACCATTTAACTGTGAGCAAACAGATAAGCTCGATCTCTTTTTTTAAAGTTACTTACAAACCATCCGCTTAAAACGTATGAATAAACAAGATTTGTCACTAAATAACCATTAAGGTTTGATATGCCATTAAACCAAATGACCCCAAATCATATCAAAATACATAAATATTTATAAACAGGATTTGGCGTTAATTTACCTACAAAGGTTGATATACCATAAATACCAACTACATTTAGTTAAAAGTTAAAAGTTAAAGTTGGTGACCGTCGACGAGGGTGACCAGAAGGCTCCCTTTTCAATAGCTACTACACCGAGGTGTAAGGGAGGGCGGTACTCCTTTCCATGGATTGCCCCACTTTGCCCTTGATACGTACCTTATATTGCTAAGTATTAAGCAAGGAGGTATCAAGTACCATTTTTAAAGTCTTTGATATGACGCGACCTGGGAATGAACTCAGGTCTCCCGGACCATTGGCGAACACTCTACCCACTAGGCCAATGAGCCAGTTGAGTAAATAAAACTATGGATGGAGGACTTGAAACCATTTAACTGTGTGCCAACAAATGAACTCTTGCTTGTTTAAAATGTTACATACAAACTATTCGCTAACAAATCATATATACTCAATATATATGTATAAAGTGGATTTGGCATTAAATAACCTACAATAGTTGATATGTCATAAAACCCAACCAAACCAAGTCATATATATTCTATATATATGTAAAAAGTGGTTTGGCATTAAATAATCAACAATCGTTGATATGCCATAAAACCAAACCAAACCAAACCAACCAAGAGACTTCTCTAACACGACCATCAAAGTAGGCGGAAAAAAATTCATAAACCTTTGACAAAGGTCTCGAGTTAACTGAGAGAGTTTTTCTTTGGCGCCAGGAAGCCCCTCTTTTTTGGCATGCGCTGATTTCGCTTCCTGTCAGAGACCTCCTTGGAAACTGTTGCTTTTTCATTTATTTATTTTATCTTTTATATTATTGTCATTTTTATTTCTTTTTAATCCCCACAGCACTATCCCTGATACATAATTCATCTTCTCTTCCTCCTCGTTACTGAGGGAGAACGGAATAAATGCTTAGGTGACTTTGCCAATCGTTCATAATCCCCAAGACCTTCAACCTGTTCTTATCACCGATAGCTGTTTAGCGTTTGGAAAAGTTCCTACGGTTCTTCATTAAGTTCTTTAAAGTTGTGGAGGACACTTAAGTCTTTCAGCTGGAGTTTATTTCTCCTCTCAAGAATATCCTCATCCACTCTACATATAATAACTCTAGTTTTTTTCAAAACTTCCTAAATTTTCCTAAGATAAATTAACCGTCATCGTTTTAATGTTTTGATATATTTTGCAAATAAATTCTTATTTAGTTATTTTTTTAAAAATTACTATTCTTTCTCTATTCTTTATTTCCACTTTATTTTTGTCACCCTTGTGACTTTACTTTTAAACTTTTAACTGTAGTGTCCAAGTATCTTGTCTTCTGAAATCAAAATAGAAGGAAAGTATTCCTAACCAAAGAAAGCAATAAGTTTGCAAAGTGATATACACCTCAAAAGACCGAAGCTGATAAAGAATCCATCTTAAGAGATTAATTCTCGGAAAATGTTTATCTACCTTATGACGATTTCTATATAGGTTCTGTAGGAGACCTCAGTAAAAAAAAACTCTTCCAATGAAAACAATTAAAAAAAAACTTTAAAAAAACAAAACAAATTGAGATGAAATACTTTTTTATCTGATCAATCAAATTCATTTATTCAGTATTTTGCATTAATTAACAAAATCTCAGTTACATGAAGTGATCTGTAGGATATAATAAGAAATAAAAAAGTAAAATAAAAAATAAAATAAATTCAAAAAGTTTAGTAGTTCCCAGAACCCTCTGACAGGAAGTTAGAGCGGCGCATGCCTAAAGAAAAGGACTTCCGGGCACTAAAGAGAAATTCTACCTCACTTGTGGTACCCCTCAGACTGACCGGACCTCTTCCTCTTAGCTTGCAAGCAGGTAATGCACGTGTCCACTCAAGTCTCGGACTTGGCAGAAGATCGTGTCTCCAGCTAGCAGCAGCCTCTATTGAAAACACCTACTGGACATTACCACAAACCTCAACTTCATAAAACCACCGAAAATACTCTTAATATACACCTTAAATATACACCTTAATATACACCTTATCAGGGAGACGCGACTATTTATATTGGTTTCAGGAAGAATTTACACATCCATAGAATGGTTGTTGAATCCAGAAATAAAGTTTTGAGTTAAAGGGTTCCCCGTTTCTTTCCTTCCTTCCTTCCTTCCTTAGATTCTCTTGCAGCCAACAAGACACCAACAAGTTGAATGGGGTAAGAAGAGAACAATAGAGTCAGATACTACAACAACCGACATCCACCAACGATAACAACCTACGAACCACGAACTTACGAAATTAAACGAAAACAAATAAAACCAACAAATCTTCTTTTCTCCATAAATGTAAGGATATCAATTTTAAATCTCTAAAAATACAATGTTTAATCTGGGTCTCTCCCCACCTCTCTCTCTCTCTCTCTCTTATTAACCACATCCTTAAAAGATTAAGCTACTCAAAACGAATAAAGTAATTTTTAAAATGCTCAGAAGGCCAATGTTGTACCTTATTTAACGGAGTTTCTTTATTTGTTTATTTGCTTTTTTGTTTTTTGTTTTTTAATTTAAAAAATCATGTGTCCGTAAGAACAAATGGACAAATGGTTATAAAAAATATAAACAAAATTTGATTCTCAATGGAATTATCTTTAAGATATGTAAAACTCATTTATTTGCACCTTCATTAAGGTGGCGGTCAAATTTACAAAATAATTGACGGAAGGAGGTGGTGCATGACAACAAAATAAAAAAAAATAAAAAACGTTTTCAGAAATTTTAAGAAAAATGAATTTTAAAAGAAATCTAATCTTTTATTGCTTTTATAGGATTTACACTCCTATATTTTAAAATGGCTATAATGCCACTTGTTCCCGAAAAAGAGATGGCAGACGTCGGTTAACTAATCAGTCTCGGGAACCTATTGGCCAGGAAAACCACGTGGTTAGTGCTCACAACTACGTCCGCAACTTCAATTTCATCCCGCGTTTTTGGAACCTACTGCATGACAATAATTGTCTATAAATACTCTCATCTTCCATCACCACTCTTTTACATTTTCACTTACACGGTCAACACATTCTTTCCTGTGTGACTTCCAGCGAGAATTCTCTCACTCTCCCAATTTCGACTAACAGAGTCAACACACTATTCCTCTTTTTTACATTTGACTTCCAGCAGTCAACCACCTCGAAAATATCAACTCCATGCAACCATTCTCTTCCTTGTTATACTTTTTCGGTGAGACTTTTTCCAGCCTCGAACACAGAAATTTCGTCAAGCCACAGAAAGAAACAAATAGTAGAAATACTTAGTCAACACGCATAGGACACTTTTGTTAAATAGTTCTTTTTTGTAGTATGAGGGTTAGTTACACACACACGCAAACAAGAATATTTGACGAACAGTATTAGAACACTAGTAATGTTTTTGAATATTTCATTGAATGTATTGTTGATGTATAAATTTGAATTTGTTTGTACTGCTTTGTTTTAAATGTTCTTTTCGTACGCGTCGTTACACATCTTTACTTCGTTTGCCTTTTCCAAATGTAAAACTAAACTTAAATGGTGGGGGAAATAATAAATAAACACCAACAACATACCACAACAAATTGGAGAGTTCTATATCCACTAACCAAATTACATGCACCCCTACACTTTAAATACCGAAAATTTTAAAAATCCGATAATTAGTTGATTTGGGGAAAATTTAATAAAAATAACAAAAAGTGCATTTAGAAGGCGCGCGCCTTAAGACTGTATCGGTTTATCGGTTTTGTTAGGCTGCGTGTAATTATTATTCAACAAAAGGACAAAATATGTTGAAATGAAGAACCGAACTACATAAATGGAGTTGAAGAATTATAACAAACGTGTATTTATAAACAAACAACAACGAAATTGTTATGCGAGCAAGAGATACATGCAAAAGATTTGTTTCTGCAAAAGAGTGTTCAAACAAAAAGAGTTTGTTTTGGAAACTTTGACAAAAATAAGTGTTGCATACACAAAAGTGATTATCCTGCATTCAGTATATTTTAGGCGAATTTGCGTTCAGTGATTTGCAAGGATAGTAGTAATTCTACGCTGCAGGGAATAGCAGCGAAAGTAGTATTAATTGTAGTAAGAATTACTTATACTTCAATGTACGTAAAAATACGAAGTGGGTGTGTTCGCTATTTAGTTGATTTCAATAGCTCAAAGAAATTGGCTTGGGACTTATTTGTTTCGAGGTGAAATTTAATTCTCCCTGTCTTTGTTTTTGAGTTCAGCATGTTGAGTGTCAAAGGTTCCTGCGGAATGGTGGCTTAATTGTCAGGCGAAAATGCTTCTGCGTATTTATAAAAGTTTTAGATTAAAAAATGGATCAACTTTGGTTTTTGTATGTAAGGCTGGAATCAAGGTTTACTCCCACTAGTGGTTTGGGGGCTAATCGAAAGTTTGGTTAGTTGTAATAAAATTCCGCCTTTTGGGATCCTAAATTTGCTCCAAATTTAACTGTTTTTGGTTCTGGTTGAGGTACTGAGTTATTGTACCTGACTTTCCGACATATTGAACGGAGAACTTTGGGAGTATTATTTTAGTTATTTTGGTTGTATTTACTCTAATTTCTGAATAAAACAATAAAATATTTCAAATGGTCACATTTATAATTTACAGAGAAGAAAACATTTTATTTTTACATGTTGTCAGTTAAGCATGAACAAATTAATAGAATTAATTTAGTTCTGTGTCATAAAAAGACGATACGTAAAAATAAGATTACTCAGAAAATTAAAAAACTTTGTTAGTTTAATTATTTTTTAGAGCCGTGTCTCCTCGAGATTAGCAACTTGTAGCCAACCGACTCTAGAAAAAAAGATTTCAATTTGAGTCGGTTGATATCACAGTATTCTGATTAGTCAGGAAAAAAAAAACAGGTAAAATGCTTTGAAACTTGAATCCTTTCAACCTACGAGATATTTATGTGAACTCTGCCTCACAAGCGTAAATTACAATCGGAGTGGTGTTATAGTTAGCAAGCTAGACTAGTAAACCTTTACGAGTGAGTTCCAGTCTCACTGGGTACCCCATTCACACAGCCTTATGCCACATATAAGCAAAAAGCTTTGTAAATTACTAGTCCGTGATCGTGCCTTAGGGCCGGACAATTTGCATTCGTGCCGAGCGGTTGTTTACTTACTATAACACTTTGGCCTCGGGGGTCAGTCCCCATTTCCAAGGTCTTTGCTCGCTTGCAAGACTAAGTTTATAGCTTGGTACCTGAGGCGCCCAAAAAGGCGAATTGCCGACAGAATCAAGAATTTTTGCACCTGCCGTGCATGAGTCTTGATTCGTGCGCGAACCCCATCATAAAACGGCCTTGAGCCATATTTTGACACGTTGGGATGTCAGATAAATCGCATTCTACGATGAGATTTTGGGAGCCTCAGGTGCTGTAATGAGTAGCAGACTAAACCAGCAAACCTCCACGAGTGAGTTCAAGTCTCATTGGGTGCCATATTCATACGACCAGATATAAGCAAAACGCTTGGTAAATTACAATCTAGAATCAGATTTCATGAATGATAAATAGAAATCACAGATCAAAGTTCAACTTCTAACACTTGTAGAACCAATACAATGTCCAGACCTGGTTTCGGGGGTAAAGTTGTGGAGGATAGAGTTGGCCGTTTAGTCCACTCAGGGTTTATTTAGAATCCACAATTTACAACACAAAGAATACGAACAATGCAGACAAAAGAAAATTCACAACATGATAGCATAAAATAGATAATTTTATATACTAAAATTTAGAAAAAACAATACAAAGTGGGAAAATGTTTGAACATTGTTTATGTATTCGTGTGTGACTGGGTGTGTATGATACAACTATTATGCGAATGTAAGTGTGTGTTGTTCGAACATGTCTGTGTGTATGTTTATTCGTTGTTAAGACAAGGGATTACAAGGTAACAATTCTTACTTATGTATATGCGGGGAAACTAAAAAGTATATAGCAACAAGGTACTCGTCTACCCGCTAACTAAACGAGTGTATTTGTATGTGTGAGGCGATTTTGACGTCCATGCAAAGCATAGAACACTGAAGTGGTGCAAATATATCAATTTCATTATGGCAATGTGCGTAGTTTTGCTGGATATATGTTCTCCCATTTTTGGCTGTGTGTTCGAGGCGTCGAGTTGTCTGGAGCTATTTGTCACTCGCTGGGAAGAACTGAGAATGAGAGCGAAAGCTATCAAGCTGAGAGTGAGCGAGTGAGAGAGCTGTCAAGCTGGGAGTCAGAACGTGAGAGAGAAAGAACTGTCGAAGACGTAGAACAAATATAGGTATTATGTTACGTAACCGGCTCCAAAAGCTTCATTTGTTTTTGCGCGAGAGAAATGTAAAATACGCGGACGTAGTTAAACTCACTGGCACGGAACTATTCTGGGCTATCAGGTTCCTGAAACTATGTTATTTATTTTTGCGTCTAATTATTTGTTTCAGGAACAAGTGAGTTTTGGATCCTATTTTTCCAGAAACTTTCTGCTCCACGTGTTCATCGCCAGTCATTTAAAAGATATAGGAGTGTAAATCCTATAAAGCGAAACGAAAGGGCAAGACCCGATCATCTCGTGCTGATCTTCAATTCTCCGTCGATCGTAAGGCAATTATTCTGAATGTATTGGTGTAAGAGCCCCAATTTACCTGGATGCTGTTATGAATTATCTGTCTGCTAAGGTTCTCGAATTAGCAGGAAATGCTGTCAGAGACAAGGAATCCAGAATTATTCCTCATCAATTGCAGTTGGCTTCCCGTAACGACGAAGAATTGGACAATCTGTTGTCTTGAGCTACCACCACACAGGGTAATGTTCTTCCCAACATCCAGACCGTTCTTCAAGCCAAAAAGATCAAGAAGGCGGCTTAATGAAATGAAATAAACCATGTGTCTTCTTATACGCTTAAGGGCCTTTTTCAGAGCCACTAAGATTTTTTTTCCTTGAAAGTTCTGCGCTTTTAAAAGTCGTCTGTGAAAAATGTTTTTTTGTTTTGTTTTTTTGTTTTTTGTTGTTGTTGTTTTTTGTGTTTTTTTTTTGTCATTGCTAAACTTTAGCCACATGTCCTCGAAATATATGGCGTTATCTTGTGTTGGGGTGCAAAAAATCCTGACACCGGAAAGGAAGTCAAGCTCAGTTTTAGAGTGAAATTTCATAATTGAAAACCTGCATCATAAAATTTTTAATTTCAAGGGAAACTATTTCCTCTTTCTTAAAAGCAGCATTTGAACTTAACTAATAAGACTGCACCCCGTTTTAACCTATTTTGAGTCCCAATTTGATTACTTCTTCAATGGGAAACTACTAATCTTTTAATGACTTTGGGGATTGCTACTGCCCTTTTTTCTTTTAATGTTATTTAATCAACACTTAACTCTAATTTCGGGGTTATCTAAATGGTGTAATGATTAAAGCGCTGGACTGCAGAATCGTTGTAAGCGAGTTCGAACTCCAGTTGCGCTATTACGTTCACTTTCGGACAAATACCCTTGGGAAAGATATGAAACCCCTTATCCTTCCAGCTATCGGTTAAATAGTACCACTACTGTCCTTCTAGAAGGTTGTATTTGGCATTAAATTACCCAAGAAGATTGATATGCCATTAAACAACAACAAACAAACTCTAATTTCACTCGTCTTTATCAGTCTTCAATTTTCTTTTCACTATAACATCTCACTTATTCTAACACTTATATTACAATCGCCAAAATGCATTAGCCAACTTATGATTGGTTTTTCCGATATTTACATATATTGCAGGAGGGGATAAAATTGATGATAAATTCTCTTAGTGGAAGTGACTTTGAAATAGTTCCCTTTTCTGGAGAACTCTTAATTTCTGTCATCATTTACAAGAGGGATGGGATGATGTTAAAAATGAAAATAAGGAACTAAAAATAAAAATAGGGACAAACCATTTTTATACACAAGAAAAGAAGAAACAAAATCTAAGCCTAACTTGACTTGATTATCTAATGTGTTTTTTTGTTTTTTTCTGAGGAGGGAGTCCGAAACTGCAAGGGAAGACAACTTACAGATGAGACATGTTATAATCAGAAATCTCTCTTGATTTACAAATACATTCCTAACTAACTCACCTGCAAAACGAATAAATAAACAAACAAATAAAAACACCACGAGCGTATTTTTCAATTGAAAAAAAGTAACATTAATCGGATGTTGTCAGGACGATGCCTGTGACCAAAATGAATAAAACACGTCGCTGCGCGGAAAGGCTCCGCGCATCCATCCGGTTGAAATGTAAAAATAAATCAAAGGACCTTTTTTCAACCAATGAGGAACTTTCCTTCCAAAGTTTTTATGGGATCATTCGATCCCAAACGTGACTATAAAACGCTCAGAGAGAGAGAGAGAGAGAGAGAGAGAGAGAGAGAGAGAGAGAGAGTACCGTCACGCGTCACATTTCAAATAAGATCAAAGAACGTTGACACTCTACCAATAATCTAGCCCTGCATTTCCAAGACCGCTTATAGCTTACCGACCCACGTTACACCACCGCGCCACAAATAAACAAACCAGCCACCTAAGAACAACTTAACCCACTCACCCCCTGACCCTTCTCTGATGGAAGAAGAGAGCCAGTCAAGAACGACTTACACCCACTCACTTCCTGACTCGTATCTAGTGGAAGAAGAGAGCCTGTATATCTTCTGACGAACCAACTTTTATTTATTTAAAAATAAACAAAATTTTATATCATTTGAGATCTACAGGGTGTATTAGAAAAATTGATATTTCATAATCGAATAACTTGATCATTTCCCGTTCAGATGATCTCAAATTTTAACAGCATGCGTTGAAACAACTCATAATTCTATGCTTAATGTTTAAATACCTTTTCTTTCCAAGTGAATGGAATTTCTATACCCGAAAAGAAAAAACATTAAACATAGAAAACTTAAAATTCAACCAGCGGTTTTCCCAAAAAGAATTGACCCCATGTCAGTAGAATAGGATTTGAGTAAATACATATACCAAAACTCATACAAATCAAAACCACACCGTTCAATGTATTTTGTATATCTATATCATAATCTGCTTGTCCGTTAATTCATTTGCACATTATGTACATACACATACGTAGTGCATCAATAAGTTTCCAGACTTTTTGTACAGGCATTTAACATTGTCGTAGACGCTAGAAAATTCAGTATGTTATTGCTATACATCTTATGAGATGATTGACCAATTTTTATGATTTCACGTTCAAATGAACAGTTACAGCAGGAATTGGAATACACCCTACTAAAGCCTGATTGTCAATGCTGGTGAATTTCAAAAATGCAATCTGGACGTGAGGACACTTTAGAAGAATGATATGCAGTAAAATTCTGTTTTAAACTTGGAAAAAATGCCACAGAAACACATGGAATGCTTCAGACTGCTTTTCGACCATCTTGCATAAATCGAGCATCAGTATTTGAGTGGCATAAGAGATTCAAGGAAGGCTGGGAGTCTGTGAGGGATGATGAGAGGTGTGGGAGGAGTAAGGAAGTCAATACACCAGAGTTGATTGACCAAAAGGTTAGGGTTAGGGTTACTATGTTGAGGTTTTAAGGGAGTTCAGGAAGAGATTCCTAGGGAAGTGGCCAGCACTCTTCAAATCGGGTCAGTGGCATTTCTATCAGGACAATGTACCAGTCTACAACTCCATCTTTGTCTCAGACTATTTGACCAAGATGGACATCAAGACAGTTCCTCGCCCTTCCTATAGTCCAGACCTTGCTCTCTCTGACTTTTGGTTATTCCCTAAGCTCAGAGGCTGTCGTTATGAGACAATTGAGGAGATGAAAAAGGCTGTGAAGAAGGTCATTGACACGCTCACACAGGAGGGCTTCCATAGGACCTTCCAGAAGTTGTTGGAACGGTACAAGAAGTGCATTGCAACCGGATGAGATTACTTCGAAGGGGACTGGAGTTTCATGTGTGTACTATCAATAAAAGTGCCCATACGAAAAAAAGTCTGGAAACTTATCTAATGATCCTCGTACTATTCCAGCAGCCAAGTGGGATATTATTCTGCCTTCTCCCTCAATCAACTGGAATATTCTTAAACATTGAAGCTTGCCTTATTTCTAAGTTTAAACTTGCCAATAAAAATACTTTTTTGTGGCAAGAAATTAGGGATTATTCATTACTCAAAGTTCCTTAAAATGGTAATTATTACTATGAGAAAATACCTACAAACGGCGGGTTTTGTTGGCCTGGTCGTTCATCTAGTGTTATGGACCCCGTTGTTAATTCTCACACCCGGCTGTGTGGACATTTCACAGGTTGTACAAAAATAAAAAAAAACAACAGAGGGTGGAAGGAAGTAACAGACAAACACTGGTTTAGAACTGCAAATGCGGGAAACTATAGGAGTGTAAATCCTATATATAGGATTTACACTCCTATAAAAGTGAAGTTGGCGCTTTAAAATTCGATGTATGTATGTTCATGGCTATCGCGAGAACTCAACGAAAGTTTCACACAGCTACCAAAGTCTCACACAGCTACTCTTGTTAACTTTCCAACTCCCTGCTTCAGAGTCTCACTCCTAACTGACTGCCCCGGAGTCTAACTCTGACTGAATGATGTCCTTCGTCCTTCTCTTCCGGTCTCGCAGATTTTCGCAGACCCAGCACTTTGTGTGGTCTTTGCGCTAATATAGTCAAAGAAAGGTCTTCAGGACACCCCGGAACCGCTTCAAAGATGCCGGAGATAAGATCTCCTCTTTGGCCACCCATCCACGAGCACAGAGAGACCCACACATATTTGTTCATTTATATATATATATATATATATATATATATATATATATATATATATATATATATATATATAATATATATATATATATATATATATATATATATATATATATATATATATATATATATATATATATATATATATATATAATGCTCATTATCGTGCAACAATTACTGCTAGTAGAACTCGTGAAAATTCAAAGGAACAAAAAATCAAGAGAAACAATTTAAGCAAGAAAGAAGGGTTTGCAATGACAAATATAATTAGTATGATATATAGATTTGTCATTGTATATTTTTGTATTATTTATTACAAAGGCAACAAAAGGATTTATATGTAAAAAAAATGCAAATCATCCTTTCTTCTTTAAATAGCTACTCTCGTTTTTTTTTTTTTTTTTTGCTTTTTGTTTTTTTTTTTTATTCTTTAGAATTTTCCACGGGTCCTGCTAATATAAATAATCATAAGATTTTACTTATAAAACTTGTTTGGTATTAAATGATTATCAATAAAAGTTGATGCGATGTAAATAAGCAGTTTTCTTTCTTTTCTTACCTGAAAATCATTTCAATGGTTAAAAGACATGTGACTTATCCTCAAAATATTAATTTCAGTTGTAAAACTTCTAGAATAAGCATTTGTTGGATAGTATATGGTTTTTAATGTGTGCATCGTTTTTTGTGTTTTTGTTTTGTTTTGTTTTGTTTTTTTGGTGGGAGGGGAGTCTTGATTAAACCTGACCAGTGATGTCACAGACAACTGCTTTTTAAATGGACAATATGCTCTACTCAGGTTATTACAAAAAGAATTGATTAATATAGAAAATTATTTCCATTTTTCCTAAAAGTTGAGAACGAAGAATCATATAAAACAAAAATGAAGGATAATACTCATTCATATACGTAGTGTAAAAGATGTGAGGCAGGGTAAAAACAAACTATTTGTACATGTGAAAATTCAGCCATAAAACTTTATATCATAGTCTTGTAATTATAACGCCATAAAGTAGAAAATACATATGAGTTATATACTTGAAAAGATATCTTTAAAATACATAAAATTTTGCTCTAGTATTTTCTGAGATTTGTACAAGGGAGGGAATCAAGATAAGCGAATGTGCTTAACAGTTAAAGAGAGTTGATCTGAACTTAATTTGTTAAAACATTGAACCCGAGCGACCACTATTTGCACCGCTGGACATTTTGACTTTGAATTCCTTAATTCTACTAATTATTGCCAATAATACAAAAATATGCAATAACAAATCTGTATATCATACTTATTGTATATGTCATTGCAAATCCTTTTTTCTTGTTAAAATTGTTCTTGATTTTTGTTTCCTGAAATTTCCACGAGTCCTGCTAGTGGTAATAATTACCAATACAATGTTGCAATTTTATTTCTATGTATATATCTTTAATTATTAATTTATTTCAAATTGTCTATAGAATGTTGTAACATGTAAACATCCAATAAAAGATGAAAACATTTTACATTTTCAGCTACTTTTCAAGTCAGGACCCCAGAGACGTACAGTCGTGGAAACACGGGATCATTATTTATTTATTTATTCATTTATTTATTCTATGTCATTAGTAAAGAGAAAGATTGATAATAAGCGTAAAAAATATATTTGAAGTTAATAATTAGAAAATTTTATTTATTTATTCATTAATTTATTTTTGTTTATTTTATGTCATTATTCTCAGTCATTAACAAAGAGAAAGATTGATAATAAGCGTAAAAAATACATTTGAAGTTAATAATTAGATTTTTTTAAGACTGGTTTATAATTTCTTAGAATAATTCTTAGGTTAATATCATGAAAAAAATGTCCCCATTTTTTCCATAGATTTTGTTTAATCTTCTTTTACGTATGAAATATATTTCATTAGAAATATATTTCATACGTAATAAATATAATAGCATTACATATAGGATTTTTTTTTTTAAAACATTAAAGATGACGAACCAAATCGGAAAGGAGAACGAGTCAATATTTTTATACGTTCTCCTTTCCGATTTGTGTCACGCTTAATCATCGAAGCTTCCGTGGCTGAATTGGTTATGGTAATATCCATGAAGGATGAGATTCCGTGACGCGGAACATACTTTATTTTCAATTGCACGTTGTTTGCTAAGAAGAGCCTATCGATCCAGATTGTGATAAAAAAAAAAGCAAACAATAATTTAAAAAAATCTTTTAGAAATCTAGAAGAGCAACGAATTAATCTGATGATAGTATTAAGCTAATCAGTCTACCAATATACAAATATTTTCTATGAAGGCAAGAGGAATTGTTTTTTTATTACAAAAATTAAGATTTTTGCTAACATAGGAATGTTCGCTAAACAGAAGTTGTTTCCCTTCCTTTGTAATTCATCCATTTCTCTAGAAATCTTGAAAGGAATTTTGTACTAATGAACAAAAAATTTAATAAATGCTTTGAAATATATCACGAAAGATTGAATCTTGTATCAGCTAGAAGTTTTTATACGAAATACTTCAGAGGAATGAAAAGAAATGAGAAACGGAAGGAAAGACAAAATAAACTCTATTACACAAACAAGAATATTTAACATTTTATGTACACAATATATATGCAGGTGGCATTACAAATAGAGAATACACAAATATGTCCCATGGTAGAATTATACGCATATTGTTCCATGAACAAGCAGTATGTACAAGGGGTGCAAAATGGAAAAAGGTTTGCTTGATGAGTGATGGTAATATAACTATATGGTTTCATCGCTCCCGAATAGGGTCAGAGACAATATCTCTACTGTTTAAAGCAGCGGTAAATAGATGTCTAGAGTGGTTTCTGCTATGGGACACCCAATGGGCACTGAACATATATAAAAATTATCTAAGGGAGATAATTATCTATTGTATCGCTACAGTGAAATTGATTAAATTCGTGGAAATTCCACGCTATATTTAGAAATGGCCGCCCAAGATTGAAGATCAAAATCACATTTTAATTCTTTATGTACGAGTCATACAATAGATAATCTTATCATGTTAGAAGAAAATAATTCGTGATGACAATGACTCTTAGTTCTATTTTCATCTTTTATATCGACAATTTAAATCTCCTCTTTCTTCACATCTTCCTCCTCTTCACATTTTCTTTCTCTATCCTTCAAACTTTTTCTATCCCACCTTCCCTCTCTCTTCCCCAGCTTCCTTTTTCCTACCCTCTCCTTACTTTAACCTTTTCCCCCACTTCGACATCACGTTCACGTTACTCCATGGTATAAATAAGACGTTTTCCGCCACTTCTCTCTTCCTTTCCCCCCACTGAAAATATACTTATAGCTGAACGTGTGATACATTCGAACGATAAGTAAGTACATATTTATAAACAAGCGTATTAAATAATTCATTTTATAAAATATTACATGAAAAAAGAAACAACAGTTAATGTAAAGTTCGGTACTCTAAGCATTTAATCCCCCCTCTCTCAACAATTTTTGACAATTCTTAATAATTTTCAGCTTATTAGCATATCAGTTGTTGTGTTTTGTTTTTGTTTATTGATTGCTTTGTTTTGTTTTTGTTTTTTCAAGAAGAAAATTTTCCTGGAAGCATTTTTCAATTAAACCCAAATGATATCAACGGCTTTACAGCGCCGCTTCTGCCATTCTATCTGGAAAAGCTACGTAAAAGTTGCGACTCCTGTTTAGGATACTGAATATCCCACATTAAATAACCCAGCGTGTGTTTTATTATTGGCCACGCGGAGGAGTAAATAAATAAATAACACTTGCGTCTGAGTTTCTGTCTCTTATGACTTTCACATCCTGCATCTCTCTCCCTCTCTCTCTCTCTCTCTCTCTCTCTCTCTCTCTCTCTCTCTCTCTCTCCTCTGATTTTCGAGAGGTTGTTTTTGTGGTTTTCGTGACACTCCATTGAGAGCCAATTATTTCATATACATAAGTTACTTGTTATAATTGTTGCGCCCCGCAGATTCGATAATTATGAATTTCGGGGTGTGTGTATCCTCCTTGTAATTCTTTGCAAACTCATAAATATTGCCACTGTTTTGAGAAAAAAACACTAGAAGAGTTAGTTTATTTTCAATAAAAATTCGAATTATTATAATATCTAAGAAAACTCGAAAATTGTGAGATTGTAGGGGTAGTGTTGTTTGGTGAATATTTTTGGTCCCTCATTCTGTGGCTGTGGGTTTGGTTGATAGTTTGTTCCCCACAATTTATGTTGGCTCATTATTGAAAAGGCAAATGAAGTATATGATGCGAAACGATGCGGACAAAAGAACATTCAAAACGAAGCAGTACAAACAAAATTAAATTTATATATCAAGAAATACATGAAAAAGGAAACATTAAAAATATTCTAATATAGTCTGTTGAATATTCCTCTCTCTCTGTGCAGGTGTGCATGTAACTAACACGAGTCTGTTGAATATTCCTCTGTGTGCGTGCGTGTGCGTATGTAATTAACAGAGATTGTAGCAGCCACAGATCTATTTCCTTTCGCGAACCAATGCCTCCGCCAAGCGATTCGGCCACTAATTGACCAATCACCAGACAGAGCGCATTGATTCCTTCTTCCTCTAGAACTATTTTTTCTAGTCCTTTTGGTAGTCAGGGGACAACCTTAGAGAACAATTAGCCAGCAGCCAGAACAGACATCTCTCAGATCCACTGCTACGGATTCCACTTGGAACCCCTTCGCTGAAGAACACGCTGCTACTAGCTTCACACACACTTCCTACAAACACAAGGACCAACATGCTAACCGGCGACACCAAAAGGGACATTTTCTCACTTTTACTCTTTTACACCTGCTACTATAATAAACCTTTCGTTGTTGTTTTCAAAATAAGTTTCGTTATTCATTTTGTTGCATATTACACCTGTAAATAAGCGGAAGAAACAGGTGCATCCGGTCGAGGATGTCGGAATATCACCTTGACCTGTGGACGTGGTTGACTTCGGTGCAGATGCTTACGCCCACAGGAAGTAGGTGGACGTCAAACAATTATATAACCAGGTGCCACAGACGGCTTGAGTCAGTTGGAGTTCGAGTAGCAGTTCCAGTTGGAGATAAGATGCCGGAGTGAGAACCAGCTCTAGACAGAGGGCTTGGGCCCTCAGTGACTCTGGTTAAGCAGCCCAGTCAGAATGCTAAAGAAGTGCTGCTATGGTCAGAGGAACTCTGGTCAATATGTAGCAGTCTGTCTCCGTCTCCAACTCACCTCTCACACACAACCAACATCAACCCTTTCGAATAAAGTGTGAGAGGCATATTCTTATAAAGAAGTGTGTTCGTTTGTTAATTGAAGTCGTCATTATGTTTCTGCTTACATCTGCATGTATATGAGTATACAACAATTTGTGTTGTCAAATAATTTATAGTGTTATAGAAACTAACCATTTCCAAAACACTAAAGATATTATGGAAAAAACTAAATATTGAAAGTGTCCTGTAGACTATAAAATGTATGTGGACTAAGTATTTCATGTAAGGTATCGATATATAGAAATATAGCAACGGTCCTAGGAGGAACGTGTCTTCTCCCATGTTGGTTGTTTGTCTCTTTCGGGATTTGCCGAAATTTCTGAGGCTGTGTTCGAGGCTGGAAGAAGTCCAACCGAAAAGGCAGAACAGGAAAGAAAAAGTTTGCAGAATGTATACATTTTTATTGGGTTGACTGCTGGAAGTCAAAATGTTAGAGAGAGAGAGTGTGTGTGTGTGTGTGTGTGTGTGTGTGTGTGTGTGTGTGTGTGTGTGTTGTCTCTGTTAGTGAAAATGTGAAAGAGAATGAGTTCTTGGAAGACGAGAGTATGTATAGGCAATCCTTGTCATGCGGTCGGCTCCAAATGCGCCGACGAAATCAAAGTTGCAGACGTAGTTGTGTGCACTAACCACGTGACTTTCCTCACCAATAGGTTCCCGAGACTGATTACTTTACCGACGTCCACCATCTTTGTTTCGGGGACAAGTGGTATCACGGCCATTTTAAAATATAGGAGTGTAAATCCTATAAGATTACTTCTTTTGTATGACAAGGATTTTCAGCTAGGAGAGGGATATGTTTATATACAGCCCGTTCTTTAACATAACTCGTGATTTCTATCAATATAGAATTCCATTGAGAAATAAAGATTTGGTTTATTTGTTTAATGGCATATCAACCTTCGTTGGTTATTTAATAATCAAAGCCATCCTTGTAGAAGAGCAGTAGTAGTACTATTTAATCCTTAGTTGGAAGGTTCAAGTGGGTTCCTACTGTAGGGATTAGAAAAAAGAAAAAGAAAGTAAAGAAAAAAGAAGTAAGTTCAAAAAGTGTGGAAGTTCCATGAAGCTTCTGGCGAGAATTTGGAACTGTGCATGCCTAAAAACAGACATAAGGGCACGAGAAAGAAGCTCGTTCTCTTTTAGTAGTGAGCGTTGAATTGGAAATACCTGCTTTATTCTTCTGCAGGTAGGAAAGCCATGTGTCCGCTTAGCAACACACTGGTTCACTCTCCCATCATTTGCAGCCGTTTATATTAACAGCAATCCACGACTAAAACACCAAATAATGGACATATCAGCCCCGAAAACGGCTAGTGAATTTTAACCCCTTACTTGAGAGAAAAGACATTCCTCTCTACAGAGTAGTCATGCAAAAACCCAAACGAAATAACGTTGAAATTCAAAAGCTATCACCTATCTCCGCCTCTTTCCTTTGCTTTCTTTGCATCTTTCATAGACAAGAAGACGCCAGCGAATTAAGATGGATTAAGAATAAACCACTGGAGTCAGATATCAAAAACCAAAACCCAAAATAGACAACAAACATAACGAATAACAACAACAAAATCTACCATAACCCCATAATGGTGTCCAAAACGTGTGTTGAACACGCAGGATAAAAGAAAACATCCCGACAGAAAACAAAAAAATTTCCATGTGTTATAAAAAAAAAAATTCCAATATGGAAATGAATGGCTTCAACGTGACTTAAACCAAAAAACAAAACCCAAAACAGACGACAAACTGAACGAATAACAACAAAATCCCCATTAACTCCATACTACCTTTCCCAAGGGTATTAATCCGAAAGTGAATGCACTTGTGCGACTGGAGTTCGAACTCACTCACTATGATGTCGCAGTCCAGCACGTTATTTACTTGGAGACTGGAAGAAGATTTGGTTATGTTTATTTTGTTTGTTGGTTGGCAGTAGTCGTGATCGTTGATTTTGGTTTTTGGTATCTAACTCCTTGTTCTTCTTCTTTCCCCATTTAACTTGTTAGTTTCTTTGTGAAAGGCTGCAAGAGAATTTAAGAAAGGAAGGAAAGAGACGAAGATATCTTTTAAATCCAACTTTATTTTAGGGGTTTTAATGACTATTCTTTGGCGAGGAGAATTTTCCTGAACCAGTAGAAATAAATCACTCATATATTTATCATTTTCGGTGTCAGTGAGTTTAAGGTTCGTCGTTATGTCCAGTGGGTATTTTTCCATAGAGGCCACTGTAAGCAGGAGACAAAATCTTCCACTAAGTCCGAATCTTGGGTGAACTTTCTGCAAGCAGCCGAGTGGAAAAGGGTCATTTCAGTACTACAATGAACGCTGAAGTGAGCCCAGATTTCTCTTTGGTGCCATTAAGTTTGTCTTTTAGGCATGCACGGATTTTATTTCCTGTCAGAGGCTTTAACAACATACTACCACAGAACTATTTGACTGTGTGCAAATGAATGAATAGTGTTGAATAAAATTATTAGTGTGAAATATCAATACTTGTAACCACTTCACTGTGAGCTAACAAATTATTAATATCTAATAGAATTATAAGTGTTAGATGGGAATACTTGAATCCATTTACCTGTGCAAACAATAGCAGTACTTAATTGGGTGCAAACAAATTCCTCTAACATTTTACAAATGAAATTACCATCAAACTCTTCACTGATGAATCATATATATATTTCCATTTAACTGTGTGCAAACAAATAACAAAATGATGTGAAATAAAACTGTTTAGCCATTTAACTGCGTGTAAACAAATGACTGGTGTTAAATTGAATTGGTATTATCAAATAACTATACTTGAAATCATTTAAATGTGTGCAAACAAATGAGCTCTGGCTCGTTTGAAAATGTTACCAACAAACTATTTGTTCACAAATCATATATCTAATATATGTATAAAGAGGATTTGGTATTAAATAACCCTCAAGGGTTGGTATGCCATAAAACCTAACTATTCAATCATGTAAGAAAGGTTCAAATTAAACTTAGAAGAATATCTGACTTATTTACTTGACCCATCTACAAATATATAACAAAACTGAGTAAAACCGAATGATTGATCGACAGTAGCAAAGTCAAAATAGAATATAACGATTCTTCTGCTGCCCTTGTCCATTTTTAGAGGGATTTTAAATGATTGTTGCCGAAACAGGAAGATTCAGCTGATCAGAGGTCCGATGAAATAAACAAGTCCGTCAAATGAAAGCAGGAAAGATAAAGTTTGAACGTGGCCATATAAGATTTATACTCTTATGTTTTTTGAATGGCTGGCGAGGACCACGTAAAGCAAAAACAATTTTAGAAAAATAGGATCTATGTCTCGCCTGTTCCCAAAACAAAAGTAATGGAGCGTCAGTAAATTAGATAGTTTCGGGAACCTGATTAGACAGAGTAGTCAATCGTGGTATGCTTTCAACTACATCCGTGCATTTTGATTTTGTCCCGCGCAAAAATAAATTTTACGTTTGGAGCCGGTCATGTGATATGGTTACCTATATTGTTTACGACTTCAAAAGCTCTCTCTCTCTCTCTCTCTCTCTCTCTCTCTCTCTCTCTCTCTCTCTCTCTCTCTCACACGCACACACACACACACACACACAAACAAACTTCACTCTTCCAGCTAGTGACACATCGCTCAAAACAACGTGACAGCTTTCATACTCATTCTCAGTTTTTCCCAGCGAGTGACACATAGCTCAAGACATTTCGCCACGTGCTATTTCAGACACGCAGCCTAAAATAGGAGCCAGCAAAAATACATTCATTGCCATAATAAAATTGGTATATTTACCACACTTCTGGAATCTACACTTCACATGGACTTCAAAATCACCTCACCATACAGATACACACGTTTAGCTAGCGGGTAGACGAATGCTTCGCTGTTCTGTGCTTTTTAGTTTTTTTAGCGCACATACACACAGCTATGTTCGAACGAAACAGTTACCTTCACATAATATTTGTATCAGCCACGTCCACACACACACGAATACCTAACAAATAATAATTGAACATTTTTGCTTACTTTGTATTGTTTTTGCTTAGTTGGTAGTATATGAAATCGTCTGTTTTGTTATCGTGTTATGAATTTTCTTTTGTCTCTATTGTTCATTTCTTTGTGTTGTAAATTGTGGACGCCTCTCAAAGTTTTGTTTCAAAGAAAACCTCGATAGAACTAAACGACCAACTGATCCTCCACAATGTAATGGTTACCATTATAGTCAATTGACACGGCGACTGAGTTCAAATCTTGAACAAGGATGTTTTCCTTTCCACCCTAAGTAAAAGTATACATCCTGTTATGGGTAAATAGTAGAGCAGACTCTTTAATCTCGTTATGGCAGCCGATCAATGAGAAGGAAATCTCTGAATTCAAACTTTGAACTTCGCTTAGAATTGACCTTGTGTCGCATTCTGCTCGTGTAGAAGTTGGGCAAATATATATAAACAGATATTTTATATCTACGAACATATAAAAAATTACACTTTGAGTTTTAAAAATGTAGGTGACGTGTGTTTACTCAGGATAAAAATAATAGAATTAACATCCTGAGGATGAAACAGGAAGCAAGAATCAAAGAATCCAAACGTTTTGTAGAATACTTGTGGAGTGTCGATGCGATTAAACAAATCATAATCACTTGGCACCGAATGTGATTTGTGGATCTGTTGGTGTTGTTCTCAGTGATATAAGTTTGATTAGCAACTGAGCGTCAGGACCTCAAGCTGTCTAATTCACTCGTATTTGTGCGTAGCCGAAGGATCAGACGAAAGGTAGGAAAATCAGTTTTTGTCATGAAACGCCTTACAACATAAGCAAATTTTTAATGTTATAAGTGTCTGGCTTCCTTGCATTTTCTTTGGGCTTTGCTCTTGTCGCTCAGTTTACTTATATATTTGTAGATGGATCAAATAAATATGTTAGATATTCTTCTCGGTGATCCATACAAGCTTAATCATCGTAATTTGGAGCTTTCTTGCTTGAATAATTGAAAGCAGAAAGATACATTCTTTTGGTATTTACATCAGTCACATCATCTAGAATCTTTATTTCTGAATGGAATCCGGTGCCGTTAGAAATCGTAAGTCTTGTAGAGAAGAGGAAAATCTCATATTTTGGTTTGGCGCGCAATTTAATTCAAAACTTAATTTTACCCAATCAGGATGACTTATCCTATTCAGCCCGGACATTCTTTTCCGGCTAGCAAAACGGGTGAGCGGCCAAACCCAGTCTCTTTGGCTTGAGATAGCGACCAGAACAGACGTTCCTCTGGCCGTCCCTACTTAGCGATGCTTGTTAGCTAGACAAGCCGCCCAGTGTGGACATCTCACTGCGGCTCTAACAGCAGCAGCAACAACATGGACACTCAACGAGGGAACCATCTAATTTATGGATTTCCTACGAGGAATCCCAGTTAAACATAAATTAGAAATATACAACATGCCTCGCACAGGCCCAACTTTGTGTCACCCCAAAATTGGCTATGTCGATCTGAGCGTAACTCCGCTCTCGACACTAGTTCCCTTTTCACATCTGGTCCACACATGGAGACAACGCAGACTCTCCCCCAAATACCAGATACAAAACTACACGGTGACTCTAAACACAATCCCTCACACGTCCCGCAACACACGCTGCCATATCAACATCCCACTAACAAGCCTAAACTCCACGAGTCTTGCAGCACCAAAAGCAAACCATATTCAGTGCTGCAAATAAAAAAACTTTCTTTGTTGTGTTGTTAAAGAAAAGTTTCGTCATTCATTTGTGTTGCCTAAAAAAATATAGTGTTAGAGAAATTAACAATTTTCCAAAACGCTATAGTCTTAAAATAGATCCACTTTTTTCGTGCAAGAGTCTTCCAATTGTTATTTTTTGGTAGAGGTGATTACAAGGTGATTATAAAATGATAAAAAACGTAGCGTTTAACACCCAAAGGTTCCATCTGCTACATTCCAGTGTGAATTACAATGTTCTATATATATTAAAACCGACTTAAGCTGTTTGATATCAGCACCAAAGATAATGAGTATGAATGCTCTTATCAAGGCTTAGGGTTAAGCATATTACTTGAAAAAAGAACTCTCCTAAAAGGATTTATACTTACCCTGTGATTTTAAACGAGTTCTGATTTTGTCTTCATAAGGTAATATATGATTGATTGATTTTAACGACATGTGAATCTGTCTTGGGTTATCCTATCTTTAGAGGTTAGAAAATTGCATTCATTGTTCATTTATATTCACATTTTTGGTATAGTTATCTCTTGAGAGTTTTTTTTTTTTGTACCAAGTTATATAATATCAAGTATTCATATATAATATTAATAATTATATGGTTTCAATTACAGGGTGTCTCAAAATAAATGCAACCCATTAATATGATAATTCATATTGCATCCAGTCATCTTTTATTTGAGTCTAAAAAGCAATCATATCACTTCAGAAAAGTCAAACCAGATGACAAGGGAGGAAATAGATTGACTTTATCCTACAATGCACGGGAAAAACCAAGTTCTTGGGAACGTCTTCGGAAAGACTTTTTTGGGCTCTTTCCGAAAGAATCTCTCACCGTATCCACATTGTCAGAACATCTTGCTGTCAACTTCCTGCCAGATCTGGGATTTTCTGCCTTCTTGTTGAGGTTGTTTATTGACTCTGTGGTTTTGAAATTTGTGTACCTAAAGATAAATTTGGCTTTTCTGTGGATAACTGTTAAATCAAACTTCCTGCGAAATTTTGCATGCACAGTTTTGAATGATTTTGTCTCCAAATAAGTAGTGACACAAACTATTTTTCCTCTCTTGTCCAAGATATTGTAATCAAGGATTAATAGTTGTTATAGTAAACTATTTTCAAATCTGAAACGAAAAAGAACACATTATTATTAGTAGAGTTATTAGTAGATTGTCATAAATAATTTCTGTTTTAGTAAAATTAACTCATTCACGAATAATTCAATAATGAATTAAAATCAATCAATCATGTATATACATCATTATTTTCAATATTAAAAAACTATCGGTAATCACTTTATATGACAACAAAGGATTTTTTTAACATACATACCATAATATGTTTGAAGAATCAATACTATAATAAGCAAGGTGTCTGTCATGTGAAACAAAAAAAGACGGATATACGGCCATTTTAAATTAGATATTTTTAAACGCTAGTTAAAACTGCGTTCACTGCTGATTATCAGATAATTCACAAGGTTGTCAGAGTAATCATTTTTGTTGAAAGTGGGCGAGAGATACAAAAAGTAAAGGAAATGATAAAAAGATAATAGAAAAGAGCTGACATAGCAAAAAAAAAAAAAAAAAGGCTGAGATTATCATTATTATTATCACAATTACTCCTTGCAAGTTTTTCACGTCAACATATACTGATGGTTTTTCACTAGAGTCTGAGCGATAGGAAGTCTCCTCAAATCTCCAGGACTCTTCTGGCAAGGTCTAAGTACTTGTCTATTTTTTCTTTTTCTTTGAGTTTTACTCGGTGGTCGACCGAGATAGCAAAGTTCACAATTCGGCAGGTCATCTCTCTCTCTCTCTCTCTCTCTCTCTCTCTCTCTCTCTCTCTCTCTCTCTTAAATCATGACTAAGTCTGGCCTTCTGGCCGACATTAGATAATCTGTTTGTATATCAAAGTCCCAGAGAATTTTGTGCGTCTCATTCTCCAGGACGGATTCTGGTTTGTGCATCTACCATTTAGTTGTATGGTCAAATTTAAATTTCTTCTACAATTCTCAGTGAATAACCATCCCCATTCAATCGTGTCTAGTCTTGTACTATTTTTGCGTGAATTTGCAGCATTCGCTTATTATGTGATTAACCGTTTCGTCTCTACACTTGCTATTTTGTTGAATTTTATCTATTTCTGCTTTAATATAGTTGGTCCTTTTGGTGTTGTTTTGTGCTGCTGTTAGAAGAAATTCAGTTTCTCTCTTAGTTTCTTTTACGTAGCCATAACTAAGTTTTCTCGTGTGAGATTTCGTCAGTTTGATGCATGAAATATCCATACAGTTGTTTTTATTCCCATTTTCGTTTCCTTGTTGTTCTGTCAGTCATTTGGCTGTCTATGCTGTTTCTGTTCGCTATAATTAATCTTTCTTTGGTCTTTTTCATGTAGTCTTCGAGTCCTTGTACTAATCCATCTACGCTATCTTCAATACTATTATTATAATCTTATTACTATCTTTTAAAATTAAATCCTTTCTGATATTGATATTGAATATATATTTCAGATTGAAGAATATACTATATTCATTAAAAAATATTGAATTTCTTTTATGTTACCTATCAATGAAGTGAGGGAGACATGATTATAGACTTCAAATAAATACGACCATGAAAGTAATTTAGCAAAGAAACCATTCAAAATTTATGTTCTCTTCTTTAAACTAATTCATTACAAGCAGAAATTTCTTTTCGGAGGGATTTCTACTAGTGACCGTTAGATAGCGTTGCCAAAGCTGTTTACAAGAAGGAGGCGCGAATATTTCATTTTCTTTTATTTTCAGGGTGCCTTAAAACCTGTTTCGTTCTCCGTAATTGAGACGTTTTCTCCTCTATCTAACCCTGCGTCGCATTAAACACGAGACGTTAGAATAGTGTACAATATACAATGTCCTAAGCTTACTTACACTTAGGTACATTTAATTCGACACTTCTTATAACGAAAGGAATACTTCTCAAATAGGTGAGAACAAACTTTCATATCTCTAAGGAACTTTACATTCTCGTACGTACAATAAGCTAATTTCTAAATACAGTCCTTCGTTTGCCCTTTTTGTGGCTCATTTTATTATGTATTCTGGGATTGAAACTCAGGTCACCAATTTTGTTTCCTCCGACAATAACCGTTACGCCACGAACCCCTCACTATACAGTACTCAGTTCGGCACAAAGCCAGAAATATCGGACACCCAGTGAGAACAGAATTCACGAACAATAGTCCGCTAATCTAGCTAGCTAATTACACTACTCTTTGTTAAGATTTGTCATTTAACGCTTAGCGGATACATGAGTGGCTTTGTATTATTACAACCATTAAAATTAGCATTGCAATTTTTGAAAGAATGTTCACAGGGCCAGTGCATGCGACAACTATGGTCAGCCCCCTCTTTACCCCTTTAGCACTAATTTTCCCAGAAAAGCAAAGGTTTGTTAAAACAAAGACAAAAAATGGTATACTTTGAAAACAAATTCTTTACACATGAAAGAAATATTTTGGAAATGAATGTATCCTTTAGATGTTTTGGTAATTATGCATTGTTGCATTAGTTTGAATTTCCAGTAACAAATTTCTATATGAATGTGTAGTGTTCTATTGAGGAAAACAGTAAAGCAGTGTGTTGATTATGAAAATCGCGTACTACTTTCAGCTGGAAGCATACCATCGTGACCTGATTTTAAAGTAGACTTTCATATGAGCACATTGTATACCATATGAACGCTGCAATGGTGGTGAGATGTGACACATAGACGGTTTAATGTGGGGTGTCCTACAGGAAGCAAACCTCCAGGGGTGCAAAATTGCTCTGTTCTCTCGGCATTCCTCTTAAGTGGCGATTGAGGCCCAAGGAAAGCAACCCAGTTCTTACCACTTTTAGGCGATGGGGTCGATACTGCCTGGGGTAATGCCCGCCCCGGAGCTGAGATGTTAATATCATAAGTTGCCACTAGGTACAGATACCTGGCAGAGGAAATTCTGTTCTCTGAATACTGCTATAGTATTTACCTAACCTCTCCGCCACATTTTTAGGCAGAAGGTCCTTCTACGCATGAAAGCACCATCGAGGGCTTGGTCACCATCAGCACTCCTCTCGCCCTTTCAGACGAAGGGGTAGATGCTGCTTGAAGAACGGCCCCCTGAAGTCAAGATCTTCAATATATCAGCAATTTTTCGACCGTTCAAGATTAGTTGAAAAATGTAAACTGGCTTGGAATTATTTTTCTACTTTTAGTCGGTCAAGTCATATATAAGATCTGATCAGTTTTTTTTTTTTAAATATTCCTTAATTAAAAGTGTCAGAGTTCAGGTTGACACAGGCACAAGGCCGCAAGTTTGGAGCACCGTGTGAGGATCAAACTCACTACTCAGTAGTAATTAACCAGTGAGACTCACTTTCTATAACCTTTACGCCATGATAAGGTAACCAAAAAGTATATAACATTTATATCTAAGAAAGTAACAGCATATCGTGAAGAGATTCTAAATATTTCTGTACTGTAATATTCTGATACAATAAATGATTGACTATTACAAATTATTTAATAACGTTGGGATTATTAACAGGTATCGTTGAAATTTTATAAGAAAATCTAATTGAATAATTAAAGTTGTTTCTTTTGGTCTATCTTGTATAGATGAATATACGGAAATCCAACACGAAATAAAAGCATTTTTGTACGCGCTTCAGAAACAGCAAAAATATCACAGCTTGAAGACTGTAAATAAAACGCACCCTGTTTGTTAAGGAATCTCCTTAACACAGCTAGATAGAAAAAAGCCGAAAACCCATCACCGCCTCTCTCTTTTTTTAACACTTCGAGTTGATATGCCAATTTCCCTTCACCTCCATATCTTGTCTCTGAATAAACAAATCTGTTATGCCGACAGAAAGTCAACGAACCCGTCTAATGATTCCACTGCTCAAGTACCAAAAATATGCCCTACCCGATTTATTAATCGGGTAAAATATATGGCGCGGTATTATTTTAACAGCATTCTCGAAAACGCTTTGAATCCGAGGCGAATAAAAATTAATCGGCCCGACAAAAATTTTCAAGACTTGCATAGGTAACATAATTAAGAAAATAACGGACGAGTTCTGGATAAAACGTAAACGTGAATACACATTTGGTTTTATAATGGTTCAATGATGAAAAAAATACGATATTTCATCATACTAAAATAACCTTTCAACAGACGCCAAAATCAGTCTAGAACAGTAACGAACAACTTTCCTTTCCCAGACAGAGAATGAATAAGGAGTAAGAGACCAGTAGTAAAACCAGATAGCGACCAGAACAGACTTGAAAATTTTCGCTCCATGAAATTCAAAGCTTGACAAATTCGAATGCTTTTCTTAATACAGAACTTCTCGGAGCAAAGAAAATAATACACACTCATACTACAAGACATTAAAGGAGAAATACAAAAAGAAAAGTTATATTGATATAATCTTACACAATACACATTTTTATTCATTTCAATATGTGTCTTCTTCTTTTATATCATACTGTTGCGTGTTTGCTACTCACTTTATTTCAGTGAAAAAAAGAAAGAGGTTGTTCCGACGACGACTACCAGCACATAGCTACGTGATAAATTACATTAACCCCGCCTCTTTCTGCTAGAACCCGTTACAGTTTTATTCAATTTATTAAAGAAATAATCCCAAAGACATTTTACTGTAAATCTAAAAATTCAACGTAACAGAATAAATCTACAATTATGTAGCTTTGTCAATTGATTGGTTTTAACGGCATCTCAACTTGTCAAGGGTTATTTTATGCCAAGCGGTTAGGGAATTGTATTCATTGTACGTTTATATCTAGATTTTTTTGTGTAGTTATTTAAGAGCTTTTATTTTGTTTTGTTTTGTTTTGTTTTGTTGGGGGGCGAGTGGGTATCACACAAATCGTCTAAAGTAGCTAGATACAAGAGGCCCACCCAAGAAGAAAGTCGCCAAAGCCAAAAGAGAACATTGACGGTCTCCCGTACGAACTTCACTTGAACCTGTTGCACATGTTTGTCTCTTATTGGATACACATTTCTTTAGTTTTAGATAAATCAACTCAGAACACGTAGATAGGAATATTCCAGAAAAAAAAAAAACAGGATCAAAATCTCACTTACATAGAATTTATACTCTTATATCTTTAAACCAATCAGCGAAGGACACATAGAATAGAATATTCTAGAAAAAGCGGATCAAAAACCAACTTGTCGTAAAATTTGTCACAGAAACAAAAATAGTTAGGTTCTAAAATAAATAAGTAATTTCTGTGAATTTGATAGGTTAAGACATGTCACGGGTTGCGTTTTTGCCGACGTCTGCGCATTTGAACTTTATTTGATCTGTAATAAACTTAAGGTATTTTACTTTGGTCCACTTTTATTTTACCCAAAAGTATGAATAGCGAAGTTTTTTAGTTCAAAGCAAAGAGTGATCGAGAGATCTGCAAATAGTCACATCACGGCACGGTAGATTGATGCCAGACGACCAGCTAATATACACTACGGTTAGGAAAGTGGACGAAAACTCATACATACCAGGACACACGCATATACATACACATACATTTGTATGTAAGTACAGGCCTACCTTCTCCTTTTAATTCGGACATTCAATACGCACATTCAATTTGACCGAGAACATTCTTGCTTTACACACACACACACACACGCACATATATGAACACCTTTTGTATAACCATTGCCATTGTCGAGATTATAAAATATAAAGTTGTTTTTCTTTAAGGTTCTGTTTTTTTTGTCAAATTTCTTGTATCTACATTGCTTGTGTAAATTTTTGTTGAACTATCGTGGAATTAAAACCCGATGTTTTGCTTTTCGCAGAATCTCGGGAAACACTATTCCTCCACATCTTTGTAGGCAACAATCCCTTTGTTGGTAGGATTTAGAATACGCTGTTAGATACAGAAATCTCTTCTGATTTATAAATTCATTTCAAACCCATTTACCCGCAAAATGAATAAATGAATAAACAAATAAAATCATCACGAACATATGTTTCACTTGAAAAAGGGTCAACTGGATGTTGTCTGAACGATGGCTTATAACAAAATGAATAAAATACACTTTAACCCTCCTCAGAGAGTTTATCGGTTTATCGCCTGGCGCCTGAGGCGCCCCGAAAAGGGGAATGCCGACGGAGCCCGATGCATTTTATGGAACGTGTGGGCTCATGATATGCGTTCGAACCCACCTAAAAACGGCCTTGTGCCATACTCGTACGCTGGTGGGGCGTATGACAAATACAGCACGTTCCTTTTTGGGGGAGCGACGCATTTTTTTCCACTTGGTGGTGCACGCTTTGGCCGGCCGTGGTGTATGCTGCAGGGTTCAGTCGAGTGTGTATTATCACTGGATATACCTCTGGCCTCAGAGAGCCGTCTCCCCAAGCTTTAACCCTCCTCGGAGGAGTTAGGTTTATCGCCTGGTGCCATACATGTACGCTGGTGGAGCGTATGAAAAATACTCCGCGTCCCTTTAATCGGCCTTTGGGCTTTTAACCTTGTGTCAAGCCTTGTCCGGTGGGAGACATCGGCAAATATCCAGCACGTCCCATTTCTTTCAACGCACTCCTGAGTCTGTTCAGGACTTTGGTTCAGAGCGAGTCTCCGAAAAGTAACAATGGCAGACTTGGGGCCGGAAGGCTCCTAATTCCGGCTGGGCTACCTCTGGGTGGACGAGCTGCAACATTGACTCCTTTTAACCCCGTGTATGGCACTAGAGCTAGCTGTCTAGTTCAAACCATAACCCGGCATACGTGCCCGGACCCAAATTTGGGTTCGTGAAACTACTTGGCTCATCAGGCTCACATTATACCAAGTGAGCCGATGAGCGACATAGACCAGTAGGGTTCGAGTCTCGGTTCGTTCCCGACTTCCCACTCCCCTTTTATCCCCACTTTAATCGGCTTTCGGGCTTTTGATCTTGTGTCAAGCCTTGTCTGGTGGGAGACATTGGCAAATATCCAGCGCCTCCCCCTTTTTACAACGTACTCCGGAGCCTGTTCTGGACTTCGGTCTGGAGCATGGCTCCCCAAAAAGGAACACTGGCAGACTTGAGGCTGTAAGGCTTCCAATTCCGGCTGGGCTACCTCCAGGTGGGCGAGCTGCAACATTGACTCCTTTGTGTGTGACACTAGACCTTCCTGTCTAGTTCAAGCCCTAACTTGGCATACGTGCCCGAACCCAGATTTGGGTTCAGGAAACTACTTGGCTCATCAGGCTCACATTGCACCAAGTGAGCCGATGAGCAACATAAACCGGCAGGGTTCGAGTCTCGGCTCGTTCCCGACCTCCCATTTCTTTTTTATCCCCACCCGCTTTATTTCAGTGCATGTTCCTTTTTTTTACAACGAAGCTCTCAAGGCTGAGTCCCACTTCTCGTGGTCATATTCACATTGCCTCCCAGCAACTAGATATGCAAAAGGTCCTTTTAAGAACCATTAGAGGTCTACTTCTGCGGGTTGGAGTATTTCTGACGGTCCTTACAGACTCGTCGAAGCAGACGGCCCGGAGGCAAACACGAAAAGGACTCTTAATCATCCGCTCTAAACCATTCGGTCGGTTCCGTTGTCCGTTCGTCCGTTTGGCTGCGCAGCGCTAAAGGCACGAGTTAGCCTTTAGCTGCTGCTTCACTATCTGCGCAGCGCTAAGATACCGCCAATCTTAGCCGCGGCCTCCTGGCCTGTTTGCTCGATAGTACACAGCTTTGGCACGGAAAAGCCATAGCTACCGTCTCCGATATGTCCGCACAGCTTTGACACGGCAAAGCCATAGCTACCGTCTATGATACATCCGCACAGCTTTGGCACGGCAAAGCCATAGCTACCGTTTCCGACACGCCCGCACATCTTTGGCACGGAAAAACCTTAGCTACCGTCTCCAATACGTCCGCACAGCTAGGGGCACGACAAAGCTCTAGGCTCACCGATTCGCTCGCTCGACTTCGTATGTGCTAAGGCCTGGAAAACCTTAGTCACGGTTACCCTGTCCGTCCACTTGGTCCGCGGTTCTAAGACACCGTTAAGTCTTAGTCACCACGCTTGCTCGACTCTACGAGACCAAGCTGCCAACACCAACTTCGACCACGACGCTCCAGCAATGCAGCATCCAGTCCACGTACGAATCGCTGTACGGAATGCCCTAGCATTGCAGCATATAGCCCACGTACGACTCGCTGTACAGGCTAGCAAACACATCGACACCCCCCAGTTAATCCAATATACTTCAAAAGCCGGGACATCGATCTACCAACGTCAAACAACATCAGCTACCTGCACCGAACGTCCAGCTGCACCTATCTACGACTCGACCAATATCAGTTACCCGTATCAAACGTCCAGCTGCACCTATCTACGACTAGACCAGCATCAGCTACCTGCATCGAACGTCCAGCTGTACCTATACGACTCGACCAACGTCAGCTACCTGCAACGATCGCCCAGCTGCACATAATCTACGACTCGACCAATATCAGCTACCCGCAACAATCGTATAGCTGCTCCTCTACGACTCGACCATAATCAGCTACCCGCAACGATCGTCCAGCAGCACGTCTACGACTCGACCGACATCAGTTACTCGCCTCAACCATCTAGCTAAAGACACACCTCTCACGAACTTTACATACGGCCTAGTAAATACGACAATAAATTGTCATCTTTGTTATATTTGTTACCTCGCCTTTGTTTCCTTCATTGTCTTTGGCTGTTATTACTCGCACGCTTAACTTAAATCATTTGCGGGGTCGACGTGCTTATCGGCTCGGCAACAAGGAGATACAGTCAGCGTATTCTAAACCTTGTCGACAGAGGGAGTAGCTTCATCGAGGAAGAAAGAGAAGAAAATGACCGGATCGGCGCGACAACAAAAAGTGAATGAAAACGGCAGTTTTAGATGTATAAAATGCATTCATTCAATCAAGTTAAAGTTTTGATCTTACTATAATGCTAACACTTTCGTGGGAGATTTGAGATATTTTGGTTCCATCGCCAAGCTTCTGTTAGAAAATATAGGTTTGATTATCTGTCCTTGGCGATAAAGAGGCTAGTCAGCGCACTACATCACTGATAGTGCTGGCAGTAAGACCATCCAGACGTTAAATCATTCCAGTTCCAAGATGGACCTCATCAGATAAGTTGGGCAGCAAAGCCATTAAGTTTGCAACCCATCCTTTGTATTATTTAAAATATGTTTGTGCAATTACATTGTTTTGGGTTCTTCTTCATCAGAATTGAAAGCCTATCCGTTAATGTGGGAAAATATATCGGGCCCAGCAAAAAAGACTATATTTCGTTCTATGTAGGGGTTAATGACAGTAGCCATCCAACCAGCAACTTGACTCACAGAGCGGACGGACTATTTACCTTGTCAGGTCCTAAATAAATAAATGAATAAACCTTGCATCAGGTCTAAAAACTGAACAGAAATTACAGACATCCTAACATCATTTTCGGAGGAAAAAGCAAACCTACGTGAACGTAGTTGTAAACAAACCACGTGATTACCAAAACATTTTGACCAATGGCGATTAACGACGAAATGTCTGAATTTGGGTCGGGCTGAGCGTACAGGTTTACTACAAAAACGGCAAACGAAACTTTTCATCACAGATCACGGTAGCTCCCTAAGTAGGCATGGCAGACCACATTACACAACGGAAGATTGCTGTCGGCACCTAGCCGAACGACAGCTAATATCTTTTATTGATCAACTTAATAACGTAGCCGACGGATCATGTACAGTTGCTTTCACCCACATAAGAATACCGGCAGAGACATATTTACTCTTGGACAGGCCACAGTAGAATGATTAAAGCTTGGATTTTGTGTTGAAATGTTTTATCTTTAATATTTTGTTGTCCCACCATCACTTTTAATTATTTGGAAAATTTAAGCTGGCGTGGTTTTGAACCAAATAAAAAAGACATTCTTCTTGCACTTCATTTCAAGCAGCTAAGACGGCAGTTTTGAGTTTTTACTTCAAAAACTTTCCATACCAACCATCTCCATGAGTTCTTAATGGTGTTGAGATCCGGGCAGTTAGATGGCCAGACTATAATAGTTAACAAGCATAATGTGTTTGCAGGGAATTAATCACATCCTTCTCTTCATTGTTGAATATGAAAATATTCTATTTCAATAAAATTCAAGAAAGTTTTAAATTGGTCTTGTGCTCCAATTATGGTACAGTTTAAAAGTCATGTTTTCAACTATTTTTAAGATTAGAACTTTTAAAATGTAAATAGAAAGATTAATGATACTGTGGGGTGAAGTGTGCGTAAAAGAAGCGGAATAGATAATGGTTGTAAAACGGCGTGGACAAAATGAACATTTAAAAACAAGGCGAACGAACAAAAACAAATTTATATTCTATAATAAACAAAACTTACATTAATACATGAAAACATAACTAACTCTACTAACATACTGATAGTGTGTATATATGTGTGAGCTCGTGTATGTCTGTGTGTGTGTGTGTGTGTGTGTGTAACACTACTAAACTACAAAAAGAATTGTAAAATTAAAATGTCTTTTTTCTATGATTAGAAACCGGTAGTTTTTTAAAGACGGGAAAGCGTCTCATAGTTCTTGTACAATAATGTCTGCGAGGCATGCTGTTTCTGATACGGGTGAATTTTGGTCAAAGAGAAGGTGTTGCCGCTACGAAGGAATTTCGTAAGAGAGTGTTGCCGCTACGACGAAAATTCGTAAAAGAGAGTGAATGTGTTTTAAGACAGCGTATTTATAGAAAAAATCGTCTTATCAGTGGCTCAAGACGCAGGACTTGAATTTTCGCGCGCCGACGTAGTTGTAAGCATATCACGTGGTCCTCCTGGCCAATGGTTTCCCGAGACTGAACATTGAGCGTCTGCCATCTTTGTGGGAACAAGTGGCATACCGCCCAAATTATTTTATAGGAGTGTAAAGTCCTATATGCCCCCCCGCAGATTGATAAATATTGAAAATATTTTTCAATATGTTCTCTAACGTGGAGGCAAATTTACGTGACTGTTGACTTTATGAATGCAAGTGTTTTTTTTTTTTTTTTTTTTTTTTTTCTATAGCGTGGGAGTTACTTCGCACTTTATTTGGCATTCCTTGTGGGCACAAGGTGAAATTTTAGTGCTGTTTTGTGAGTAGAACAGCAAGTACTCAGTGTTTAACTCAATTCGCTGTAATAATGTCTTACGTATCTTGTGTTAGGCTCATTTTAGGATTTGTTGATATTTGAAGTTGTGGAAACTGTCTTTTGTTTGAGCATTCCATGGAGGTTGTGTTGTGTGCAGTTGAATGAAGTGACAGGTGAATTTCTAGCTAGTTGTTTGTGTTTTTCCAAAAAATTCGGTGTTTCAGCGTGGCTCGTGGGCACGTATTAACCAACGCCTCGAATTTTCTTGTTGGTGTGCACAATTATATAGCTATCATAATTCCTGTTGTGTTGAAAATTTTCGTAATTGAAAGTTGTATGATGGAATGTTGCGTCAGCTTGGAACAAGTTTCCTTCGGAGTTTTTAGTTGTTGGACGTCTGAGTATTCGTGTTGATTTTTTTGAAGATTTGCTTGTCTTCGTTTTCGTAAAATCAAACTTTCAGATGTCTTAGTTTTTGTGATTTGTTTGATAACATTGTATCCGGTGGGTGCTTTTTGGCTTCGTCACTCTGGCACTCACGGATAGTTTGTCGAATCATGAAGATAGTAAGTGAATTGGCTTGCATTTTGTTGGTATTTGTTCAGAAAATGTCGGGAAATTTTTTTGGCTGGTGGAGAATATCGCGTAGTCCTGTTCTTCCTTGTCGTTGTGAATGTCGTCCCAATGACAAGTTTGGTAGTAGTAAAAGAAGTATGTGTCGTCTACTGACCAGTCTGGTAGCAGCAGAAGATAGTGTCTTTGGTGGCCAGTAAGATTAGGTGGGCAAGTCAAAAGAGTGAAAGGTTGCCTGATTTTTGGTAGTGGGGAAAGTGAAGAAATATGCCTCGTGTCAAAATTCCTCTCCTCGTGTGCTGTGAAATAAATTCTGCCGTCCTGTTTCTGTGTAGGAGTTTTAGCTTGGAAAATTTTGTTTAAATTTTTGCATGTAATTGTTTTATATGAAATTTTCTAATAAGATATTTAAAGAATTTGCATGTGTTCGCAGCTCCTATTTCCAAAAGTTCACGCGCCGTGATAGAATTTTCATGTTGTCTTTGAAATGAGTGAAATATATTCTTAAATGTTTCGAATGTTTAGGAAATTTTGTATGCTCATTTTACGTCGTTGGGTTAACATTTGTGGTTGAGTTTTCTCTCAAGAAGTAAGGTTTCAAATGTTTAGGAGGTAGTGTAGAAAGAGTTCCACGTGCTGTGGGTATATTTAATTTATTTTTATATTTTGGTTGTGTGTTCTAAGTAGGGGTTACCATTTTGTGGGGTGAAGTGTGCGTAAAAGAAGCGGAATAGATAATGGTTGTAAAACGGCGTGGACAAAATGAACATTTAAAAACAAGGCGAACGAACAAAAACAAATTTATATTCTATAATAAACAAAACTTACATTAATACATGAAAACATAACTAACTCTACTAACATACTGATAGTGTGTATATATGTGTGAGCTCGTGTATGTCTGTGTGTGTGTGTGTGTGTGTGTAACACTACTAAACTACAAAAAGAATTGTAAAATTAAAATGTCTTTTTTCTATGATTAGAAACCGGTAGTTTTTTAAAGACGGGAAAGCGTCTCATAGTTCTTGTACAATAATGTCTGCGAGGCATGCTGTTTCTGATACGGGTGAATTTTGGTCAAAGAGAAGGTGTTGCCGCTACGAAGGAATTTCGTAAGAGAGTGTTGCCGCTACGACGAAAATTCGTAAAAGAGAGTGAATGTGTTTTAAGACAGCGTATTTATAGAAAAAATCGTCTTATCAGTGGCTCAAGACGCAGGACTTGAATTTTCGCGCGCCGACGTAGTTGTAAGCATATCACGTGGTCCTCCTGGCCAATGGTTTCCCGAGACTGAACATTGAGCGTCTGCCATCTTTGTGGGAACAAGTGGCATACCGCCCAAATTATTTTATAGGAGTGTAAAGTCCTATAATACTCAAAATAAATCTTTATATAATCATTTAATAAATGAATCCAAAAGTCAAATTATCTGGTTTACTTTTCACCAACACCCCCACCCCCCAAAAAATCAGTCGTTGATAATTGTGCATGCTTAAAATTTCTAAGAATAATCATAAAAGCTTTCAACCAAAAAATTGCTTATTAAAAAAGAAAAGAAAAGCGGTAACTGAAAAACAAGATTGAAAAACAGTTATTCATTGTCAATCTTATTCTTTAAAAAAACTTTCTTTTTTTCTTTTTTTATAAACGATTTATTAAGCAAAATATTCAAATTAGGCAAACCCATAAGGAAAAATTGCTACTCTAGTCAATTTATATTGTACGCTAATCAGAAGTTTGTTTAAGATGGAAAGAAACAAATGGTTGTTTTAGCAATGCAATTATATATATTGTTACGATATTCTCGATATTTTGACATTCCTACTTTTCCCGGACACGTCGACGAAGGATTAGTATATAAATGAAAAAGAATTTATATTTCGTCCTATTTCCCGAGTTGGCTCATGTGGATGTTTCACGGGTAATAATAATAAAAAAAAAGTTCGACAACAGGTTGAGGAATTATTTCACGGAAACATCGTATCAGAATGACTAGCAAAATAAAATTAAACACAACGACAATTTTCAACAAAATATGAAATGCATTTATTCTGTCAGCATTCAACTAACAAAATAAGACATATAATACAGTTTCCCCTCGTGATCGCGCCTTTTTACGCAACAACCGATGTTGCATTTTCTTTTCAAATGTTCGTGTTACATTTCTCTGTTCAACTGTTCACGCTGCGGTCTCTACTTCGATTGTGTCCGTTTCAAACTAAAACGCCCTGCTTCCCATTCGCGCCGGTAGGCAAAAGGGGTCTCATTCTTTCTACCCCAGGGGCTTCCGGTCTACGACATCCCACTACTCCTCTCCCAGTGTATGCTGGGTGCTACTATGTGAAACAAGTATGTAACAAAATATGTATGTGTTTGTGTGTGAGCGTGTATGTAAGTTATAAATAGATAAATGTTGGAACATGACAAGCGGATAAGATAAATGATGGATTGATAAAACTTGAAAAATTGGCAAATGGTAGCAGAGATAGGAAAAGGATAACAGAAATAACAGTAATAATCATACGATGAAATGATGATAGAAATAATAGCAATAATCATACGATGAAAGCCATAAACTAAATATAGTAGAGTAGATAAATTAAGAGATGACAAAGAAGACAATATATAGCCGCATAAATAAGCAAGCCCTTCCAGGAAGGATCCACAGATTTGTCTAGCCTCCCCAACCCCAGTACGCAACAAATAAAAAGACACTAACTACAAACCAAAAATACTTGGTCTGATAAACACTTAGCGAGAAACTGCCAGTTGCCAAGTACAATTCTAACTTCAAAATATATACATCCCATCAATGATACTGAGCACTCGATTTATAAATATAGCAAACTAAATTATCAACATGCACACACACACACATATGTTAATTATATAGGTATATGGCTTGCTATATTTATAAGTAAAGAGTGCTCAATATCGGCGACAGAGCATAATGTCACGTGGTGTCCCACTGAGACGATAGAAATAAGATTACTACTATCCTCGTGTTCGAATTATCAGTAGCAAGCCGTCAAAGAATGACCGTTAAGAAAGAATGTGGGTCACAGTGGAAACCAACGGATGTTGGTACTTGGTGACCTCACTCGGGTCGCCTGACACGGGAAGGAAGAATGTAGAAGCCAAATGATTGGCTGGGACACTAAAACGGAAGTGGCACCTTCTTCCCGTCAGCGAAAAAAGGAAAAGAGGAAAGTTAGTTGTTGGACAGAGTTCGTGGCGGACGGAACTAAAGCCAAGAACTCCGGGTAAAAGAAGAGCCCGTAAAAGAAGAAAGATTCTCCACAGGAATCCATCTAAAAAAAGATAAGTAACTTTGGGACTTTTTCTCCTTATACCCAATTTTATATACCCTCTCTCTCTCTCTCTCAATTTGAAGAAAAACGAAAGAAAAGAAAAGAAGAAAGACAGTTATGTTCATGGACTATCCATTTATGATATATTTGATACGTTGAAAGTGTATATCTGTGTTTAGTAAAAAGGACTGATATATTTTAATGTTCCCACGTGCTTGAAGTTGTTATTTGTAGTGTATGCTACGAATTTGTTATGTCATGCTTCCTTTTCAGCTTCTATTCGCCTTATGATATGCTCGCTTAAAATTGTCCTATTAATTCCTTAAAAATTCTTATACGAGAAACCCGAATTGGCGACTACTATAATTAATATTATTACGTCTAAACCTAGAGGTCCATATCTTCCATTGTTCTAGGGGAGGAAGACTAGCGGCCTTGGTGGGTGTGTGTATAGTGAGAAATTTGGAACCCCTTGCCAGCGGCGGTCAGTCTAGCCATAAATTAATCCCCCACATAATATGCCAGTTCTTATGTGCCCGAGAAAAAAAACTCTGAATTAGGACTTATTCTACGAGGGATCAAGTGCCAGTCTGCCCCGTCTTCACTCGTGCGAAAATAAAGTCCCGTTTTGGGATTTTAAAGAATTTGCCGTCACAATAGGTAAATCTAAGCATAGATACAGTCAATGGCGCTTGGTGACAACTGTATTTACGCTATTCAAACTCTCTCTCTCTCTCTCTCTCTCTCTCACACACACACACACACATACATATATATATATATATATATATATATAGCTGGTTCATTTCATATGATATATAAGGATTGTTTATTCAGGTTTTTTATTTAGTTTTTCGTACTATCGAATAAAATGACGCATATCTGGATCAAGACTGTCCAAAAATTGCACAACACTTTTTTTTCCTTATATATAGTCGGAGTACTTTCAACTACCGTAAGAGTCATGGTGTTGTTTGGGAAATCGAGAACAGTGTGATGTTATTAAGGATTAGATTACTGTAGAGAAGTCGTCTCTAACCCTGCCAAGCTACTTGGCTATATTTATTTACCAAATCAAGTAAGCCTTATGGCTATTTTTTTTTACCTCTTCCACATACTGCCTGTTCATGGAATGTGTTTAGTTTTAGCTGTTAGGAGACGTTTGTGCATTCTTTCTTATCATATCATTGGGTCTGTCTATTGTATATTTAAATGTTAATTGTCTTTTCTTCCGTTCTGTTCAGTGTTAATATAAGATCACTAATGTTAATATCAGTCTCGGTCAGCGAGGTCTTGAGAAAGCAACTTTCTCAACCATCAAGCATTCAAACAAATAGGAACACAGGAAGATAAATGGATGAAATATCTTCAAACATTGACAACAAACATTTAACATCAAACTGAATGAGACTAGTTTGCAATTGAATGGATAAACTCATAAATAAACAAATAAAATAGATAATCAGTGCTAATTTGAAACTCATTTTGATGCCATTTTCATTTAATGAATAAATGTGTTACGTTACCAGTGCATTTTTCGTCGCTTCTCTTATAACATATCAACTCTTTACGAAACTTTTTGTAAACTTTCTAAGGAAAAAAAAAATTTTCTGCTAAAACTTTTCTCTCAAGGATGAGCTAAGGTCGAAAGTAGTCGAGAACAATTAAAAAATAAATAAATTAATTAATCATTATCATTATCATCATCATCAAGTCCCGCTACCAACACGGATTCCCCCCTCTCTCCCTCTCTCTCTCTCTCCATTATCATCCATCGCTTCCGGCAGGTTTTCCAGACTACATCTTGTGTCCGCACAGAGCTTATGTAAATAAGTTCTTCTGATCAGCCAACACTGGCACGTCCATGTGTTGGGGATCCATACAAGAACGTCACTTATGAGTTCGTCCTTACTTCTCCAGCTGTGTCACGCATATCTTGCTCGTCGTACTTGATTAATTTTTGAGATGAGAGGTTCGAACAAACCCTGCAAGCTACACCCTACAAAACAAATAAATAATCTTATTTGTCTTATCCCTTTTGTTTTTCTTATATATATATATATATATATATATATATACAAATTCGTCTCGGTAATTCATATTACCAAGGAACTGACTTCTGAAAATAAAAGAGTTTAACCACACTAAGCATGTTCTGCATGAAGGTGTGGGTTTCGACTTTCTCATCAGAACGTGTTTGGCAAGTGAATCATAGGAATATTTATATCTTTCTCAAATATGATCCCAGTCATCATGTTGCAGGGAAATATTTACTAAGTTTACATTAATTTGGCAAAAGGTCTTAAGTGTAAGATCCCTAGGATCGAACTCTTTAACAGCGAACCACAAGACTCGCTTGCTTACCATCTTTCAATATCAAACTTTCTTTATAAATTATGTAACGAGAGATTTTTTTTTTAATTTGGTATAACACAGTTTTTTTTTATTCTCGTTCATACCAAGCTTGTCTGAATGAGCTCGAAGCAATTTTTACAAATCTACTTCCAGTCTCAAAACTTATTAAATTACTTACAGCCAACACTTGATATCTGTAATCAAACCTAAAAATATATCAGTTAAATTACTGATAAAAAATCTACTTATGAATTCTTGATGTTTTGAGAGATTTTCTAATCTGTTTGTTATATACTGAAATAAATTTTGGATTCTGTAGAGCTATGATTTCCAACTTTTATCACTGCAGACTTCTTAAAGCAGTTTTTTAAAAAATGTATTAAAGAATCGTCCGTAATTCTTTTATATTAAGAGTATTTAGGTCTTTTGTTGCAGTAAAATGATTGGGAAAATCTTGTGCTATACATCCCGAAGGTTTTCATCGCAGTTGATGGTTATAACACTTCATCAAGAATTTAGATAGAATTTATTTGTAGGGTTTATTTCATATTTTCATAGATAAACCAAAGTTAAACAGCTCCTCGTTGGCTATGAAGATTAATCAATACACAAAAATATTTAAGGGGTCTGCAATCGTAAAGCAATAAATACTACCCCACATAATTCATTTTGTTTGCTTGCTACAGCACATAAGCAACGGTCTAGATGATCTCTCTCTCTCTCTCCCTCTCCCTCTCTCTCTCTCTCTCTCTCTCTCTCTCACACACACACACACATACACACATGTGTGTGTGTGTGTATTTACACATTCCATATCTATACGTTGTGGCTGGTTATATACAATTATTGTAAATAAATCATTGGATATAACCAGTTATAACGTGTAGAGATTGATTGATTGGTTGATTGATTTTAACATATCAAACAGTCTAGGGTTATTTTACACCTTGAGGCTGGAGAATAGCGTTTATTATAACTTCATTTTTACCTTTTTTTGTGTATTTGTTTAAGAGTTTGTTTTTTTTTTTGCTTGTATTTATAGAATATCAAGCATTCCTAACTAATCCAAATAATTTTTATCATTAAGGGTTTTCGGACTATTGTCTTCATCTTTATTGTTATTTTCACAACGTTTTAGCCAATATGTCCTCCGGCCTTCTTCAGGTATTTGTCGAACTTGGGAACCTGCACAGACCTTCATACTACGTCCTTTATTGAATCGACGGATGTTGCCTGTTCTGATTCCGTTAACCATAACCGGGTACAAATATTAAGTATTCCTGTATTGTTACTCGCCTGCATTCAGGATTGAATCTGCAACCTCCAGATGATTGTCTCCTTAGAAACTTAGGGAACCAACGCCTATAACCGTTACGCTATGTGTCCTGCTGGACACATAGCATAACAGTTTCGTCTCAGAAATTCAGACAACTACAATCCAAATAATTTGTACACAATTGTATTGTTACAAGTAATTAATAATGATAATCCTCAATACATAATTGTCGCTTCAAGGAACTATTCCAATACAAATAATTTATAGTTATATGGCTTTAAATCTTCCAATCGAATACGAATAATGTTTAAACAGATATATTTGATCAAGAAACGGGATCCTAAAAGGTATTACCAGTTCGAGTCAGAGTGGACATGGGAGCAATGAAAGAGTACACCACACTCCTGAGATCTCCTGAACTGAAACCTCACTATCAGTGCAGTTTAGTGTCAAACGAAGGACGCCTCTTTCTTTAGGGAAGTGTTACTCTTCTGCAGGGGATACGTTCAATGTATTTAAAACCCTGCCAACAGAATTGGTATAGAGATGGAACGTAGAAAGTTTTTTTTAATATTTAAACAAACGAACCCTTTGTCACACGGAGAATGGTGCCCAAGAAATAACAAGCATAATAGAACAAAGTGATTTAAGATAGAGAGATGGGATAGTGTTGTTTGCTGGTAAGACATGGCAGAGGCTAGCACAATCAAAATTGTTACGGAAGGTATTTGGAAAGTGGACACAAAATGATTATTGATGGGTTATATATATATATATATATATATATATATATATATATATATATATATATATACGTGGTGCATTCAATAAGTTTCCCGAAATTTTTGTACTGGCATTTAAAATTGTCATAGACTCTTGAAAATTCACTATGTTATTGTTATACATCTTATGAGATGATTGACCAATTTTTATGATTTCACGTTCAAATGAACAGCTACAGCAGCAATCGGAACACACCCTACTAAAGCCTGATTGTCAATGCTGGTGAATTTCAAAAATGCAATCTGGATGTGAGGACACTTTAGAAGAATGATATGCAATACAATTCTGTTTTAAACTTGGAAAAAATGCCGCAGAAGCGTATGGAATGCTTCAGACTGCTTTTGGAGCATCTTGCATAAATCGAGCATCAGTATTTGAGTGGCATAAGAGATTCAAGGAAGGCAGGGAGTCTGTGAGGGATGATGAGAGGTGTGGGAAGAGTAAGGAAGTCAATAGACCAGAGTTGATTGGCCAAAGGGTTAGGGTTAGGGTTACTATGTTGAGGTTTCAATGGAGTTCAGGAAGAGATTCCGTCGGAAGTGGCCAGCACTCTTCAAATCGGGCCAGTGGCATTTCCATCAGGACAATGCACCAGTCCACAACTCCATCCTTGTCACAGACTATTTGACCAAGATGGGCATCAAGACAGTTCCTCAGCCTCCCTATAGTCCAGACCTTGCCCCCTGTGACTTTTGGTTATTCCCTAAGCTCAGAGGCTGTCGTTATGAGACAATTGAGGAGCTGAAAGAGGCTGTGACGAAGGTCATTGACACGCTCACACAAGAGGACTTCCATGGGGCCTTCCAGAAGTTGTTGGAACGGTACAAGTGCATTGCAGAATATTACTTCGAAGGGGACTAGAGTTTCATGTGTGTACTATCAATAAAAGTGCCCATACGAAAAAAGTCTGGAAACTTATCTAATGATCCTCGTATATATATATATATATATATATATAGTGTAATCTATATTGAAAATGGACACGGTGACTCGAGTTCAAATCCTGAACAAGGCTGTTTGCATTTCATATAGCGCTAATACACTTTAGAAAGGTATGAATCCAGCTATTCTCCCTCCAGCTATGGACAAATAGTAAAGCAGACTGGGTTCTTTAACCTTGGTATGGCAACCGGTCTAGAAGAAGGAATAGTTTGAATTCACACCCGTTAAACTCCGCTTAAAAATCGACCTTATGTCACAACTGACTCGTGCAGGGGGTTGGTAAACACACACACACACGCACACATTTATACTCTCCCATCAATCTTGATCCATGAATGCCTAACTATTCAGTTAAAGATATGAATCGTTGAACTACCTATACAGGTGATTTGTTTGTCCAGGTGAAATCCCGTGTGTTGATTACTGACTCGTGATAGAGCCGTCAATGCACCTGTGTAAACATATTTATTACTGGAAAACAAGAGGAAGCAGTTCATGCGAGTTGATAGTCTGAAGCGAGTCACATGAGTTGACAACCTGAAATGCAGAGACATTGTGAAATCATATTTGCAGGTATCCACAGAGTAACAGTAAGCGAGTTGAGTACCTCTCGTCAATGAAGACGTAAGGCCCTGAATATGCACAGCGTTTTGGGTCAATATAGCAGTCCCCCAAGTCCTTCGTCTACCTTCGTCTCCCTGTCTCACACTTACTGAAGTTTCGACCCTTTCGAGAAATAAAGATGTGACAATTATATTTTTATAACCAAGTGTTATGGTCATTTATTTCATCATTAATCATGATATACAACACTGTGTAGAACTAGCAACAATAATTGGATGAGTTAATAATAGAAGAATGGTGCAGCAGTATGCTATACTTTCTCATGAAGAACACTCCACAGGTTTTAAATCCAAAGTTTTTCCTTCTCCAAGACTGATTGACCAACCAAAGCTAAAGAGGTCAGTTTCCCGTACTTGTTTACCCTCAATAACTATGAGAGAAGAAGAGATGGATTTGAGCCTTCAAACGAAGTGAAACACAAATGAAATCGTTCAGGATCTGAATTCAGCCCGTCGAGTCCATTTTCTTACGACAATAAGAGAGCGAGAAGAGAGATTCTATAATTCACTTATTTGCTAACTGTAAATGTCAACACAAATATGCCTTATCAAACGCGTACTCTTAATATCATCGGTTTAATTACAGATAAACAAACTTGTAACTCGCTCTCGACAAATCGTAACTGACTTATGGTGTACTTTTTATATATGTTTGTGAAGAAAGAAATTGTTCGCAAAATTTTTAAATATCACAATATGAGATATATATATATATATATATATATATACAAAAAAAAGTGCTCCACGCTACTACAGTAAAGCAGGTATAAAGCATAAGATATAAATGTGGTGTGCACAATCATCAAACGGAAAAGTGAGAAAAGCGGCCCATCAATCGTTATAGTGTGGTATAATGTCACGTATTAAGATAAAAGTACATGTGACATTCACACACAGGGAATATATATATATATATATATATATATATATATATATATATAAGGCTATCCAAATAGTGGAAAATAAATTTGTTATTAATCTAGTGGTAAATGACACATGATTGATTTATTAATATGACTACATTTTGATATCAATTCGCTTCTTTTGTCCGGCAATTTGTTTTCAGCATGTTCATAATTTGACTTCCATATAAACGTATATTGTAGAACGCCAAAATAGTTTGTTGAGTGTTGGGACAATACTGGTTCTCCAACTAAGTATCACTCTAGAGGCAATATGGGAACATTAATTAATTCCCATTTTCGCCAAATAGATAATCGACACGCGAGGAAATTGCTATTAAAACGATCTCAAGGATTTGAAAGTAGCGTGAATTAAATATTTCTTGGAAGTGAAATACTATGATAAAGCGTTTTATAAAATCTACCGAAAAAAAAGTCATCATGTCTGTTTATATTGATTGATTGATTGATTTTAATGGCATGTCAATCTTTCAAGAGTTATTTCATGCCTAGAGGTTAAGGAATTGTGTTCATTGTATGTTTATATTTATATTTTTTGTGAACTTGTTTCTTAAGAATTTTTGTACCCAGCTATATGATATCAAGAAGTCCTCTCTAATACAAATAATTTGCACACGGTTGTATGGCTTCAGGTATTGCTATCTATTACTAATAATTATATGGTTTCAAGTGATTATTTCTATTTAATAGTAGTTATTTGTTTGCACACAGTTATATAGTTCCAAGTAATTAATAAAAATCCTTAGTAAACAATTATAGCATCGAGAAACTAATCTAAATACAAATAATTTATAATGACAGGTTGTTTGATTTTAACAGTATATCAACCCGTCTAGGGTTATTTTATGCCTACAAGTTATGGAATCGCGTTCATTGTTCGTTCATATCTACATTTTTTTTGTGTGTAGTTTCCTGAGAGGTTTTTTTTTTTTTGCACACAGTCCTATTAAATACGAATGATTTTTAAACAAATTTATTTGACCCACAGATAAGATTCTAACAGGTATTACTACTCTAGGTCAGCAATACCCAGAATGACACTCTTTTTATGGAGGAGGCAGGGTTCTTACAGTCAGTGTGTTCTAAGCCTCGTCCACTGGGCTTAAATAATTTAGAGTTATGTGGCATAAAGCATTCTTATCGAATACGAATCTTTTTTAAACAGATCCATTTTACCTATAGATGGGACCCAAAGAGATACTACCACTCCCGGTCAGAGTTGACCAGGGAGTAGTGGTAATGAAGGAGTACTCCACTTTCCCTGATCTCAAGAACTGGAGCCTCTCCATTAGATGCAATTTAGTGTCATATCAAGGATGTTTTATTTGGGAAGGCAGAGGGTTCTTACTCCTTTTCAGGAGAATACAAGCAGCGTATTCTTAGCAGATATCTGTTAGTGGGAAGGAGAGTGGGCGGCAATGAATCCGACTTTCAAAATAATCTCATTAGTTTTTCTTAACGTGCTAAATCTTCAATAGTGAATTGATGTAAGTGGATACTGCTGACTTGATCTTCAGATCAAAACGTGCGTATGGTCATTTCCTTATATAAGGATGATATATTATACAAAACGTTATTAATAAGTAATATGTTATACCTCTTGTATTATATATATATATATATATATATATCGTTACATGTGTGAAAGTGCATTTGAGACTACAGGCACGTGCGAGAGACTTGCCCACGAATTCAAGAAGCAACTCAGACGTGAGAAGAAACTACTCGACTCGTTTGCCTATAATCAGAGAGAGAGAGAGAGAGAGAGAGAGAAAGAGAGAGAGAGAGAGAAAGAGACTATTCTTTGGTGTCTTAGGTAATGCACAAAGAACATCGATTCTAGTTATAACCATATTCATGCTATATACACACGCGCGTGCGCACATACACGCACTTATATATATTGGGCTGGAGCGCTAGGGAGTGTAGAGTACTTCTTTATTACCATTACACTCAGGTCCACTATTATCTGGAGTGATAGTACCTGTCAGGGTTCTATCTATGGATGAAATAGATCAGTTTGAAAATTATCAGTATTAGATAAAAAGACTTGGTATCGTGTAAACTATTTATATTAAGAATAATTACTTGAAGTCATAATTGTTTATTGTAACTAGTTACTTGAAACTATATAATTGTTTGCAAACAAATAATTATTATTCCATAGAATTTTGTATAAACTACTAGTATTAGATTGGTGTACTTGAAGCCATACAATTGTGAGCAAATTATTTGTATTAGATTGGACTACTTATAATCATATTACTGTGTGCAAATGTTGTATAGCAAAGAAAGATAACAACAACGCTGATGTATAAAAATATAATCTGCTTCTTTTCTTTTCCTTTTATTACCTGAAATATACTTATTGGTTGAGTAAGAGAGTCGGAGATGGCTGAGATACACACACAGAGGAATGATGTGTGGTTTTTCTGTGAAACCTCTCCGCCTTTCTGCTTCGTTCTGCTTGGGTCGAAATCTTCCCTAGTTTACATAATTTTCCCGACGCCTACGTAATCCTCGTGATCACACCTCCGGCCTATGCGTTGTTCGTGAATATGCTTCCTATCTAGCATGCCACCTTTGCAATTTCTACGGCACTTTCGCTGAGGAAATACCAGCATTCTGTTTACTTTATGAAATAGGTGCATATCCTGTTATGCTACCCTCGCAACTAACACATTTCCGCTGGGGTACCTGCGTCGTGTTTAGGAAACAGGTTCGTATTTTGTTATGCCACCCATACAAATTATGCGACATGTCAAAGGAATCTTCCTGTCTATATCCAACACAAAAAAAAAACTATTCAAAAAATGTAAGCATAAACGTGCAATGGATCGTCAAACTTTGAGCATGAAATAACCACAGATGGGTTGCGTGCAGTTAAAATCAATCAATCAATCAAAATTTAGATATTGATATTATCCCTAATACTTCATGATTTGTAAATATTGAAATTTGATGCGTAGTTTCATTAGCAATATTTGATAGATTATATTGAGAACTATTACTCCTAAATTTGAGGTAATTAAAAAAAACTCAGATTACACACACTCACACAATAAAGGAGTTAGCAATGAAAATGCCCTTGTACTAAAGTTGGCTCTTTCAACAAATATCTAAAATTACGACGGCCTACTGAATAGTCCTCAGTCTGACCAAGAAGAAACGACCTCAAACCATCAACGATACATATTCACCCGGTCGTTCAACGTATTTGGTACATTATCAGTTTTCTTGAACCTTACAAAAATCAAATAAGTCATTCTCTTATTGGTTGAGACTAGAACTTTTCAGCACGCTCTCGTAAATTAAATACTTGCTTAACCGGATGCTGACGGTTTTTAAAGAATAATATCGTTAAATAAGAAATATTGTCCTCAAATACTTGAGGCGAAAGAAGTTATATTCCCAAATAATAAATATTATTCAATATTGTAGATCATAAAGGAACAGTTTACAGAGAGATTATTTGACTACCTTTATTTGACTATTATTATTATTATTATCATACAATGATTATCATTTGACTACCCCTATTCTTTTTGGTTATAATTCGTATTCATATATAAAAAAAAAAACTCTTGAAAAACTCTTTAAAGAATGTAACCATAAATGTACACTAGATTACCTAATCTTTCGACATAAAATAAGCCCCGACGGGTTGACTTACAGTCAAAATCAGACAAAATTTAAATATTGATATTATCCATAATACTGAATTATTTTTAAATACTGGAAATTGATGTGTAGTTTCACAAATCATATTTGATAAAGCTGTAATATTGATACTATATTCCAAATATAATTGCTAAAAATGTGATGTTCATACGGTCGTCGTGAACACTAAATAAAAGGTAAAAAGCTTTTAGTTTTCCTGGTAATTAGTCTTGAAATATAAAAGATGTGATTTTTTTATGAATGTGGGCACAATTGAGCAACTTATACAACAAGGTGATGTCTAGACAGCAGTCTAGACATCGCTTTATTAACAGCTTCGATAAACAAAAAGAAGGTAATAAGCGAATGGGACAAGATGAAAAAAGAGTCAGATACAAACCTCAGAATTTCCCAACAACAATTCCCCACTCCCCGAAAAACCTTCATGTGCCCCATATACCTATAAGATGTTTGGTTTCTTTGTTTAATGGCATATCAACATTCGTGGGTTATTTAATGCCAAGCCAAAGCCATCCCTGTGGAATAATAGCTGTGGTACTATTTAACCAATAGCTGGGAGAGATAAAGGGGTTAATACTTTTCCCAAGAGTATTAGTCCTAAAATGAACGTACTAGCGCGACTGGAGCTTGAACTCGCTTGTTATAATGTCACAGTCCAGTACGTTAACCAATATGCTACAAGGACTCCTTCATCACCAATAAGTGGGCTCCATTACCTGATTTGGAATCAGGGCTGTCTCTCACCTAGACCGGTTGCCAATTTACCCATAGCTAGAGTTTAATGAACTAGAACTTATCCGGAGATCAAACTCAGTTCGCAGATTCCGTTGGTGGTGCTTTTAATCTTAAGGCCATACTCGAGTCTATATTAGAGAGTGAATCTTAGAGATTGAAAAAATGATTAGAGCGTAAATTGGTTTAATATTTTCAATCGTGTTTATGGGCAACATTAAGAGATCTGACTGAAATATACTCACATTTGGGTCTTATGAAATAATAAATATTTTTGCATTATTGCGTTAGCCAAGTTACTTTGGTATCAGAGCTTCAATAGGCAACTTTAAGAGATACAGGAAGAGCAGAGAGGAAATTGGGAACAAAAAACACGTTGTGAAACCGGCTATATAATACATCTTATATTCCAGCAGGAATAACAAAGCAAACACGGTGTACTGAAAACTATATCTTGTTTAATCTTTGCGTCGATTGAAAAGAAGCCTCCTTATTTTCAAAACACAAAATGAAACTGGGAGGATCAGAATTTCATGTAAGACGATGCATGGATGACAAGCTTAGTCCCGGGGAGATATCTCTTTGTCCCACCTCCATGATAATTCTTCTCTCTCTCTCTCTCTCTCTCTGCTCAAATAAATAGGATTCATTTATCTACCCTGCGTCAGTAGTACTTCATACAAACCACGATAAAAAGATAATCTCCAACATTATCTCGAAATATTGCCTTATCTTGTAATGATAATGTGACGGTGCATAAATATTTATCCCAGGACGGGAGCTTATTTTACGCACGTGTTACGCCGGAGCAGTCTGGCACTTGACCCCTCGCAAAATAAGTCCTAGTTAAGATTCCTTTTTCGGGCATATGGGAACTGGCAAATAATGTGGGGGTTGATTTGGGGCTAGACTGACCGCCGCTAACAAGGGGTTTCCAAATTCACTTTACATACGTCACCAAATCCTTTCGTCTTCCTCCCCCCCGGATAAAGGAAAACATGGACTTCTAGGTTAAGATAAAATATTATTCACTGTAGTCAGCAATTCCAATTTCCCGTGTAATGTTTTCAAAAGGCGAATAAGACATTTAGCGAGAATAAATTGAAGCGAATGAAGCAGAAAATGACATATGAAAAGAAAGCAACTCGACAAATAAACAACATAACGAATATATTTCAATATAAGGGAACATTTAAACTACAACAACATTTTGATAGGTGAGGACCAAACAAATATTTAAGGTGTAGGCTATATCACCAGCAGACAGTCTTAAACACAAATCTCTCTCTCTTCTTTTTCTTTTCTTTCTTTCTTCTTTTTTTTTTCTTAACTTTTAAAACTTGAAAAGGTAGTTAAGTCCACTCGTTCGTTCACAGTTTATGAAACGAATTTTTTCAGTCTATGTCTTTCCTTTTCTTTATACATATTTAGGAAGGTTAGGAGGAAAAACAGTTTAAGATGTACTTAGCTTTTAACAGGTTTACTTCGCAGATTCTTATCTTTTTCGGGCGAGCAGTGTTCTGTAGAACCTGGCTGGAAGGCACCTGTTATCTTCTTGTCTAAGGATTCTGTTCCGCTCTTTCCGGGGCGGGCTGGAAACCGACTTCTTTATCCCCCGATTTCTGTCCCCTCAACTCAATTCTTTTCACGGGCGAGCGAGCCCGGAGTTTTTGGCATCAGCTCAGCACGTCCTTTCACGGCGACCTCCGTCCTAAAAACTGACAAACCTTATCCTTAATTCCTCTGACGAAAAGGGTACTATTTCCAGCGCTAAGGCTTCGGCCAATCATTTGGCTCCTTCCTCCTCCTCTACCTCATTCGGTCATGCTACTCAATGACCTACATTCCTTCTCCGTCCACCCGGTTATGGAGTGCAGGTAGTTTGACCTTATCCTGGCTGCCCTTATCAGTCAGTCGTTGTGCCTGTTAGTCAAACCCAGAAGGGGCAGGGAAATTAAATCTTACTTCTCCCCTCTCAGGAGCATAACACGTGACACCCCTTCTCTTCAAGAGAAGAAAGGGATAAAATAAAAGACATAAGAAAAATGGTAATTCATTTCCCTCTCCCTTTTCCTCCTCTTCTTTTTTCCACTTCACTTTTCTTTTATTTCTCTTTCTTCTTCACGTTTTGACGATTTTTTTTTCTTTTTTTCGTCCTTCTTAATTTTCACCATTGAGGAAGACAATTTTTTTCCCTTATTTTCTCTCTTTTTTTCTAATCTTCTGTTCCTTCTTTTTCTTCCTCGCGTTTTGACCCTCTCATATTTCAACATTGTGGAAGCAAATTCCTTTTCTCTTCTTTTCTCTTTTCTTTTCTTTGTCATGTTTTGACGAACTTCTCTCTCGTCCCTATTATATTTCAACATTGGGGAAGAGAATCCCTTTTTCCTCATTTTCTTTCTCTTCCTTTCTCCATATTTTTGACGAGTTTATAGTCTTTCTTAAATCAAACTTTGAGGAAGAAAATTCCTCTTCCATCAGTTTCCTTTTTTTCTTTCCCTCTACACTGTGAAAGACCATTCTGCTACTACATTTTCGTGGGGCATCAGAGAATAAGCCTGGGTATTTTTTCATTAACTTCTCTAAGTCCTCTCGCTCTGATACCGACAAATGGCTTAACTTTTCCTCGAACTTATTCGGCATTTCCGAGTTCTTAAGCTTGGGAGGACATATTTCTTTAATCTGTTTGCATGACACACTTGTGTCTTCTTTCTTCCCTCGTGGGTGTCGATCCTATATGTCCTCTCGTCGATTCTATGTGATACTACATATGGACCTATGTATCTTCCATCACAGTGGAGGCCTCTATTTGGGAATAATAGTAATACCTCTTCGCCCTTTTCGAACTCTTTCTTCTTCACCATTTGTGAGGGTCCTCTTATCGTTTTCTTATCCTCTCGATAAGTGTCAGGGAATTTCTTCCCATTATTCTTTGGACTTTCATCTTTACTCAGATGACCGGTCCCTCTGTCTTTCGGTTTCCTGAGATGTGGAAGCTTCACTTCTTTACTTTCCACCTTCCCACTCTGCGAGCGACTATGTAATTTGTATCTCGCTCGTGGCTCTGTCGCCATCTTGTCTTCTCCATTTTTGGCGTTCATTTTCGCCATCTTGTTTTCTTCATTTTTGGCGCTCATTTTCGCCATCTTATTCGGTTGGCACTTTTTGTTTTTTTACTTCGTTTCCCAGTATGAGAGATTACTTTCATGGGTAGCTTATCTACCACTCCACCTTGAATTGGTCCATTTTTCCACTGGGACTTTAGGGTTATCCTACATAGCGGTATTTTCAACCTCTTCCCACCGATACCCTCTATCAGCACAGTCTCCCGTGCTGCTTCTATGGCCCCTTTAGGTACTTTATCTCGTAGAAGTAATGACTGAGATGCCCCTGTATCTCATAAAATTGATACTTCTACTGGTCCTCCATTTGGGCCTCTTATGACCCCTTTTTTTCGTCCAGGGTCTATAAGACTAGTTTTCTTTGGCTGTCGTGACAGCCCCTTGCGGTTTTTCCACCTGGGTTCGGTTACATTCCGGACCTTTCCCTAGCTGACACCTTATGGCTATGTGTCCAGCTTTTCCACATCTATAGCAGACCACTGTTCTGCTGCTACTTTGGAAGGTTCTTCTATTCTCTTCCTTAGGCTTTTCTTCTGGGCTTAACTCTACTTTAAACTTCCTTAGCTCCCCGTGTACATTTTTTCCTTAGTTTTTCGGTTTATGTGGGTGTACTCATCTGCCAGTGCGGCCATTTCATAGTTCAGGTCAGTTTTCCTTTCATTCGGGTGAACCCTGATTTCCTCTGGCGCACAGTTTAAAAATCCTTCAACTAATATTAACTGTTCTGCTTTTTGAAAGTTCTTGTTACGCCGCTTTCACTTTACAAAAGATCTAAAACTTGTACAAATTTTCTCTGCTATCCGATATAGCGTTGAGTGAATACACAATTACCATTAGTTTATATGGGACATTTTGACTTTCTTCGATGTTTGTTTGCTTCAAAGTCAAAGGTCGCGAGATTCGTCGTCTTCTATAGTTGATATAGATGACTTGAAGTCGAACAATTTATTATTTACTGTCTCGCCTCAGTTATTTCATATTTAACTGACTTCCCAAGCTAGAATGCAGCACAAGACCATTTTATAGTAAGGAGCCATACACGAATCGAAATTCATGTACAGCCAGATCAAAAGTGCTTGTTCCCAAAGGTATACCCAAAATGAGGCGCTTCAGGCGCCAAACTATGAACTAAGTCCAGCAAAGCAAGTACTGCCAGGGAGGACGTCCCCAGAGACCAATCGAATGCAACGAAACGCCTAATACCACCCACCCGGAGCACACCCGTGAGGATGGCATATAGCGTCCGTCTGAAGCCTGAAGCCGGAAGCCTGCAAAGGACCCGCAGTTCTTTGTAAGCATTCAAAACATTCTGCAAACGCAGTCACGAACCTACAAGCCCTTTAAAAATTAAATACTTTTCTTCAGTTACTGTAGCATTATCAATCGTATCAAAAACATTACGTGAGGTAATTCCGAATGTATCCTCTGCATAGGGCTAAAATCCCCACCACCTTAAAAAAAATTTTAAAAAGCAGTGTCTTGATATGACATTAAACTAGGTCTGATGGTGAGGTTTCAGTTCTGGAGCTCTGGGGAGAGCAGATTACTCTTTTATTGCTATTACTCCTGTGCCTTCTCTGACCCAAAGTGGTAGTACCTCTCAGGGTCCAATTTATGAGTAAAATATATCTGTTTAAATATTATTTGTATTAGATAGGAATACTTGATATATAAACGTAAGAAAAAAATCTCTTGAGAAACTACACAAAAAATATCAGTATAAATGTACATTGTACGCAATTCCTTAATCTTTGGACACAAAATAACCTCGGGTTGATATGCTGTTAAAATCAATCAATCAATTTATCAACCACTCAATTAACCAAGAATTTTCCCCGGTACTACTACTATTTTTTATACATCTTTCCTGGATCACCCAGGGTTCACAAACAAAACATAACGCCACTCTTTTAAACCTGTAGCCCAATCTGGTGGGGGTGGTGACTGTAGAATACTTCGACAGCATCTCTATGAAGAGGTAAGACACCCTCTCCAATGAGGTTCATGGATATGACACAAAACCACATGAAATGGGAAGGCTCCAGTTCCGGAGAATTGAGAAATATGGAGTACTCCCAAGTTCCCTCTGGTCCGGAGTGGTAAAACCTGTTAGGGTCCCATGTATAGAACTATTTGATTATTTAGTATACTTGAAGCCATTTAACTGTATGCAAACAAATGAGCTCTGGCTCGTTTAAAAATGTTACCGACAAATTATTCACTTAAAAATCACATGAATAAACAGAATTTGACATTAAATAACCTACAATGGTTGATGTGCCATCAAACACAACAAACAAACCAACCAACCATTTTAAATCCTTGTCATTCTAATCAATTCACATAGCACAGGTTAACTTCATCATCATTATCATCAAGTTGCGCTGACAGCACAGAGATCTCTCTCTCTCTCTCTCTCTCTCTCTCTCTCTCTCTCTCTCTCTCTCTCTCTTCCATCGCTCCTTGTAGATCTTCTAGACTGCATCCTCTGTCCGCACTGAGCTTTTGTAAGTCCTTGCTGGTCGACCAACACAGGCACATCCAAGTGAAGGAGTCAATAAGATAACGTGGCTGATGAGTGAATACAAATAAAAACAAGTACATGAGTTTTAAACAAAAAAGAACCATCTTTGCTCAAAATGGACAGCCTCTAAAATTAGTAGACTAGTTCACATACCTCGGTAGCAATATCTCATTTACTGAAAGTGAGGCCAACATACTCCTAGTGAAGGAGTGGAATACTCTTGACAGGTTATCAATCATATAGAAATCTGATCTATCCGATAAAATAAGACAGGATTTCTCCAAGTTGTAGCTGTGTCCATACTACTATATGAATGCACTGCATGGAAGTTAACAAAACCCATTGAGAAAAGGCTAGACGGGAGTTACACAAGAATGCTGCGAGCTATCTTAAACAAATTCCATAAACAACACCCCATACAACAGCAGCTGTACAACCACCTGCCTCCCATCTCACAAGCCATCCAAGTAAGACGAGCAAGATAAGCGGAACATTAGTCGAGAAGCAAGGACGAACTCATAAGCGACGTCCTCTTAACCTCTTCATACTTAATCAAAAATCAGAAATGACATGAATAAACAAATTTCCAATTCGAAGTGTGATAATTAGTGTAACTTTAAGAAAGGCATGAAGCCTAATTTTCCTATGTCTTGTGAGATGTAATCAGTTTTTCTCCATTAACATGACATAGTGCTGTGTTAGGGAAGAATGATAGAAAAAAACTATATTGTCCAAATATCCTTCGCTAAAATTCAACACATACAAAGGAGGTCAATACAAAACAAAAAACATCTCAATGTTCAAGTACATGTACTCAACATGTAATGGTCTTTAAGGTGTTCTGAGTATAACACTTAACTGCAGCTGATGTTAAGTTTCCGGTTCTAGAGATCTGGGGAGATCAACACTGATCTGGAGTGGTAATACCTGTTAGGGTCCCATCTTTCGGACAAATAGATCTGTTTAAAAAGTATTCGCATTGGATAGGAATGCTTGGTACTATACAACTGTAAATTATTTGTATTAAGGATAGTTACTTGAAGCTATAGTAGTTTACTAAGGATTATTATAAGTTACGTGAAACCATATAACTATATGCAAACAAATCACTATTTTAAAGAAGAAATGATTACTTGAAACCATATAATTATTTATATTAGATAGGAATACTTGAGACCATATAACTGTGTGCAAATCATTTGTATTTGATAGGAATACTTAAAACTATATAATTATTAATATTCGATAGGAATACTTGATATCAAATAACTGTGTGCAAAAAAAAAAAACTCTTAAGAAACAACGACACAAAAAATGTAAATATAAATGTACAATGAAAGCAATTCTCTAACTTCTAGGAATAAAATAACCCAAGATTGGTTGACATTCCCTCAAATACACTTAATCAATCAATCATCTAAGCCAGTAAATTTTATCATATCTAAAATTAAAATCACCCTTTCTTAGGAAAAAACTTAAGTGTGTATTCATTTCCTAAAATAACCTTTTCCTATTTTACTGCCAAATTATTCTGGATCTGTGACCAGCTATCCTCTGCTAGACAATAGTAGACGTCCACCATTCAAAGAGAATAGACCTCATATATTTTACTGCTATTCCGACTGCTGAACCATAATACCAGTTCCGGATTTCACGAATAATAACAAAGTCTAAACATCATAAGATTTCAAAACTGACACACAAACAAGCAATTGAAAAAAGAATAACTAAAAAATATCCTTTTACATTGTACACACACACAAAATTAATACACACACGAAAAGATATTTGTAGATTATTTACTATTACTAAAAATATAAAACTACATAAAAAAAAGTCTGATCAACTCAACTTACTTTTATTTGTTTTAATGTTTACGTGTTTTATTTATTATTCATTTCCACATAAACCTTTTATCACTGTTACACAGGAGATTCCTCTGTTACAATATTAAGCGTCATTTTGGTATAGTAACTTTTTATCCAAACGGCTGGTTGATGGGGTTTAGAATATGCTGTGTCCCCTGCTGAGGAGTAGGACTTCCCCAAAACGGGTATACTGGGTTTGACAGTAAAATGCATATAATGGTGAAGTTTTAGTTCTGGTGAATTGGGATGTGTGGAATACCCTTCATTGCCTTTACTTTCAGTTCCACTCAGACCAGAGTAGTAGTACACCAAGCGAAAGCATGGATTGCTATCAATAGGTTAACTATCATACAAAAATCGGATCTATCCGATAAAATAAAACGAGATTTCTTCCAAGCTGTGGCGGTGTCAATAGTATTGCATGGACGCACCGCATGGACGCTAATAAAACGCATAGACAAAAGGCTAGACAGGAACTATTCAAGAATGCTACAAGCTCTTTTGAACAAATCCTGGAAGCAACACCCAACGAAACAACAACAGTACAGCTACTTACCATCCAAGCAAGACAAACAAGGACGAACTCATAAATAAAGTTCTTCTATGGTTCCCTACACATGGACGTGCCAGTGTTGGCCGACAAGTAATATCTTATCTGCAGCAGCTCTGTGCAGATACCAGATGTAGTATGGAATACCTGCCGGGATCGATGGATGATAGGGACGAATGGAGAGAGAGTCATGGAAATCCGTACTGTCAGCGCAACCTGTTATTATGGGTCAAATAGATCTGTTTTCAAATTATTCGTATTTCATAGAAATACTTGATATCATATAACCATGTGCAAAAAAGTATTACAAATCCATACAAAAAATGTTAACATAAACTTATAATTTATACAATCACCTCACCTCTTGGCATAAAATAACTCCAGACGGGCTGATATGCCGATAAGATCGACCTATCAATCATTACGCTGATTTGCTACACTCTACCCTCGTAACAAACACACACTATATTTAATTTACAACTATTCATAGGATTCTTTAAAATTTAGAAGATTATATTCTCTTTTAATTAATGTTCTTCGATCGTCATCAACTGAGACTTTAAAATGGATTTATAATCAATAATATTCATTGTATTGGGAAAACTAAATTTCTCAAATCTTAAATCACCAAGGAGATAGATTTTTTAAATAACAAATTACTGTCTCTTGCTGAGGAATTAATCTCAAAGTCATTTGTACAAATGATCGTCTGCCTCCTCGGAATTCCTGCTATTTACATGGATTCTTTTTAACGGCGCAATCCTGGTTAATAGAATGTACGCACATTGTGAAAAGTATTTAAGAGTTTCACCTTTCAGTATAAGTAGTCTGAATAATTGCTCACAACTTAAACAGGCTGCTATTTTCTATGAAGATACTATTCACGTTTTTCTCTCGCTTGAAGACATTTCAATGACTTCTTTCGTAAAAAGACGAGGATTGTTTTAAATAGCTATTTACTTAGCTTAGTTGTACCACGGACAAATGTTTGAGGCACCCAGTTAGAAACGAATCCACTAATAAAGGGTGGTAATATCTTTCACAGCCAACACAGTCTCGTCGAATAGCCCATTTTTTTGAGTTTGTTTTTAAAAGGAGATTTATAGACTGGTGTAGAGAGTAACGTGCCAGCCAGCGACATCGTAGAGAACGAGTACGAAATCCAGCCGTATGAACTTTCCCTGCTATTGGTTATATAGTACCATTATTGTTTTTCTACAAGGATGACTTTGAAATTAAATAATCCACGAAGATTGATATGCCATCAAACAAAGAAACTAAACCAAACAAAACTTAAACTACGTTCGGTGGTGGGGTTGCCATTACTACTAGGTCCACATGCACCTGGAGTGGTCGTACCTGTTAGAGTCTCATTTATGGGTTGAATAGATATGTTTGAAAATTATTTGTATTAAGAATAGAAAAATTTGAAACTATATAATTGTGCTCAATCTTAATATTGTTTCTATCTATCTATCTATCTCCGTCTGTTTCTATCTATCTATCTCTCTATCTATCTCACCCAGCTATTAGTTAAATAGTACTACTACTGCTCTTATTCAAGGATGAAGCATTAAATAACCCACGAAGGTTGATATGTTATTAAACAAAGAAACCAAACTGATCAACTACTGAATTTTGGTCGAAACAGTATAAGCCACGAGTAAGCTCCACGAAGAAATAATTGAAAAAAGAACAAACGAACCCGTGTCTTTGTCCTGGAAGGAGGAGATAAGTGACACTTTGGAATATAAACTGATCCTCACTCCCGCCATATGGACGGTTGACAAAGAATTAGTCAGTTTTCTGTCCCATTCTGTCTAATGGCCACCTGCAAACTCTGCTGTCAATCTTCTTGTGACCAAGTAGGGTGGACAGCAGAAGACCACTTCCCTGGTGATAATCAGTTTGTCCAATTCTTGATTGCTTACTAGAATATATATATGATATAAAACTGTTTTTCCAGCGTAGTCTCTCCAATAGACAATTGAGTGAAACAGAAGATTGAATTAAAGTATGAGTAAAAAGAAAAAGAAAAGCTTGCGAAGCAGAAGAATGACTATAATATGATAAAAGGAAAAGTTATTCCTGTAAAGAATAGCTGCACGTTAATTGCAGGAGATATGTATAGGAAGTTTGCATCTGTAATAATTAAGAGCGAATAAATATCTAATATATAAATGGCATCGTCTGTCTGTTGGTTGGTGTCTTCGTTTAATGCCATATCAACCTTCGAGGGTTATTTAATACCAAAGCCATCCTTCCAGAAGAACAGCAGTGGTGCTATTCAATCCATAACTGGGAGGACAAGGGTGTCCATACCTTTTCTACGGGTATTTGTCCCAAAGTGAACGTAATAGCGCAACTGGCGTTCGAACTCGCTTACTTCGATTCCGAAGTCCAGTGCTTGTAACCATTACACCACGAGGACACACCCTCGTCTGTCTGTATATCAGTAACACTAAAATCTCTTAAACTAGCAATTTACTTTCTTTCCATTTTTAAAAATAAAAATAGACTATTTTCAAGACGCATATTTTCTTTTCATCATACAACATGTGAAAGCACGTGCGATACCCTGTCCTCATCAGCCGCCAACCAGGGGTGATGACACAGTTTCGGTAGTTCAACTTATCTTATATAAGACTGTAGATACAATAAATAATTATCTAATAATTTGCATGTCCGGTAAAGATCCCGTAATGAGTCACATGACAGTTCTAAAAACCCATTCTTGACCTCTTTTCGCCTCTAATCTTGGACCGATAGAGACATTGTCTCTGACTCTCGCTATTTTATGGCTATTTTACCTACTCTGATAAGTATATTTTATTTTTATTTTGTATCCCTTCTCTATACTGCTAGTTCATAGAATAACGTGTGCAAAGTTCTTGTTGTTGGAAACGTTTATATGTTCTTTCTTTTTAATACCAATTGTAGGTATATTGGGTATAAAATATCATTCTTGTAAGAGTAAAAAGAATTATAAGTATAAGAATTAAAATAACATCAACCTCCACTTCAGCAATCGATTGGTTGGTTGATTGATTGATTTTAATGGCATATCAACCCATTTAGAGTTTGTTTGGTTCAGTCGGCTTGAGCTGGAGAATACGCTGACTGCATCTCTGCAGAGGAGTAAGACTCTGCTCCAATGAGTGTCCTGGATATGACACTAAACAATCTGATGTTGAGGCTTCAGTAATGCTGGACCTTTGGGGAATGTGACGTACTCCTTCACTGACATCGCTCCTAGGTCCACAAAAAGTGGTAGCACTTTGTAGGGTCTTATCAATGGGTCAAATAGAATTGTTTGACATTTAAACTGTGTACTCATGCTAAACTGAATTGTTTGAAATAGAACTGTTTTTCATTTAAGTGTGTGTAAACAAAAGCTGTGTACTTATGCTTGACTGAATTGTTTGAAATAGAACTGTTTGATCCTTTAGCTGTGTGTAAACAAATGACTAATGTTTAATTGAATTGTTAGTGATACATAGTAAAACTTGAAAACATTAGACTGTGTGTAAACAAATGAATAATAGTAAATAGAATTATAGAGAAAAATTTATAACAACGTAATCCAAGCCGAAGGAGAGATTAATTGTGATGCAAAGTCGACACTACAGCATTTCGATTCTAATGAACTATCATCAGAGCTGAGAGGGATGATATTAGTGATGTTAAATCAACGATGGAGGCTTAAAAATTATACAAAAAACCTTGGGAAAACCTATATATCAAGAAAAGTTAGTCATTTAATCAGTAAACCAGCGTTTGTTTTTTTAAATTGTCATATTTTTGGAGGGAATGTTATGTAGAATTTATATGTTCCATTTGTACACCGAGAAAATTTTCCAGTCAAAAGGAGGAAGAAAAAGAAAAAGAAAACGAGAGAGAAGAGAAAGAAGAAAAAAAAGGAAGAAAGAGAGAAGAGGAAAACAGAAGAAATAGGAGAAAAGAGGGTGGAAGAAAGACAAGGGAGAAGGAGAAAGAAAGGTAGGGGAGAAGATAAAACAACCAAAACAAAAATGAATAGCAGAGTAACAAAGTACCGTGAATGACTGAAATAAAATAAATAGAATTATTCGTATAAGATAGAAATAAGTAAAACCATTTAATAGGCTCATTTAAAAATGTTATCTACAAAATATGTTTAGAAATTATATATTTAATATATATGTATAAAAAGGATTTGGCATTGAATAATCTACAATAGTTGATGTGCCATAAAATCAAACCAAAAATTTAGAGAATCGCGTTCACAGTACGTATATATTTACAGTTTCTGTGTAGTTGTTACTTAAGAGATTTTTGTTCGTTTTTTTTTGGGGGGGAGTTGCACACAGTCCTATCGAATATAAATAATTCTTAAACTGGTCTGTTTAACCCATTCATCGGACCTTAACCGGTACGACCACTCCCCGTCAGAGCGTATCTAGGAGTAATAGCAACGAAGGTGCACTCCACACTCTCCAGATTTCGAGAACAGGAACCTCACCAACAGATGCAGTTTAGAGTCATAACCAGGATACCCCTTTTTGCGAGGGTCTTACTTCACCGTAGAGGATACAGCTAGTATATTCTAAGCCACGCCAACAGGGTAGCCTCTACATCGAGAAAAATCAACAGAAACTATGTCAATAAAAGTTAAATCATTGGTAAAACTGAAACAAATATATCTCCTTTCACTATTTCCATTTCTGAGCATTCTTTTCGACTCGTGTTTAACTGACAACTATATTAAAGGTTGGTTGGGAAAAACAAAATTAGTCAACAAAACCTTTTGCTCTGGAATGCATATATAACAATCCTGGCAGTTTCTGGTAGCCTTGCTAGTTTTAAGCCACATTAGACAACAGGCATTGAAGAAACTTATTTGTTTGGAACCCTTATGGGAATAGTTTCAATAATATGACACAGAGAAGGAACTAAGAATACTTTATAGCTTCTTTCGTGTAGTGAATGGGTTTTTGCTAATTGTAAATATCAGATTACGTAAGAACTGACTCTTGTTCCCTTAGCGTCTGAAAATAACAGAAACATTTTTTATCTATAAAAATGCACCCGGAAAATAGCTGAAGCTTAAAAAGTTTTCTTCTCTTATTAATTTTTCGATTAGTATTTTAATTTCAATTTTTTTATCGCAATTCTAAAAACCTCATTCCATGGTCCTCAGTAGACAACACGGATCAGAAATCACAAATTGGGGATAGTTTCCGTGGCGCAGTGGCTGATGTACTGGACTACGACATCGTAGTAAGCAAGTTCGAACTCCATTCGTGCTATTACGTTCACTTTCGGACTAATGCTCCTTAAGAAAGGTATTAACTCCCTTAAACCCCACCCCCTCGTTATGGATTAAATAATACCACTGTTTTTCTTCTACAAGAATGGTTTTAGCATGTCCGGTAAAAAAAACCTAATGATCTCATGACAGTTCCAAAAAGCCATTCTCGACCTCCTTGAAAATTGATGTGTCATTAAACAAAGAAACCAAATAAAAAAAAAAAAATTAAAAAATAAGAATGAAATCCAAGGAAGGGACTCAAACGCTCATCTTTTAACCCCCAGGAAGCCTGTCCTGCCTATTTGTTCACGAAGACTCTCAAGCTCTAGGCTAGCGGACCATTGCTTGTGAGTTCGATTCTTACAAGGTGCTCCATACATTTGTATTTGTATGAAATCTTTATGGGAATAAAGTCGATAAGATGATTATAAAGCGAGGGAGCTAATAATACTTTATAGTTGCTTTTGTATTGTGCATGGGTTTTTGTTCATTGTAGATATTATATTACATCAAAAGAAGCGGCTCTTGTTTCCTTGGCGTCTCAAAATAACAGCAACAAGCTTAGTAAAAGACAACAGTTGTACTGTCATTTTCTTTTACTTCTTTTTTTCTTTTTTTAGTTTCAACGATTCACAATTTTTAACAAAACCTTAAACTCTTTGGCTTGAACAAAATTATGTTCATTTCCAAGTCATTTCGATATATAAGAATAACAATACCAACATTCCCAAGCCAATTTACTTAATTAGTATTAAGAAGGTTTGGTGAAGTCATTATAAAGTTTATTGGTCTGACATGGCATAATGAATTTGATCATTGCTGGAGTTCCATTTAACCCAGATATTGTCATTGTTATCATTTTCTAACTTTAGTTTAGTTTGACACAAGGCTACTGATAATCGAGCTCAATAATAATTCTCTCTCTCTCTCTCTCTCTCTCTGTGTGTGTGTGTGTGTGTGAGTTAGATTTGAAATATGTAGAAATTTTATTCCTACTAATAACCATTTTTTGTTTGAAAAATCGTTACAGTGTTTATATAAGATTTAATATTACACTGAGACTAAATTTACACCGTATCTTCCCTATGGGGAGTGCCCGGGGCTTAACGGCTAAAGTGCTAGACTGCGGCCTCAAAGTAAGCGAGTTCGAACTCCAGTCGCGCTATTACGTTTACTTTCGGACTAATATCCTTGGGAAAAGTATGAACCTTATCCCTCCCAGCTATGAGTTAAATAGTACTGCTATTCTTCAAGGACGATTTTAGCATTAAAAAACCCTTGAAGGTTGATATGACATTGAACAAAAAGACCAAACTAAACCATCTTCCTTGTAAATTTAGATCTCGAGTTTCTAGTGGTAGATAATTTCTAAAATAGTAGGTGTCCTTGTTTGTTTATTTTTTACGGCCATTACGTATGCACGCGTACGCACATACGGACACACACATTTATCCAGGTATAATACATTCAACACCAAATTGGCGCTTAAAAAACACGTCGTTGCAACTCATGTTGCATAACCCTTTACTCTACGATCGTCTGTTGTTATATTGAAAATAACATGTATATGTAATAATATGTATATGTAATAATATGAATATGTGATAATAAGTATATGTAATAATATGTACATGTGAAAATATGTATATGTGATAATATATGTATATGATCACATGTATAAGTAATAATATGTATATGTGATGACATGGATATGTAATATGTACCTTACGTGACGATTGATCAGCTATATGAATATAGACTTTGCTCCTTGGCCAGTCAGTTCCCATCTCCTCACTTCAGTTCAGTTCGCTTTTCTCTTTAATTCGTTCTTCACTTCATTTCAGTTCATTTTTCACAACACTTCTTCGGTCTTCTCGGTTGCCCTGATATTTCCTTTGTGTTGCCATCCTTATTCTTATTCGTTGATGAAGAATGACAACGTGACCACCATTTTATGTGCACATTTTTATCTTTTATATAATGACGACTTTTCATCATTATTGCCTACTAAACAGGAAGTTAGTGACCAAGATGGTGCATTCGACTCCTCAAGTCGAGTATTTCTTAAAAAGTGACTCAATTATTCTAACTCTAGAACCGTTTTTAGTCACTTGATGGAAATCATCCAATCAGAGCCGTGGTTCAACGGTTGCCCATCAAACAAGTTGATTCAACTGCTCAGGACCTAATTTGATATTACACATGTCAAAAAGAGCTCTCACCAATCTATCATTTAACACTCGGAACTAATGGTGAAAGCATAGACTTTATATTTTCTTATCTAATATTTTATTGCTGAACAATATTTGTTTGTAAGTCTTTGGTGTCAAATGCCCAGGATTTCGTGCCTACTTATATTGGCTAGTAGAGCCAAAAAGATTTTTTTTTTTTTTTTACTGATTTTCACTTTTTTGGGTGATAGCTGGTGATGATCGTTCACGAATCTGAATGAGAAGTAAAAATTCGGATGTTCTCTTTTGTAGCTCTGAACAACATTAAAACATTTCTGGCATCCGAAATTAGCTCTTTTTCTTTTCATAAAAAGCTTTGAATTGCATAAAAGCGAAGAGTTCTTTAAAAAAAACATTCTTGATTTAATTTATTTCTTACTGAGCCGCAAATGGATGAAATCTTGGAGAAATGCCCAGAAACAAAGAGCAACTTATATATGAAGAGAGCAATAGATTTGAAGGAAAAAAATCCGCTTATAATTAGCACTGAAGTAATGGGTTTATTCTGCATCTAAGCAGAAAATATTTATAGAATATTTTCTACCAAGTTCTTGGAGTCAATATTTTGATGATGTCATATCGTTAAAATGAAAGCAATAAAACAAAACTGAATATCATTTTAAACGATATTTTGAAGATTTCTACATATTCACTATTATAGATAATTCAATTTGATTAGTTTGGTTTTGTTTGGTTTTATGACATATCAACCATTGTAAGTTATTTAATGCCAAATCCTGTTTATACGTATATATTGAATATATATGATTTGTAAACACATTTCGTAGAAAACATTTTAAACGAGCCCGACCTCTTTTTTGCACAGTAAAATGTTTTCAAGTATTGCTATATAACAGTAACAACTCAACATCAGTCATTTGTTTGCACTCATTTAAATAGATATGCATATATGATTTGTAAGTGAATAGTTTGTAGGTAATTTCATTTTTAAATGAGTTTGAACTAATTTGTTTGCACTCTAGTATTGCCATTGTCTCTACACAGTTATTATTGCTCTCTAACTCTTATTATTCTAGTGAACATTACGCTGTTAAATGATCAAACAGTTCTATTTCTAACAATTCACTTTAGCATGAGTCAACAAAGTTAAATGGTTCCAAGTATCACTAACAACTCAATTAAACATCTGTTATTTGTTTACTTAGAGTTGAATGATCAAACAGTTCTATTTCAAACAATTTAATCTAGTATAAGTCATTTGTTTGCACATAGTTTAAATATCGAATAGATAGAACCCAATCAGGTGCTACCACTCTGAGCCAGAGTGGACCTGGGAGCAATGGCAATGAAATGGTACTGTGTATTCCCCAAAGCTCCACCATTACTGGAGTCTAACCATCAGATTGTTTACCTAGGACACTCGTTGGGGGGTCTTACCCCTCTGTAGAGATGCAGTTGGTATATTTCATAGCTCCAGCAAATGGCCTAATTCAATTTGACTTTATGAAAAAATGTTTACAGAACCTTGAATTCCCAAGCGGTCACCCATTTAATGTTTTACGTCCGTGTATCATGTCGATTATATTTGTTATTTAAGTTTATTTTTGTGCTAAATTTATATGTTATAATTTACTTAGGTATCTTCTTCACCAATGACTATCAGAACCAATTACCGACAGAATATCCCACGTGATACCAAACTTACAAATGACTACCAGCTGGATATCCATGTGTAATTAAAAAAGAAACTGTTACTTGTATGATGCCGGTATTAGTAAACTTGGCCTCAGTAATGGACAAAAGAATTTCAACAAACAAGAAATAATAGAAACACAGAAATAGTGGAAACAAATAATAACAGGGACTTATTTTCAATTATGTGTTATGAGGAAGAGAATCCTTAGTTTGCAATTATTTTGGTGTCGGAAGCAAACTTTCTGATACAGTTCTTTGAGTGTATAGGTACTGGTAGGTGAAGAAAAGAAAATACTCACAGGAATATTTTTCTTCTTTTTTGTTTGTGTGTGGAGCTAGTTTCTTATCCTTCTGTATCTCCTTGTTGCGGAGCCGATAAGCACCGACCCCGCAAATGACTTAAGTTAAGCGTGCGAGTAATGACAGCCAGAGACAATGAAGGAAATAAAGACGAGGTAACAAATATAACATGACAATTTATTGCCGTATTTACAAGTGCGTGTGTAAAGTTCGTGGTAGTTGTATTTGTGTTTTCAGCTAGATGGGTGATGTCGGTAGCCGGTATGGTCGGGTCGAAGAGAAGCAGCAAGACGATCGTTGCTGATAGCTGATATTGGTCGTAGTAGATAGGTGCAGCTGAACGATCGTCGCGGTAGCTGGTGTTAGTCGAGTCGTAGATAGGTGCAGCTGGACGATTGTTGCGGGTAGCTGATGTTGGTCGAGTCGTAGAATACAGCTGGACGATCGTTGGGGGTAGCTGATGTTAGTCGAGGTTGATAAATCTATGTCCCAGTTTTTGAGAGTGCGTTGGGTTAACTGGGGGGGGGAATCGATGTGGTTGCTAGCCCGTATAGCGAGTCGTACGTGGGCTAGATGCTGCAATGCTGAGGCAGTCCGTACAGCGATTCGTACGTGGACGGGATGCTGCATTGCTGGAGCGTCGTGGTCGAAGTTGGTGTTGGCAGCTTGGTCTCGTAGAGTCGAGCGATCGGGGTGACAAAGACTTAATCGTGTCTTAGTACTACGGACCAAGTGAACGGACCGGGAAACTGTGGCTAAGGTTTTCCAGGCCTTAGCACATACGAAGTCGAGCGAGCAAATCGGTGAGGCTAGGGCTTTGTCGTACCCCTAGCTGTGCGGACGTATTGGAGACGGTAGCTAAGGCTTTTCCGTGCCAAAGCTGTGCGGACGTTTTGCATATCTAGTTGATGGAAATGCGAATGCGACCACGAGATGCAGGAGGGAGAGGTCGAGAACGAGTCGAGGCTCGAACCCTGCTGATCTGTGTTGCTCATCGGCTCACTTAGTGCAATGTGAGCCTAATGAGCCAGGTGGTTTCACGGGCCCAAGGATGGGTCCGGGCACGTATACCAGTTTACGGCTTAAAGTGGTGCCATACAAAGTGTTCCAAAGAGACAAAAATGCAGCTCGCCCACCCGGAAGTAGCCTAGTCCAAACTAAGAGCCTTAAAGGCCTCAAGTCTGCCATTGTTCCTTTGCGGAGCCCAAACAGGCTCCTGAGAGCGTCCGGAGACATCCGGTTTTTTCGCCGCTAAAGTCTAGTTTATATGAAGAGAACGCCACGCCACTCTGCCGGGCCACGTAAATAGAAAGTTCTTCTATAAAAAATGGGCGTAGAAATAGAGTCCTTCTTTACCCTGATACCCAAAATAATCCATTCCATTTTAATAGAGTTACTTTTGGCAGATATGTTCAGTCAATGTTGTTAGATGTAATTTATTCCCTTTTCTTAGCTGTAACGGCAGGTCAGGGTCGTAAAAGACTTCGTTATTTCCGGCCGTACCCGGATGTTGTGTTTGTAATCCAATCTGTCTATGTATGTGAATGGATCGCGACATACCTTGGGGTCTATATGTCGGACGAGTTCTTTTTATTACATGCTTTTCTTTTCGCTCTCTTTCTTCTGACTCCTTTCAAGCTATCGATTCTTTTATATATCTATATCCCTAGACTTCTCAATTGTTGCTGATGTCGAATATTGTTTTCTCTAATTCTGTTTTTTTTTTTAATTCCTACCCTCATGGATTCAAATGCTGCGTCCGTTAACCGTGGATTTTTTAAATCAGGGTCTAGCGTTGACTAGGTCTATCTTTAAAATCTATAAATTGTTTTTACAAATAGGACATTTTTGAAAAAGATTTTTTAAATCTGTTTTTGGTTTAAAGTATATTACATGGAACCATAACAGAAGAATGGACAACTACATTCTAGGGTATCATTCTTACATGGCATGCCCCAATGCATTACCCATGCATTATAATTACTTCAATAAGAACTATCATATTTCCATACGTTTTCTATAAACCGCCTTTTCAATAGCTTCATTTGAACTTCCAACAAATAAGCTCTTACGGAACTACTTTATTTCTTAGAATTTTATTAAAGACAAAAATAAATAAATATTTAACAAAATAATTGTTTTGAGTTGAAACCTGAACTTGGGTGTCAAAAACTGACATTAGGAAAAAAAAGCTCGATTACTTTTCTGATACTAAATAACAATATTGTTTTGTTTGAATCTCTGCACGATATTTAGTCGAGTCCACACTCTCCAAGGACCAATGTTTACATTAATATACCAATGACATATTAATACGACAGAACGGAAGGAAAGTCAAGATAAACCCATTTGTACTGTGACGGCAAAATTATTAAAATCCCAAGACGGGAATTTGTTTTTCGCACGTGTGAAGACGGGGCAGTCTGGCACTTGATCCCTCGTAGAATAAGTCCATGTTCAGAGTCCTTTCTCGGGCATATAGGAACTGGCATATTATGTAGGGGTTAATTTAGGGCAAGACTGACCGCCGCTGGCAAGGGGTTTCCACATTTCACATTACACATACACCCACCAGGCCACTAGCTCTTCCTACCCCTAGAACAATGGAAGATATGGACCTCTAGGTTTAGATATAATAGTATTAACTCCGGTTTCCCGTATAATATTTTTAGAGGAAAGAGTGGGACAATTTAGGCGAGAATATTTTAAGGTGAAAGAAGCTAAAAACGAACATGAAACAGACAATTTGATAGTAGACGACACAAATGAACAAACTTCAACACGTGGCAACATTAGAATATAACAATCTTTTTAATACACACGCGGACGCACATATTCAATATGTTGGCTATATTATCATCGGATAATACATAACTGTAAATGTCTTTTTTTTTTCTTTTTTCTTTTCTTTAGTCTTCTTTACATTGAGAGAGAGAGGGAGAGAGTATATAATTGGGTGTAGGGAGAAACAGTCTTAATGTTTACTTATCTTTTCACGGGTTCCTTCGGAGAGTATTTTCTTGTTTTACGGGCTGGCGGATTTATTTATTTTAGCTCTGGCTTGAAGGCATAAGGTTCCTCTTGTCCAAGATTCTTTCCGCTTTCTTCAACTGGAGTTTGGACGGAGACTCCGTTCACCACGACCTCTGTTCCAAAACTAATTTTCTTTTACCCTATTTCCGCTGACGGAAAGAAGGTGCCACTTCCGTTTTAGGGTTCTAGCCAATCATTTGGCTTCTATCTTCTTCTCCTTCTCCTGTCAGGCGATTCTTTAGGACTACTATCTCTTTGACCCGGTCACAGAATGCAAACATCTGTTGGCTTTCATTCTTACCTGGATTTATTACTTGAGGAATTGACCTAGATTCCTCTTTCAACGGTCAGTCCTTGGCCTGTTAATTCAAATACGGAGGGATTGTAGTAATTCCTTATTTCTCCTCTCTCAGTGGGAGACCACGTGACAGTATATACATTAAACATTTTATATATATAATATACATACCAACGATATTAAGAAGAAAGAATACATAAAGGTTTTCCAATAGATAAAAATGTCACATGTTCCATGATATAAAAATTTATTACAAAAGAAAAAATCAAGCCGACCACATGCGAACTTGATTTGGTCAGTGTCGAAAAGGGAGAAATAATCCGAGACAGTGCGGCACCAAACAGCTACTCAGTACGAATTCGGGGACCGAAATTTGAAGGCGCGAAAAACGTAAGTCAGCAGATGGGTTTCGTCTCTCGCATCTTGAATTGCCGGTAAAGATTTTAAACAGGCTGAAGCTTCCCAAGAAATAGAAGTAAAATTAAATGAAAGTCGACAACACAAATTCTACCAAGTTAAACGACTGAAAGAAAATTCAATCGAGAATTCTGCTGAACAGAACCTTAAAGAAGACTCGAAATTTAATGAACTCCGAAACGTTTCTACAAAACAAAAAAAAGAAAGGCAAAACACTCAAATTCAAAGAACTTTGTTTCCTGGACATTCTCTCAGATAAGTTCCAGCAAATTGCACGAAAATTTATCTTTTCTATCCATCTCTTTCTCGTTTCTTTTGTATAAAATTCCTTTTTAAAAACTTTATTGTCTGTGTTATCTTTTTGTATTAGTATCCGACTAGAAAGCTGCGGAACTTACTGTTTAAACTTACCGTATGACCTTACTGTTTAAATTTACTGTTTGAATTTATCCCTTAAAATTTCTTTAATGAACAAGCAGTATGTGGAAATAGTACAAAAATCGAAAAAGCTTACTTTATATGAAAAAGTAAAATAGCCACGAGGCTTACATTTTCCCTGACAGGGTCCGAGAAACGTCTATCCAGTTCAAAGAAGAGAGTTTTAAAAAGTCCAGAGCTCTGGGACTATCATATGACACCCCTCGAGGCACTCAACACAGACACCCATTCTATAGTGGAGATAATTATTTATCGCCTCCCTACAACAGCAAGCGAGGAGGTATCCTTGCGGCGTAATGGTCAAAGCAATGGACTGCGGAATCGTAAGCGAGTTCGAACTCCAGTCGCGCTATTACGTTCACTTTCAGATAAATACCATTGGGAACTGTATGAACCCCCTTATACTCCCGATTATCGTCGTAAGAAATAGAATCGACTCGAATTCAAATCTTGGACTGTTTGTGTTTCCCTTAACGCTATTGACATAGGAAAGGCACAAATCCATCTGCCCCCCCCACACACACACACGCGCGCACCTATAAATTAATTATAATGCAGATTTGGTCCATCATCCTTAATAAGGCAATCAGTTTAGACGAAAGAAAACTCTGAATTCAAACCATCTTTACTCCACTAAAATCTTATCTTTTATCACATCTTGCCTATGTCAGAGGGGTTGGGTAGATACATCGCAAGTTTATTGTTACTATTTAGTTTTCAACTGATAATCAATTAAAAACGTTGTTGTGATAATAAACATCGAAAAGTTTACCATATTTTAAGATGCCAGTAGTAAGCAATAAATCTACATGACCGATATGTATGTTATTTCGTATTCGCACAAACTTGGAATTATGTACTAAATCTGTAGTGTCAACTGTAACTCGAGGATGAACAAGATCATCTCACATGTCAATCCCAGGGAGTTTGATCACTACTACCCTCCAATATCCTTGTGCCAGACTAAACTAAGTTTATTAAATATTAATATGCGAAACTGTGTCAAATATGAGATTACCAATTATATGCATTTACCCAACCCCCCACACGGACAGGATGTGACACAAGGTCAATCTTTAAGCGGTGTTTAACTGGTTTGAATTCAAAGTTTTCCTTCACCTAAACTGGTTGCCTAACCAAAGATAAAGAATCTAGTCTGCTCTACTATTTACCCATAGATGATGGGGGAATAATTGGAGTCATACCTTTCCAAAGAGTATTAGTGTTATGTGAAATGCAATTAGCCTCGTTCAGGATTTGAACTCATATCGCCATAACTATTTCCTACGACCATAAACATTTACCATTTACTTATAATTAAATAGTACTACATAAACGAAGTGAGCAGAAGGAAGAGCACTGCCAAAGCTAAACTGAAAGCTACCAGCCAACAATATCGAATGCACCTGTGGAAACTGCATTTCGAGAATTTACTCGGAACCCTCCAGACGTCACTCATGAACTAATCACGAGAATTATAAGAAACTAGACATCAAACTAGGACCGCTTACTCAAGAACTCGACTCGGTACTAAGAAAAATTAAAAATAGAAAGGCGGCGGGGCTCGATGAAATACCCCCAGAAGTATGGAAGACCAGAAAATTCGACGGCATACTGCTCTGATACTGTAATGCCGTATATTATCAAAATCCTATAGATAGATGGATGAAGGGATGTATCCTCCCCTTCACTAAAAAGGGCGACCTTGGACTAGTCAAGAACTACCGATGTATAACACTTATGTCCATAGAGGCCAAGATATACCATGCCCTACTACGCAACTACATAGAACTCAAAATTGACAACATACTTAGGAAGTACCAAAATGGCTTCCGAAGAAATAGATCTACAACCTCACAAATTTTGACTATCCGTCGAATTCTTGAAGGTGTACGCTCAAAAAACCTGGGGGCAACAATATTATTTGTTGACTTTACTAAGGCCTTTGACTCCATTCACAGAGGAAAAATGGAGCAAATTCTACTCGCCTACGGCCTACCAAAAGAAACCGTTGCAGCCATAATGATGCTCTATAGAAACACCAAAGTAAAAGTCCGTTCACCGGATGGAGACACAGATTACTTCGACATAGTAGCAGTAGTACTACAAGGAGACACACAAGCCCCATACCTACTTATCATCTGTCTAGACTACATACTTAAAACATCTATCGATAAAATCAAAGAAAACAGTTTCAAGCTAACAAAAGAAAGAAGCAGAAGACACCCCGCAAAAACAATTACCGACGCCAACTACGCCGATGACATAGCGCTTCTGGCAAATGCACCCGCCCAAGCCGAAACCCTGCTATATAGTCTGGAACGAGCCACTGCAGGCATCGGTCTCCATGTCAATGCACACAAGACGGAAGATATGTGCTTTAATCAAACTGGCAACATCTCCACTCTAAACGGTAGCACTTTGAAACTAGTTGACAAGTTCACCTACCTAGGAAGCAGTGTCTCATCAACCGAGACAGACATCAACACGTGACTAGCAAAAGCATGGACAGCTATCGATAGACTTTCAGTTATACAGAAGTCAGACCTGACCGATAAAATGAAGCGTAGTTTCCTCCAAGCAGTGATCGTGTCAATACTGCTATATGGATGCACCATATGGACGTTGACTAAACGGATGCAGAAAAAGCTTGATGGCAATCACACAAGTGATTGCGGTGAGCAATTTTGAACAAGTCCTGGAGACAACACCTCACAAAACAGCAGCTATACAGCCATCTACCACCCATCACGAAAATTATCAAAATTAGACGAACCAGACACGCGGGACACTGCTGGAGAAGTAGGGACGAGCTCGCGAGTGATGTACTCCTGTGGATCCCTTCACATGGACGAGCAAAGGCAGGATGTCCAGTTCGAACCTACTTACAGCAGCTCTGTACCGATACGGGATGTTGCCCTGAGGATCTGCCGAAAGCAATGGACGATAGGGAGGTGTGGCGAGAGACGGTCAGGAATATCCATGCTAATAGTGGGACATGATGATGATGACATATAGTTTAAATATTTTTAAGGTATTATCAGAATTTCCATACATACCTGATGTGGACCCAAAGTCGGTACACAGAAGGAAAACACGGAACACGGTTTAGAGGTAAGAAAGATATATTAACAAAAGTTACATAGGATAGAGTCCAATATTGGTAGTCGTACTTCTAGTACTCTTGCACTGCTGCTCGTATTAGGATATTACTACGCTAGTAATATAGTGCTGGAAGAGTCCATGATGCAGGTAAGTTTCGGTCTCACAACAATACCAAAACCCTTTGCAAATATAACCTAGGTCGACCTTTAGTTTTCGAGACTTTTATACTTAAAAAGTCAATTTATACGCTACTATATACGGTACTTATCAAATTAGACTGTTAAAAAACTGTAATAAGCCGTCAAAGTAAATGAAAGGCAATATGCATTTAAAGTTCAATACTTTCATTAGTAATACTAATTATAGTACTTACCCATATTACATTCGCCTCTTGGAGACACACTTAACGCAACGGTTATCGTCGCCAGAAATGGAATCATCGACTCGAATTCAAATCCTAGAGGTGGGGTGGGGGGTTATTGCGTTTCTCTTCGCGCCAACCGGAAAAGGCATGAATCCATCTGTTCTCCTAACTATGTGTAAATAGTAGGACAGTCTTAGTTAGACGACCTCTCTAAATGAAAAACTCTGAATTAAAACTAGCTTTACTCTGCTTAAAAATTGACCTTTATGCCTGTGGTAGAGGGGTTGGGTGTTTACATGCTCCTCTTAAAATTGACCTTGTCTCTCAGCCTGTTCGTAGCGGAGGGGTTGGGTATATACATACACATTTTACACAAGGGTTGTAAGATGGTCATTATTTTAAAAAATAATTGATATAAAGTTGCTTTTATTAAAGTTTAGGTTAACTATTCGTATTTAAAAGATGTTTTATTTGGTTTTATCGTATGTTATTATTTACAACGGGTTTACTGGCTTGTTTACTACTGACTACGAATGTCTTCGGGATTGTTTCGAGATTTCAGATAAATACCATTGGGAACTGTATGAACCCCCTTATACTCCCGATTATCGTCGTAAGAAATAGAATCGACTTGAATTCAAATCTTGGACTGTTTGTGTTCCCTTAACGCTGTTGCCATAAGGAAAGACACATCGAAAACCTCCAAAAATTAATAAATATTTTGTATAAGTATTTAATTTCCTTATCTTTCAGATTTGAAGTAGCATTCCCCTAAATCTTTTTTTAATGTGTTTGCAAGTCGGACGATCGTTGAGATTAAATGAATTGCCTTTGAGCAGAATGCCAAGAGTTGAAAACTACACTGAGACGGACACCCTTTTATAGAAAGGTGGACAGTAAGGCATAGAAAGCAAGAGACTGATCCCACCTAAAGGCCAGTTAAAACTGGATCTCCTAATACAGTTTAAAACCGTTACAGATATAACTGTAACGATTTATAAAAGTTTGGCTGGATTCATCCGTAAAATGGTGTAATCTTAGCAGGACGGACGGATGAACATTTATTAAATTATAAATAAAGATTTATAAATACATTGAGTAATTTTTGAAATTTTATATCGGTCCTTATCTTTCGTCGCACTTGCCTCTTATCATACATCGATGCATTGTGTTTAATAAATATGGGGGTGGTGGGAAAAGTTGCAGGGAAGTGGAGAGACAGTAAAGTAAATATGGAAAAGATTAAAGATTAAGGGGGTAAAAAGAAAGATATATCAGTAAATAAGATAGATCACAATTGAGATAAAGAGATTCAAATAGGAGTTGAAATGAGAAGACAGAAGGGGTGGGATGTAAACAGCATTGGTTAATAAAATGATTTCTGAAAATGTCGGGCGAGCACGTGAGCGAGCAATAGAGGGGATGAAATTTAGTCGTTAGAGAATAAAAGTGCGTGGGTGCGTGTATGCATGTGTGTGCTTGCATGCGTGCGTGCGTATATATGAGTTTAAAGAGATAACCAAAAAAATAGACCAACGTTCATATTCACTGCAGCACGCTAAGTTTATATAAAATGAAGCAGCTGTTTTTTTGTTTTACAGGAAAAAATTTCAGGTCATTTTTTAATGAAGTATTCATGTATAAAATTTGCGCCTGAATATTACAGATTTCATTTATTTTTATTTTTAGTAATAGAATGAATTTTATTTAACTTATTATTTATTTATGGGGCATATGAAAAGTTTTATCGTGGTTGTGTTGAATTGTTGATGTTGTTGGGAAATTCTGAGGTTTACAAACTGACTCTTTTTTCTTCTTACCCCGTTAACTTTTTGTCCTCTTTTTGTCTGTTAAAATTGTAAGGGAATCAAGGAGAGAAGGAAAAAATTTTAACTTGAATTTTATTTTGGGGGTTCATGATTCTGTTGTGTAGAATGTTTTCCTGAAGCAGAAGAAATATTCGGCTCCCCCAGTCAAAGTGTTTGAAGTACATTATGGAATCATCTTTAGCAATTATAAGTTTTAGGGTCTGTCATATGTTCAATGAATATGTTTAGCGGATGCTATTACTAGTAAGAGAGACACAACATGCTGCTAAGTTCGGGACTCAGCAGGCATGTGCCTTCTCTACAAGTAGTAGAGAAAAAAGGTCATTTTTTTTGTCGAGGCGTCTCGAGGTTACTAAGGGAGAGTTTCTCTTTGGTGCCAGGAACTTCCTCTTGCGTATTAATAAGACAAAGTCAACATTTCTTAAATTTCACGTAATAACCTTCAAGATTCTTTTAAAGACCGGCGATTCGTTACCAAATTTAGGACAAGTAAACTTACTTTTTGCTAGGACTATTTCTATCCTACAAGATTAATATTCATAGAATATGTAATAGCTTGTGGTGGGATATTAAAAAGAAATCACTATCATCATCAACGCGTGCCGACAGCTGAGATTCCTTTGATCCTCTCTCGCTATACGTCCCTATCAGACATCGCGCTTGGTAAGTGCTCTAGACAGCACCCAAAATAATAAAACAAAATAACAAATAAAATCTTAAATATAGAAATGAAATTTTAAAAGTAAAATAAGTAAAACGGTTTAAAAAAAAACCTATAAATTTACGTTTTTCCCATCTTGCAAGGGTTCCAAATTTCCAGTCAAAGCCTATGCTCTCCACCCCTTTTTAAAATCTTTTTTACTGCAAGTCTCACTCGAGGAAAGACACTTTTCTTGGCGGCTCGTAGAACCCAAAGATATTGAAATACACAAGAATTCCAACTCAGTAACACGTTGACTTTGCTAGGTGCTTGTACGTAAATTACCCAAACCGTTCACGCAAACGAACTGAACAACAAATACCAAGAAGACTTTATTCCAAGGAATATACATAACAAAACCGATTCGTGAAAAGAAACAGTTCAGCTTCTTTATTTTATGGATTGTTTTCATTTTACACAGAACACACACATGCAATATATACACTTCAAACCCATAGACTTATTGTATGAATACATTTGCCGCGACCGGCCGACAAACCCTTGCTGCGACCTGCCGATAAACCTAAAACATATCAAATTACACGCCCGAGTTAGGACGATAATATCCGAGTACGACCGGAACTGACTAAGCCCTTTTTTCTTGCTAACGACCTTGACATCTAGTTATAGCTAAAAGAAAAGGGAGAATTAAAATTAATAACATTCACAAAACACTTCGGCCAAAAATTACCTGATAAGACTTGAACTAATAGTCGTCGCCAGCCTATAGCAGGTTAGGAAAATACTTTACGGCTACACTCATTTTTTATCAAAGAATTTTATATCCACGCGGCTGGAGCTGTGTGTCACAGCACCTTCGTAATATCAGCAAGCCCTTTTCAACCCTCGTTGGCACGCTTCGGCCCCGGCGAATGCCCCGGGGCCTGTTCTGGACTTCGGTCCGGAGCGTGGCCCTGGAAAAGGAACAATGGCAGACTTGGGGCCTTTAATTAGGCACCTAGTTTCGACTAGGCTACCTTCGGGTGGGCGAGCTGCATTTTTGTCTCCTTTGTCCCCCTTGTACGGCACTAGACCATGCGTCTAGTTTAAGCCGCAAACTGGCATACGTGCCCGGACCCACATTTGGGTTCGTGAAACTGCTTGCCTCATCAGGCTCACATTGCACTAAGTGAGCCGATGAGCAGCACAGACAAGCAGGGTTCGAGTCTCGGCTCCTTCCCGACCTTCCCCTCCCCTTTATCCCCACTTTAATCGGCCTTCGGGCTTTTGACCTTGTGTCAAGTCGTGTCTGGTGGGAGGCAGCGACAAATATCGGCACGCTCCTAGCGAAGCTCATTAAGGAGGAATCCTGCATTCTGTGCGGTCGCATTCACCTTAACTTCCGACGTTGATCCCACTTCTCGTGGTAGATCCCCTTTTTTTTCCCCACCTACATAGGTATGCACAAAGGTCCTTTTTAGGACCATAAGAGGTCTCTGTCTGCGGGTCAGAGCATCTCTGACTGGTCAGTAATGATCAGTCGAAGTAGACGGCCAGGCGGCAAACACGAAGACGGATTCTAAGACCAACCGGTCTTAACTCTCAGTCGGTTCCGATAGTCCGATAAGCTGCGCAGCGCTAATGGCACGGTCCAGCCTTTAGCTACTCCTTCGCTATCTGCGCAGCGCTAAGATAACGCCCATCTTAGCCTCGGCCTTCTGGCCTGTCCGCTCGACAGCTCGGCTTTGACCCGACAAAGCCTTCGCTGCTGTCCGCTCGTCCGCACGGCTTTGACCCGACAAAGCCTTCGTTCCCGTCAGCTCGCCCGCACGGCTTTGACCCGACAAAGCCTTCGCTCTCGTCCGCTCGTTCGCACGGCTTTAACCCGACAAAGCCTTCGCTCTCGTCCGCTCGTTCGCACGGCTTTAACCCGACAAAGCCTTCGCTCTCGTCCGCTCGTCCGCACGGCTTTGCCCCGACAAAGCTTTCGTTCTCGTCCGCTCGTCCGCACGGCTTTGCCCCGACAAAGCTTTCGCACTAGTCCGCTCGTCCGCACGGCTTTGACCCGACAAAGCCTTCGCTCTCGTCCGCACGGCTTTGAGACGACAAAGCCTTCACTCCCGTCCGATACGTCCGCACGGCTAGGGGGCCCAGCAAGGCCCTAGCCTTTCCTCGACCTCGACGCTCTTGCAAGGTACAACACAGTCCACGTAACGACTCGCTGTTACGGACGGTTCTACCACTGCAACACCTGACTCACGTACGACCCGTCGTACGAGTCAACAACCCGATCGACACACCCTTGGTTAACCACAACATACCGTCACAACCAGGGATATCGATCTACCAACCTCGATCGACCATCTAGCTGTACCCAACGACCAGCACCGACCATCTAGCTGAACTCAACGACTCGACCGACCTCAGCTTACCAGCATCCAACATCTAGCTGTACTCAACGACTCGACCTACGCCAGCGACCCTCGTCGAACGCCCAGCTGCGAACACATACAACCGCCACGGACATTTACATTCACGCTTGTAAATACGACGAAATAAATTGTCATTTGTAATTATCATCATCTCACCTTTGTTCCTTCCTATTGCTTTGGCTGTTCTCATTCACATAAATTCATTTGCGGGGTCGACATACTTATAGGCCCCGCAACAAGTGGTGACCCCGAACGTGAATACAGACAGAGCAATGGAGGGCAGCGGTGAGTCCGATACATTAATGGCAAACGTCACCGTGGCGTTGCCAACGTACAATCCAGATGTACATTCCTGGTTCCAACAAGTCGAAACCATCTTCCTCATGCTGAGGATAAGATCCCAGCGCATCAAAGTAGCCAACTTGATGCAGAAATTGCCACCAGACGTTATCAGCCGGATTACGGATGCTCTCGCTGAACTCCCAGAGAAAAAACCCTACGACTACCTTAAGGACATAATCCTTAAACGTACAGGCCGCTCTGAAGAAGAAAGAATCCGGGACGTCCTTCAAAGCATCACGATCGGAGACAGGACACCAGCCCAACTTTTAAGATTCATGAAGAGTCAGTTAGGCTCGAAGCATGTCTCAGAGACCGTCCTGCGAACCCTATGGATGGAGCGACTACCATCATGGGTCTCGCAAATAATTGCTCCAATGTCCCGATCCACCGCATTGGACGACTTGGCCGACTCCGCTGATTTGGTGTTCGAACGATCCAACAACATCACCTCTGTCCAGGCACCAACATCGGAGTCGCAAACAACAAAAGAGCTGCGAGCCATGAAAAAAATGATGGCAGACCTGCAAAAACAACTTCACGAGATGAAGGTCACCCGACGACAGAGGCCAAGGGATAGGACGCATAGTCGCCATCGACGCCCTCGAACCCCTAGTAATCACCGGACCAACGACGAAGACATTTGCTGGTATCATCAGACATTTGGAGACCAAGCAAAGAAATGCAGGCCGTACTGCAAATTCACGTCGGCCCAGGAAAACTAGGAAACCGGAGGGTAACGACGACGAACCCATCCGGTAACGAACTAAAGACATGTCGTCTCTTCTATATATGGGACCGGAGGAATAAAATAAAATTCCTTGTAGACACGGGTGCAGCCATCAGCGTCATACCTCACACAATTGACCCATCCGCTAAGCCCACCCCACTCAAACTACAAGCAGCCAACGGTTCCACTATAGACACGTACGGTGGAAAGACGCTGTCTCTAAACATTGGCATACGGCGTGACTACACTTGGACCTTCACGCTGGCCAACGTCAAAATACCAATCCTCGGCGCAGACTTCCTGGCGCACTACGAACTATCGGTTCACATGAACCCACGAACATTGTCGGATACCTTGACGAACCTCCACGTCATAGGGACGCCAGCACGACACAGCACCACGGGGATCGGAATCGCAGCATGCCATGGCCAGGATTACGTGGACATCCTGAATCAGTTCGTGGATATAACACAACCATTCAAATCCACTGATTCGGGTGTCCACCAAACGCAACACCACATCAAAACGAGTGGTCCACCAGCACACTCCCAACCCAGACGACTCGCGCCACACAAACTGGCTTATGCTAAAGAGCAGTTTGAACAGATGCTAAACGACGGCATCATACGACCCTCGGACAGCCCCTACGCTTCACCTCTACACCTGGTACCGAAACCTGGAAACAAGGAGTTCCGGATATGCGTCGATTACAGGAAACTGAACGCCTCCACAGTTCCTGATCGATATCCGGTACCCCACATCCACGATTTTGCTTCCGGACTGCAGGGTTCTCGTATCTTCTCGAAAATAGACCTTACGAAGGCATACCATCAGATCCCTGTAGCTCCGGAAGACATCCCAAAAACAGCAGTTACGACACCGTTTGGCCTGTATGAATTCCTAAAAATGCCATTCGGTCTACGTAACGCGGCACAAACCTTCCAACGCTTGATGGACGAAGTCCTGCGTGGTCTACCCTATGTATATGCGTACATCGACGATATCCTGGTAGCCAGCAAAGACGATGATTCTCACAAACAACACCTACGTGAAGTGTTCAGACGACTTTCACATTACGGATTACGTCTGAACCTTGACCTCATTCACATAAATTCATTTGCGGGGTCGACATACTTATAGGCCCCGCAACACATTTTCCTGAAAACAGCTTTCCCGTATTTGATGGCATACAAGACGCACGAGTGTATAAGATGCGCCCCGATTTCAGCAAGGCAAATCAAGAAAAGAACAAAGTACTAATGTGACACGACGTGCGGTTAATTACTTAATTAATATATAAAATTAAAATTTACGAAATATATGAAAATTTATATATATATATATATATATATATATCAAAACAAAAAGATCCTTAAAATAACAATCTTTTTGTTCAAGACTTGAATTGACCTAAAAAGCAGGCTGATTGTTTCTAAAGGTCAGTTAAGTGCGAGACAATTGTTTTTGATTTTAAAAGTCAGCGAATTTATTTAATTTTTCGATTGTCAACTAACTTCATCGATCATAATGATGAAACGGGTCATTTCGTAAAACATATTTTTCTAGTCCTTATCTTAAAGGTCAATGTCAAAAGGGAGATTTAATTTTGCTCCATCCTAAATAAAGGTGAGCTTGGCATGGCTCATCCAGTCAGGTGAGGCTGATAATTTTTAGTTCAACCCCATTGCTCTAAACCTGTTCCCATCGGTCAAAGCATCTAAAAAGGGTTTCCCTATACCTGCAAGATATAACCCTGAACTAGGATTGGCTAACCAATGGGAATATGACTCCTAATTGTCTCTTTTTGGACAACCAATCAGAAACCTTTTTTTAGTCCAGATATGGATCTATAAAAATAGGATGGTAAAACGAATCATCAGAGAGGATGAGAAAAGGGACCTAGAAGAAACTCAAAACTGCCAAAGAAGCATCCCTTCCATTCTAGACTCGAGGCACTGCGAACAACCTTCAGACTTTACAAAAATTCAAAGTCCCAAACTTTAAAGACATTAGTGTCATTCTAACCGCACCTCATCGTCACTCTTCCTCCCTCGATATTCTTTCTTCTTCTTTTTGCCAGGAAAGCAAACATCGTTTGCTTGTTATTTATTGTCTCACAAACGTGTTTCAATAAAACGATTGTTTGTTGTTTGTTAACAATGGGTTTTCTCTATTCTTTGAGTTGCTAGACAATCTAGCCACTCGTCAGAAGAAGATGCAGCTGAACTGTGTCAGTCCCCCTTCGTGAGTCTTTCAAACACAGCGTGGGCACTGAAGGACTTGACAAAGCAAACAGTCGGAAGCTAATGTGGTAGTCACGAACACAACAGTCACAACAAGTACTGTGACTAGTAGTCAAACCACATTAGGCTCCGTGACTAGCATAGGACTACACTATTATTAAATGAGATGAAATTAATATAATGAATATCATCAATGATATCACTTTTAATCTGCATAATAACCTTTTAAATAATGACAATAGGTATATGAAAGTTACCATAAAGTCTAAGCTAACAGGAGTCGCTATGTAGCAAATTTTGGCTGCCTATCGCGAATTCTAAACCTTCATATAGCATATAAGACCCAGGGGAATTTTGAAAGATATTTTTATTTTAAAAAAAGGTGCACCTTATATGCTGTCAAATATAGTAATTATATTCAAAACGTGTACGTATTTACGAAAACTAATCGTTAACCAGTCAATTTTATATAATGTCAATCTGGTTCCTTAATTGCTTCGGGCTCACTGAATGTGGCTCCTTGCTAAAATTGGTTTAGTCAAGTAAATATTCGGCCATATTATGTAAAGAGAGCGGCTGTGGCGTAATAGCTCAAGTGTTAGACAGCGGCATCAAAGTAAGCGAATTCGAAATCTAGTTGCACTATTACTTTCTCTTTCTATGATAGCAGATCTCGTTTCTCGGGACCCAAATCAGTAAATGTTTGTCTTTTAAACAACTAATTACGTATTTGTGAGATCTTATATCTATGTAATAATGGTAATGAAGAGGTACTCGACATTTCCAAGAGTTCCAGACCTAGAGCCTCACCATTTGATGCAGTTTAGTATCATAACCAGGGTACTGTTAAATTTAGACTTTTCCTTCTCCAATACTGGGTGCTAAATCAAGCCTAGATAACCAGATGGATTCATGTCGTGTCTTCTTTTAACGGTGACCACACTCTTGGTTCTTTTGTCAAGGATCAATTCCTGATCAAACTAATGAATGAACATAGCTGTCAATAGAAGAACAAACATGTTCAACAGCCTTGACTAGAGTTTATACGGCAAACTTAGCGACATTTTACAGCCTACTCGAATCGTGTATAAGAAGCCGCGCTTAGCATTATGGTTATCGTCGTAGGAAATAGAATCGGGAACTGCACAAAGCTGTTTGTGGTTTTCTTTTCGTGCCTTTTGGAAAGGCATGGATCCATCTGGTTATCTAATCTTCGTTAAGCAACCAGTCTAAAAGGAAAACTCTGAATCTAACTGGCTATGATACTAAACTACATCCGATGGTGAGGCTCCTAGCCTGGAACTCTGGGGAATGTAGAATACCACTTTAATACCATTACTTCTACGCCCGGAACAGTAGTACCTGTTAAGTCTCATCTATGGGTCAAACAGAACTGTTTAATCATTTACTATACTTGGAACCATATAACCGTGTGCAGGAAACTCTTTCGTGGGTGTAGTCTTACTCCACTGCAGAGATGTAATCGGCATATTCTACAGCCCCAACCAACTGGGCTGAGTCTGGGTTCATCAGAGTGTATCAGGGAGTAATGGCAAATGAAGAAGTATTTCACAGAACTTTAGAACTGGAGCCTCATCATTAGATGCAGTTTTATGTCATAACAGGACATTCCTTTTTGTGGAGGTCTCACACATCTGCAGAGAATACAGTCAGCGTTTCCCTCAGCCCCGCCGACAGGGCAGTTGGAACAAAAAATGACATTCTAATTAAAAATTCTAATAAAGAGTTTTAGAAATAGAATAAAATTTATGAAAAATAATATAAAAAGATAAAAATTAAAAATATAATTTTTCCCATCATACAAGGGATTTTTGTTGTCTGACCCCTGAGTTCCAAATTTCCGGTCAAGGGCCATTCTCTTTCTTTATCTTTTTTCGGCTTTTTTACCGCCAGCCTTGCTGAGGGAAGGTCACTTTTTCAGTGGCTCTCAGAACCCGAAGATTTCGAAGTAATTTCCAAGCACTCGTGTGACAGAGTGCCACCCTAGTATTGGGTAGGGGTGGTTACATGCTGGTCCGCAAATGGAGAGAAAAACATTAAAATCAAATAATGATTTTGAAATCTAACCGCCAACGAATAGATTGAAAATTGTCCTTCGAGTAGCAACTATTAAATTGGAAACAAAAAGGGGGGAAATATTATCTCCCGAGTTTAATGAGTGATCGGCAGCGAATTGTCTGATTTAAAAGCTATGTTGACATTTCAAGAGTGGCTAGCCTCAGATCAAAAAAAAAAAAAAAAAAGATATAAGATGTAACGTTTTCTTCATGAGTGGTCAAAGTAGGTGGACCTTCTTTCCCAAGAAGAAATCGGTCTTTTGATTAGTCCCAGTAGGATTATCTTATGCTGAGTGAAGACAGATATTGTAAAAGAGCATTCATTGTTTGATCCATTCTTCAATCTGAAAAAGAGAGTCGGCCGGGATAGAATTGAGAGAAGACGCTCTGCATCACTGTCGCCATGATTAAGTCCTGTCAAGGAAGAGCCTTATAGATGAACTCTTTTCTTTTCTTTTCCTTATAGATTAGAAATAGACAATAAACCTTACTTTTAAGTTAGTCAGCAGATTCGATCATTCCTTGACGTTTGTGTTAAGTTCTGATCCAACCATGTAAAGGACACAAGATACACCAGCTATCACGCCACGTAAGGGTCCTGATATCCTTGTGTAGACGCAATAAATTATTCTAGGGGTTCATCACAAAAAGGGGGTGTTTTAGACGGATCCTCAAGTGAGCAGGTAAGTCAAACGCACATTACAACATCAAAACCCCAACACCCTGTAACGATCTCTCAGACCCACGTGCGTCACCCTTTCCAAAAATAACTATTCTCTATTTTGACGACAAAATCTAGTGGGTTTGAATACCAGCTATCCCCTGCATATCAATGTAATCCTTTCTGTTCGCACTCACATAGACACACAAAAGAACCTTCATCACTGACAACCGCGTCTACTTAAGATTCCTAACTCACTCTACTATTACAGACTGACTGAGCATAGCAAAATAGCACTTAAACTGAAATATTGAGCTTGAGGGTTTCAAAGTTTTAAGAGTGAATTAAAAACCTTGTACAGCAATAAATAATTTTTATCACTTAGAATTTTTGGACTATTGCCATCATCTTCATTGATATATTCACAACGTTTCGGCCTATGTGTCCTTCGGCCTTCTTCAAGTGTTTCGTGTAGAACTCGGAAGCCTAAACAGAACCTCGAATTGAGTTTAACAATGAAGATGAAAACAATAGTCCAAATATCCTAAGTGATAAAAATTATCACGCTTTATCTCGTAAATTTAGACAACTAGCATTAAATAATTTATCCGAAGTACTTCATAAACATCCCATAAGAGTGCTATTTTTTATACATATATAAAGAACAGGTGGATCAACAACAATTGCGATTTTGAAGGGCATTCTCACTAAACCGTACGATACCATAGATTGAAAATTTTCGATGGGACGTGTTAGCATTTTGACTTAACATTGTTTTTTCAAATTGTGATTACTGATGATATATGCAGCTGAAGAAATGTAAAGAAAATTGTAATTAATATACCATATCCCTCGCATCGCCTCTACAACATATGGCTGTTGGATGCAGTTGCACTTACAAGTCTTTATCGTATGATTCTGACTCCCACAGGTTTTTCCGGATGTGTGTGTGTGTGTGTGTGTGTGTGTGAGAGAGAGAGAGAGAGAGAGAGAGAGAGAGAGAGAGAGTGAGTAAATATCACGTCTCAGATCTGACTTTTGAAAATTTAATTGCTTTAATACAGAGATAAGTCAACAGCTGATAAAATCTTATTGTAAATGGATTGACGCCATGAGCACAACAGAATAGGTATATCTATTCTGTTGGTTTTAGTCTTTAATAGTAGACTCACACAAATTTATTCCAGATTATAAGAGACGGTTTTATATCAAATTTTGATGGTGGTTTGTTTTTCTTTTCCTTTTACACATTTCGGGAACACGATTGGTTCGTCAGCAAATGATAATTAGATGCTAGTAAACTTTTTAGATACATCTGGTTTTATATCTGTGGAGATTCTGATTAATTCTACAAGTCTTTTAGAGAGAGAGAGAGAGAGAGAGAGAGAGAGAGAGAGAGATGTCAAAGCAATTATTGATCATAAACTCGATCGGCTCACTTATGAGTCAGAAAAACCGAAATGAATAAATACTTAAAATACGTTACGCAAATTTGGTCCATACGAATTAATTGGTCCCGGTGATTAATGTATTGGCAGTTGTGATCCCTGAGTCAATAGGGTTCGGTTTTGATTTCTTTGTTTTGTGGCATATCAAACTTCGTGGGTTATTTAACGCTAAATCCATCCTTGGAGAAAAACAGTTGTGGTTCTATTTGATCCATGGGAGGAAGTGGGTTCATACTTTTCCCTAATGAAAGTAATAATGCAACTGGAGCTTGAACTCGCTTATTACAATGTTGCAGTTCAGCACGTTAGCCACAGGGACTCTCCTCAATGGCGTTCGTTATAACCAATTAAGTTTTTTTTAAGTGAACCCCCTTTTTTAACAACGACAAAAATTCCCTGAAAATTAGAGAAATATTTGCACAATCTCGAATTTCCAAGCAGCAACCTAGTAAATTTAAACAACTGTTCAAATCCAAAAGAAAATATTTTTGCTCCCTGGTTTATTATCTCGAACTTGTAAAATAATATATATATATATATATATATATATATATATATATATATATATATATATATATATATTACTAAAGTTTAGGGCTGTTACAATCTCACTTGGTGGGTTAGTGGAAGACCAATATCTGTGATAGAGCAATTATATAATAATAATGAAAATATATATATATATATATATATATATATATATATATATATATATATATATATATATATATATTAGTTTTTGTATATACTTAATAATATAGATGCTTATCTGCGACCACTAGTTTCATGCCATCTTTACACGGAAATTATCAGGCAGAAAAAGAAAGATTTGGGAAAAATCAAGGAAAATCGAAAAGATAGTCAAAAATTTTTTTTACGCTAGAATTGCGTATAAGTTTTTGTGTGTGTAGATTATATCTGTGTATTCTTGTATGTATGGTTGTATATATGATTGTTAATGTGTGTATGATGGTACATGCGCGTGGCAGACTTGAGGTTGTCTCATGAATTTATAGATAGATAGATAGATAGATAGATATTAGTTTACTATATATATATATATATATATATATATATATATATATATATATATATATATATATATATATATTAGTTAACTAATCTGAATAAAACTTTTCACTTTAGCCAATGATCTAATGGTCAGGCATTTAAAATAAAATCTCTGATTTTTTTTAATGGATAGGGTTATCTTATTTACCCAGCATCCTCAATGATCAGTGTAAAAGTAAATATTAAGCATATTCAAACACAACGCATCATTCTTAGGAATATCAATTTTTTCAGAGTATTCATAAAATGTCTTCGTAATCATTGTACAGCAATTCTGTGACTAACAAGTAAATACGAACTGCTAAATTCAGTCAGTTGATGACATACCCGGTCGGCAGTCGCGAATCGAACAAGGAAAGTTAAGGGCGGAAGTTCGATATTGCGCATGCTCAGTGATAGAATAACACATGGAGCCAGGATAAGGAGTTCACAATTTTTATTCCGCTGCAGATGGTTTCCAGAACAGGTTGGTGTTGTGCTTATTTACATCTGAATGTGTATAGGAACTTATTTTGAAAGATACAGTTAAGTATATAGCCTTTTACGTGAATCTTAAAAATTTCCACTATTATCGTCTTCTTTTTTTTTCCTCCCAAAGCTAGCTGTATTGAATTGCATATGCACGAGAGGCTCTACTATTTTTTTCTCTAATTATTCTTTCGTCTCAAAACAACAAGTTGTATTTTTCGGATTTTAAGGAACAAAAGAACAACTAACTTTTGTTTTTCGATAGTTGGGACTAGTACGTTTCGATCTACAAAAAAAAAAAAAATGAAAGGGAAAAAAAATGATTTGTAAGAATTTTGTTTTTATTTTGAATCGAAAAATGGAATATATAGAGAAAACTAAAACAAGATCACGAAGGTCTATTTATTAGCTTGTTGCACTCACCAGTTACAGTTATCAGAAATAATTTTGTAATGTTTCGTTAATCTTTTTCCTCCCTTTTTTTTTTCTTTCCCTAAAAAAGATCCCTTGTTATATCTTTTATTATAAACATTTTCATTTCTTCAATGAAAAATATTTCAATCATATTTTTGTCTATTTCTTTAAGCCAAGCTCACTACTAACATCCTCTCGGTTGGTTAGTTGCAGTCAATGTAAACAACCCGAATGTCTTGAAAGTGATCAATGAAGAAAACTGACACACCCCACACACACACACACATATATATATATATGTGTGTGTGTGTGTATTTAAATCCAACCTTCCTGCTCTTTCTCCCTTTTCTATTCTTGAAAAATAATTTTATGAAGAGTCGAAAAATTGAACTATTATTTTTCTCCTCTCCCTCAGTTCTTTAAAGATAAAGCATCTAGTGGCTTTTTTTTAATCTAATGAATTTAGTTTGAGTAGAAAATATCTACTTTTAATGTTTGTAAATATTTTTTAAGCCGTTTCACTACCCTTATCCTTTCGTTGCACTCAACAACAGGTCATTCTAGTCCGTGCACGAATTACAAATTCACTCCTTTTTTTTTTTTCATAACCAAACATCAATTTATCTCTTGACCTGTATAAATGTTGGTTTACCAAAGAATACTCTTGTTTGATTGCGATAACTTTTTTACCTTTTGTTTTTTACGACTAATGCTGATTATAAAAAATGTGGCGCTAAGAAGTTTTGTCGTTAAATGTCAAGTTACCGACCTATATTTTATAATGTTTGTTCATTTTTACACACACACACACACACACATTCCCTTGTCTTTGAGTTTGCTAAACCATCTTTACAATGCTTGACTTTTTTTCTTTTCTACTTTGTTAGCGCCGTGGATATTTTTAGTAACTTCTTAACAATGTTAAAAATAACCCTTTACACAAACACATTTTCATGTGTAAAAAAACTAAAGTGATAATCATTTTGGCTTTCTCTTAAGATATCTGTACTGTTCTCAATTAGTTTGCTCGATTATTTTTTTTATCTTAAATGAAAAAGGGTTTTTTTTCCTTTTGTAATTCTGTAAAGCTTATTATTTGCCTGTAAGTTTAAGACGAAATCACTCTAGTTGTCTTTTTCTGTTAGTAATTGTGATGTTAAAATAAATCTTTTTAAAATAATAATTTTGGTAAAATTCTTATACGTAAAAATATTTAATTTAAAACTAGTGTGCGCAAAGCGTAAAAAGGTGAACTAGAATTTAAACATAGCTTTAACTATTGAATTTGGATACATCTCTTCTAATACTGTTAGTATTTTACGAGGGAAATCCAATATAAAGTTCTATTTTTAAGAAGTTTTCAGCACAGATACTACACTCTGATTCTAGACTGACTCAAAACTGCTTATCCATGCGTATGCAAATAACTTGGTCGTTCTTTTACAGGAAATATGTCCTACAATTTTTTTCCCATGAAAAAATTCACTGTTATTTATTTAAGTAGAAAAAATAATGATCTTTAACAATCTTTGCTAGAAAGAGAAAGAAAATAGATGAATAAAATAACTAGGACGTTTCGCCTGGTGTAGCAAGCTAGACTAGCAAGACATTAACGAGTTTGAGTCTCATTGGGTGCCCCAAATTAGTAAATAATTTTAAAAATCACCGGTCCATTGGCCTAATGAGTAGAGTGTTCGCCAATGGTCCAGGAGACCAGGGTTCAATCTCAGGTCGTGTCATACCAAAGACTCAAAAAATGGTACTTGATGCTGCCCTGCTTAACACTCAGCACTACAAGATCAAGGGTAAGGTGGAGCAATCCAGGGAAAAGAGTAGCGCCCTCCTCTACACCTTGGTATAGTAGCTATCGTAAAGGGAGCCTTCAGGCCACCCTAGACTAAGGTCGTCTACTTTACTTACTTTTTTCACTCGAAAAGTCACTTCATTTTTTTTTTTTTTTTTTTTTTTTTTTTTTTAATTTGGTAAAGATTTATTTTCTTTCAAAGTTTCTTAAAGTGAAAGGGTGTTGTTTTATTTTTATTAACTGGTAAAAACTCAACCCTGCATAAACCAATTGTTCTTAAGACCTTAAATTCTTTCTCGATTCAAAATAATTTGACACTTCTGATTTATGTAATTTAATTATTCAGTATCGTAATTAACTTTTTCATTTACGTTTCTTAAATATTGTTTATATCACGTTTTACACATTAATTTGTTTATATCTTTTTCTGATATTCTTGCCTTGCGCATTTTTACGGCTGTTAAAATGTCAAAAATGGAATACTGTTCCAAAAATTGCTAATATCACCACCCATCCGAAACCAGTTTTAGAATAGAACTACTTTTAGTAGCCTTGATCACAGGATATTCTTGTGTCTTATCAAATTGAACGCTTTCAAAAATATTTACTTAAAGTTTTACATCAAAAACAGAATATTTGTAACATCTATAACTGAATTTTTATTGTAATGTTCTTGTGATTCAACTGATTAGTATAAATTTCCAATATATACATAAATTAGCTCATAGATATGATGTAAATATATCAACTGTTATAATAAGTATTGTGTAGTAATAAAGTTTCTTTCATGACTACCTCTCTTACCCCGAAAAGTGTTTCTTTAAATCAAATTTATCTTTTCATATTATTACTATTATATTATTACTAGTCAGAAGTAAATTGTACAAGTTCAAATATTATGCTTGCTAGTTCGTCAATACAGCTTGCTCATAATTGGGAAGCTTGTGTTATATGAATTAATACACTCAATATGAGTGGTTTATAATAACAACTTCTATATTATTATTTACTTTTCTGAAGGTACACATATATGCTAGACATGCATTTTAATAAAGAATGCAAACATTTAAAAGTTAAAATCTGATTATACAACTTGAACAAATGACAACTTTTTGAACCTTAATAAAACACTATTCTATTTGGCATATTTTTATCGATGGTCTATAGAATATCAAAATCAATATTTGATCTTTTGTTGAAATTTCTTTACAGACCCTTTCAAAGAAATAGCTTTTTAGAAACTTTTTTTTTTTTGCATTGTTATTTGTGAAAATAAAATAATTGTGTTGCTCTACCTTTATACATTATAATTTTTGACATTTTTGCATAGCACAATCCACCCCCACCTTTTTTTTTCTTATATATATATATATATATATATACTCAAAAATGTCACACACACACACACACACACACACACACACACACACACACATACATACATACATATAATATATAATGTGATTTAATGCTAAAAGTGGAATTAATAAGTACAATATTTACAATGATCTTTACATAAAAAATGCATAGCAATATCACAATATTATTTCAACTATAAAATAAAATATAAACCAGGATAAAAACTCGCGTCTCAGTTTCATGGTTTTAATCCTTAGGTGAGCTAGTATTCAACACATCTGACTTTTTCAACTGAAAAAAAAAGTTTAAAAAGACAGATGTGTTGAGTAAGTAGCCTACCTGAGGATTGAAATTGTGAAACTTGAGTTTTTATCCTGTGTTATATAAGAGAGAGAGAGAGATATTGCATTTGATGCAAATGGAAACAAATATGTTGTGGAAAGAAAGTGGTATAAATGATTAATAAATAGCTATTTATATTGTTTAGCACAAGGCCACAACAGGCAATAGTCTTCTGGCTTGCTAACCATTCCACTATACTAGGTGTCCAGATGAAGTAAATAGGGGCTAGACAGGTTGGTAATATGCCAGGCATTACGCATCAACACATGCAGCTCCTCCATACTATGTTATAAACACGTAAAAATTGCCAGTCCCCTTTAAGCATTAGTTCAAGTAAGTAAGGATGGGTTCAGTAAAGCATTTTATTAGTCACATACTAGCATAGTACCTGTCAAAAATGATTGAATTATTCATAAAGGGATTGGCATTTCTGCCTGCAATCACAGTATGTGTGCACTTTGGGAGAAGTATTATATATATATATATAGAGAGAGAGAGGAAAATTGATAACAAGGTATTCCAAGTAGGAGAGATTTATTGAGTAGCAAAGTCGACACTATAACGTTTCAGTTCTAATGAACCATAATTACATGGCCAATTTTTCTTGTTATACAAATTTTCCCTAGGTTTTTGTATTTTGTACTTTTAAACATCCATCGTTGATTTAACATCACTAATATCATCCCTCGCAGTCCTGATGATGGCTCATTAGAACCGAAACGCTATAGTGTTGAGTTTGCTTCTCAATAAATCTCTCCTACCTGGATTACTTTGTTATATATTTCCTCTATATATTGTCAGATTACAGTCCATTATTTACTTATATATATATATATATATATATATATATATATACACACACACACATCTGGATGTTTACACATTGTATTTATATGTCTACTTTGATTTTCTGAGACATAGATTTTAGCCTAATATTATGGGGTCACACTATGTGCAATTTACAAACTTTGTGTGTAAATAGTTAGCTGGGGCTGGGGCTAGGCCAATTGGAACATCTACAATTTTCAACTGCAAAAGGTCTGTCACATTGTGTGTGTGTGTGTGTATATATATATATACATATATATATATATATATATAATGTGTATGTGCATGCATATACACAGAGAGAGTTAATGTCAAAACTCCCAAGAAATATTTCCACTACTGAAATTTCATGACTCTCAAAGTAGCAAATGATTGGAATTATTCCATTTGAGAAGTGTTAAACTTTAGTCGGAAAATTTTTTCGTGAGTTTTAATATTTAATATTAATTGTATATTGCAATTTTAAAATTTCTTCACAATTTTATTGTTTTGAAATATATGTGCAACACTTTTCAGGGTAAACAAATACTCTATTTAAACAATCCAGTTTTTGACAGGTACTATTCTGATTTAGTAATTGTTTTTATGCAGCATTTAATAACTATCTAGTTTAAGAAGTACTTATTTCGCATCACTTTTGTTTATTAACTATTATATCTTTAGCTTAACCTCTAGAAATTTAGATATGTTTTTGTCATCACTAGCAACAAAAGACTTCTATTGTTTCTAAATAAATTTTCAATAAATTCTCAAAAGAAAATGATTTAAGCTCAACTAAAACAAATATTGAAGAATATTTATATTAAGAATAATAAAAAGCCTTAGTAAATAGAAAAATCTAACATATTCAATCTCTTTAAAGTATGTATTTAGTAACTGTATCATGTTGCCATCTGCTAGCTTTCTATCATGGCCATATTTATTAAAGTCAGTGGCTTGTTTAGAAAGCCATCATTTAATTAAGATGATGACTAAAAAAAGAGTATTTTCTTTATTAAAGGTATTTTCTATTAAGGAATATGTTTAGAATTCAATTGGCACAAACACCTCCAAACTGCAAAATCTTTACAGTGATTAATGCTAAAAATGCAGAGCAATATCATAATATATTAACAATTATAAAAAATAAAGTATTCAATTTATAAGTAAGCATTCATATATTTATACTAATTTTCCTCCTTCCTATCACCAAATGATTACTGTAATGATTTCACTTGAAATTAAACACTTATTTCTTTTATAAGTAACTAAGATCTACTTTTACAGATGTTCTATGGCTCTCTTATAGTCATCTACTACATATATTACTATTTTTCATACTTATTTATTTATTTATGGTAAAATGGCTATTATTTGGTTTAGACCATATAAAAACCATTATTAAGAGTGTTAACATTTGATATTTTAGAAAAGAACTAAGATTTTTCATAAAAGGAAAAGTTTTTCTTTAAAGTCTTCTATAAATTCTCTCTTTCTTTTTCTTTATTAAAAATGTAGCCTCTTTTCTTATAAAAAAAAATTCAAAATATATTGAGTAACAGCAAAACTGAGCCACAAATTCATAGATATCTAAAGTTATATAATTTCTTTACATTGGTACCTTTATTGTGCAAATTCTTAAGTTTCATAACTAAAAAGTGGATGCTTCTTTTTAAAAGAACTATTTTCTCAATTTTTTTTTTCTTTTTTATAACATTTAGTTAATACAATATTGAAATGGGTCAGCTTTAGCTTATTCTATTCAAGAAAAGTTTTATTACATCTTGAAGAAAAGTTTAAAATGAAATGCATTAAAGATCATTTACAAAAGCTAATGTTGGTTTATGAATTTTTATTTCAAATGATCATTTAATATTTCTGTTGAAATAAAGCATACAATTGAGAACCTTTCGTCTAAAAGATTCTTAACTTGAAAATGAAGGGTTTTTTGTTTCCCACAACCAAAATCAACTATTTTCTTTAGATATATATTATCTTCTAGATACTAAAACATTCTCTTGGTGGAAATTTTCTGTGCAAAATGATTAGTTGTTAAAGCATTCTTTTTGTAGATAATACAAAATCAGTCGAGCAAATTACAAAGTAATTTGGTAAGTATAAAAATAAATGATAAATTAGGTATTTAAAGATTTTTTTTTAAATTACCATAAAAAAATAATTATCTCTTGTGAGAATGAATTATCTGCTATTATAATTATAAAAATTTAACTATAGTTTTTTTTGTTTTGTTTTTTTTTTTTATTCAAGTTGCTTTCATTTTCTAATATTTTTAGTTGTAACTTTACTGGATAGGTATATAGAGGTTTTCTTATTGTTGATATCATTTTATAGGCATATTTTATTCTCGGGTATATACAAGCACACTTAATGTCTAGATTTTCATTTTTTTTTTTTATCAATGATTGAAATATGTAGAAAATGTAAAAAGACAAACTAAAAATTCACGCAAGTCATAACCGTGAAACTGATTCGTGAATTTTTACTCTGCCTTTTATATTTCTTATAACTTTTTTAAAACTGAAAAACATTACAATATTGCTGTATATTATTTTGTGAATTGAGCGCTTAAAGCTTTTACAAATTAGAGGCACTTTTAGCATCAAATTTTAACCATAATGTATGAGTTTTCTTTTATTGATATCAATTTATGAGCATATTTTATACTCAGGTATATACAGACACACTTAATGTCTGGATTTTCATTTTGTGTGTGTGTGTGTTTTTTCTTTTTATTGATATCATTTCATAGGCATATTTCACTCTCAGGTATATGCAGACATGCCTAATGCCTGGATTTTCATTTCATGATATAGAATGTCTTCTGATGATCTTTCTTTGAGATTCATTTGACTGAAATTTGCACTATTTTAACAAACTTACTGTAATACATAACAGCCAGCTTATTTCTCTCTTTCTTACCCCTCCCCTCTCTGTACTTGTATTGTATTTCTTATCTGAGATATATGTAGGTAAGTAAACTGTTTATATATGAAGTACTTATATCACTTTTTTACCAAATGCTTTGGATTTTAGCTCTTGAGAACTTCTAGATTAGAAGGCATGTGTTTAGTAAATCACTTTTTTTCCTCTTACAGTTGTTTAACTCGCTTGTATTAAGGGGAAAAAATAGTCACAGGTTAAAAGTGCTAGAGGATTAACTTAAAGCCAAACTTTTATAGACCTTATTTTTCTGATACAGGTATCATTGGGGAACAAGAAAAGTTATGGTAAATATGCTGTTTACCAAAACTTTTCTCATTCCCTATTCGGAAAAATAAGGTCTATAAAAGTTTGGCTTTGGGTTACCCTTACTATGCTTTTAACTTGGACTAATACTTAAGGTTTAAATGTTTGTTTTTTTTTCCCCCCTCGCAAGAAGGATGTTACTGAAAATTACTGACACTGTATGGCTTGTTTTAAAACCATTCCCCCTCCCCCTTAAATTTTTAAATTTCTAACAATTTCCCTTTCTTCCTTACAATGGTTATTTGTTAGTCTCAGATGTACAAATTGTTACAGTTGCCATTTTTACTATTTTACCAAATTGCACTTGTAAATATTCAATAAAGGTTAGATTCTTATTTATCATGGGATTTGACATTTTCTGATAGTAATTTTATCACCCCTTTTAAATTATTTCTGCCTACACCTTTCTATAACAAATGTTAGGTTCACATTTCTTTCTACTGCCTACAGTAGTCACTTGTATGATCCAGTTGTTAAAGATGATTCTCTCACCAACTATATTTGTGTAACCATGGTTAACCCAGGTTTTAAGTCAGGGAGCAGCCATTTACTTCACTAGCTTGATTTTCAGGTTAGTCTATTCATTACTTTGAGAACAGGCTTTTTTTACTGTTTATTCAATGTCTTGCTCTTTTTTTATGATTAATAACAAACACTATCTTAAAATATCTTTCTAATTTTTGTTAAATTGCATATTTCATTCATAGATATTAAACATATTGCAAGAATGTAGAAATAATTATTAATAGCAGTTATGTTTATTTTTAAATTCTGTGCAGAAGATATAGATTTAGAGCTGAAATTTTAACTAAAATGTTTTAGTCTCCAAAATATTTACTTGTTAGAGCAGAAAAGGATTACAGTAGGAGTAAAGTCACAAATAAGTTCCAAAACCTTGTCTAGATATGCAAGGTTCAATTAGTATTAAAATGCAACCATCAATTTTTTTGTATTTGTTTGATAAATCTTATCTGTGATAATACAGTTGACTATATAAATTTAGAAGAATCATATACAAAAGAACATGTATATGAAAGAGGTTTATGGTTCTTAATAGCTCCCTTGGTAAGTTGATAGATGAGACATGGTATACTATAGAGAGAGAGTGAAGGGGAGGTCAATAACCTTACCCCTCTTTATTTGAATCAACAGGCATTAAGAAAGATCGGATAACAGTTAAAGTGGTAGGGGAGAGAAAGAGTAAGCTATCTGTACCCTTTGCACTTTGGTCTGTTGAAACGAAAGAAGTCAAGGTCAATCGGGTGGAGTGATTTGGCAAGGTGGTGGAAGAGGAAAAGTCAAATGGTTGGTCGACAGAATCTTTGCACCAAAAAGGCCAGCACGCATTAGAGAAATTTGAAGGAGAATCTTCAGTTTATACAAATCCAGCATTGGGACAAGATGCTGAATTTAGCCGGCTCTGGGAAAAGATAGCTCACCTGTAAAAAGAGTAAAATCTGAAGTTTGGACAAATCCAGCATTGAAACAAGATGCTAATTTCAATCATCTCCAGGAAAAGATAGCTCACCCGTAAAAGAGAGAAAATCTGAAAATTGAAAACCCGTCAAAGATAAGTACAGCTCAAAACGTTATCCTTTTCCAATTCTTTAATATTGGAAAGTTGTATGTATTCAAAAAAACGGTAAATGTTCTATTTCACCAATAGTTAAGATTATTGAATGAACACGCTACACACCTCAGTCCGACATCTTAGACACTTTTACTCAAGTAAGAGAAAAAGAAGGGGGAAAAAAAGGAGAAAGAAGAAAAAGGACTGTTGAGAGACATTTTTGTTTGATGTTTTCCTGTTGGCTTAATATTGCCGGTATTTTAAAAAGAAAAGAGAAAAAGAACTGTTTCTTAAATCTCATTATTATTTGTTTGATCGTCGCTTATTAAAATTTTGTTATATTTCAAATGCACCCTTGTGTTGGAATGTTTTGATTTTGTTCTTTCCTCTGTTGATTTGACTTCTTTTGACATATATCTTGTCTTGGCCCCATACCGCTTTCATTAATTCTCACTAAACATCTTATTGCCTCCTTAAACGTTACAAGAAGATTTAGAAATCTGTCTACAGTTAATATTATCTAACCTAGAAATTCATTCCTCCGTGATATGAGGGGGTAGGGGGACTAAGGACTTGGTGGTGTATGTGAAAGTGAATCGGCAATCCCTTACCAACGTTTGAGACCAGTCTAACCTCAAATCAGCATCCACATTATTTGTTTGTTTCTCATACGCCCAAAATAGGAGTCTTGACTGGGATTTATTTTGTGGAGTGTCAAGTGCCAGGCTGCTTTCAGCAATACACATTCTAGTAATAGCCTTCTATTGAAGACAATGACCTAGAAGTTGATCTCTTGAGGCCAGAGTAGAATTGCAGTATTATCAAATAGTGCTCAATATCAATGATAGAGTATATATGTATATGTAATATATATATATATATATATATATATATATATATATATATTCTTGATAGGTCCAAGGTTGTATATATGTTCAGATGTCTCTTGGGAGACTGTCTCCAAAGAAAATAATACATATGTTGGTCTTACCACTCTAAACTCTTTCAAGACAGTTTACAATGCACCATCATGATTCTAGCTCCATAACCTTACATCTTAAAACCTATTCTATTCCCAAATCCAAATTTCAAAAAATTTTAGTTGAAAATACCACTATAATAGCACACGAAATTAATGACCTACGACAACAAATCCTAGAAGCCCTACATATAAAAGCAAAAAAAACTAAAATCAATAGAATTAATTTTGAAAATAGCAATTTTTTGAAATGCCTTTAGTTGTTTTTTTAATATTCCATATTTTTTGATAATATTCTATTTCCGTTGACAACATTCTGTTTTTTTTAAATTCATCAGCATCTCAGTTTTATCCAACTCTGTGTTTACATAATTTTGTAATATAATAAAGAACCTAAAATATTCTTTCAAAAACTCTTTAAAAACACTCTTTATACATGCAAGCAAGCCCTGATGATAGCATATGAAAGGTCCGAAAGCACTCAGTAAATTCATCCACCAATTCCAACCTGAAATCAAGACGCTTATCAGGAAACTTGAAAGGATCTTAATAAAATTATATAGACAAAATGTCTTTATTATTTAATCAAACAGGCTTAAATGAAAGATTGCTACCCAACTACACATACACAGAGAGAGTAGCTGAAGTACCTGGTCAATGATTGGACTAAAATGAATTTTGGAACACCAGTGAATGAAATAAAATGGTGGAAGAGAAGAGTAAGCTAAGAATTGTAGTTGAAAGATTTTGCCTATTACTGTAAATGAAAAGTATTTTATTTTATGAATTTTCTTTTTTTCTCTTACATTTGGAATAGTATATAAAAATATATAACCCTATACTGGTGAAATCATTTTCATGATTTTTTTTTTTTTTTTTTTTTTTTATTGCTAATAGACTTTTTTTTTTACAATAAGTGTTCAGTTACTGAACAATTTTTTGTTAATTTCTGAAAAAGCAGCCTAATTTTAATTCAAATTTTTATTTACCCTCTAAAAATATTTAATGATAAAATAATCTAAAAATTCACATATCACAATATTATTTTTATTTTTTATTTTTTAAAATGTGACCCTAAACTCAAGAGTGGCTTAAAACATTATTATAATTTTACTTTTCTAAAGACCTTTTTTTTTATGACAAAAATTTAAATTCAGTTCTTAATTTCCTATTTAGGTAAGATGATAAAACATGTTTTTCTTTTTTACCCTATAAAAATGTAACAATAAAAAGACACTAAGAAATAAAAATGTGTCCTTATTTTTAGGTGAAAAATTTCATGTATTAATCCTAATGAAAAATATTTCTTTATTCTATGTATAGTTTATTCTTAAAAAAAAAAGTTTTACACCGATTAACCTGTTTAGTTCTAAGAAATATGAAAAGTATTCCTTTAGAAGATAGGTTTTTTAATTATTGATTAACAATGGTTTCATCTAAATTTTTTTTTTCACCCTCTAAAAGTTTAACATTATAGATAGGTACAATTAAAAAGAAGCTAAGAAATAAAAATGTGAAATTTTTTTGTATTTCACTTTTTTTTTTTTCTTCCAATAGTATTCTAAAAAAGGTACCACTTGGTTTGAAACCTTTTCATGATTTCTTTTTCTTTACAATTAGTACTAAATTACAAAACAATTTTTAAAAAAGCATTAAATCTAAATTTTGCCTATAGAATACATGTGATATTTGAAATTGGTGGGTCTTTAGGAAAATAGTCCCCTGCCCTTGTATTTACTCATGAAGAATTGTGAAGAGTTCCACAAATCAATTGATTTTTTTTTTATTATTGAATTATTATAAAAATCAAAAACTAAATTTTGTACTTTTCCTTATAAACATATTAAAATATATGTACAATTTTAATGCTCAATGGCATCTCTTTTCATCATGATTATCCTCTTAAGACAAGGCAACCTATATTCAAATCTTTGGAAAGGCATGTATCTATTTCTTCTCTCCTCCTCCTGGCTCTGGGTAAATAGTTGGGCAGAATGAGTTCTTTTGCCTTGCTATGGCAACTCATATAGAAGGAAAAAACTGGATTTAAACCAGCTACTCATAAGAGGGGTTAGGTATATACAAGAGTCATTCAATAAGAACTTTTTTCTATAAATAATTCTTCATTGTTTGGGATTGGTTTATAGCAAAAATTGTTTTGAGGCTATTCAAAATGGCAGCAAATCTGTGTTCCAAGCTTGAACAGTGATCTGCCATCAAATTTGTGGTGGCTGAAAAGAGCAAACTATGTGATATTTTCAAATGAGCTCAATATGGGTGTAATAGGTTGTAAGCTGGATTTGCAGACCGTTGTGAGTTGGATTCTCACTTCGAGCCTTGTTTGGTAAATACCTAAATATGGGTTTCCCACTACATTCCTGAGCCAAAAAGACTGGAAACACACTGACTTTTCAGTAAAGAAAAAGTTTCTGACATAGCAGACAGTTTTCTGGAACATGAAAGCACCCATTATTAATTTCTTTGAAAAAGGTGCAACTGTAAATGATGCATCCTATTGCCAACTCTTTAGGAAATATTCACCTTATCTATTGAATGGCCTTTTTATATATGTGATATATAGTTGAAAGCTGTTATAGGCTTTTTTTTTTCGTAAAGAGTATACAAAACTTTTTTTTTTTCCAAGATTTTTTTGAGGTGTGGGTCATACTAAAATTTCCAAAGCTATAACAACTTAGCACCAGTGGAATGTTGATGATCCCAAGTAGATATTAAGCATGATCTCACTCATTTCCAAATATTGTAAAGGGGTATAAACTACTTTGATCAGGGATAATTCTTGGATAAACTTTTCTCACAATATATATAAATATATACTTCATAAAGAATTTACTGTTCTGTTGTATATTTCATATATTATATGTTCATTTTGAAAAATCTTTTAGCATGAAAGGAAATCTTCTCTATCTACTACATAACAATTACTAACAACATTCAACAATTTTATAATCTCTTAAATTCTTTAAAGAAATTTTAAAATATATTTCATTCACAAAAAAATTTTCTTATTGATAAATATTTTCAATTTATAATAATGGATTTTAAAATGTAGTCTCCCATTGATTGCATTCTGTTATCAAAATTCCTTTAGAAACAATTTCTTAAAAACTTTGTGCACTATACATTCCTGAAGAGAATCATATATAGTGAAATATATTCTAATTCCTGCTCAATTATGCATGTAGACTCCACAATATTTGAAGGTACAGAAACTGTTTTTATTATTGTTAAATAACCATACTTGTCTAAAAAGTAAATTCCTACTCTTTATAAAATTTTAATCCTTTTGAAAGCAAAGCAAGATTTTATTGCTAATGGCACACAGGCAGAGCAATATTTTTGTTGTTATACCAGTAGCTTCCCTATTGGCTGCTCATTGACAAATTTAATGTTAACGTATAGAAAATAATAATTCACTTGCTCTACAAGGATTAAACAAATTATCGCCTGTGAAAGGGTTAAGTAGATACAATTTCTAAGTAGTGCATTTTGTTTTGTAATTATATACCAACAGACATATTAAACAATGAGCAAATAATTAGTTTCTAATCAAAGATTTTACTTTATTTTTTTTAATAGTTCAGCATAGAATGACATTCAATCTTAGTCTTTTATAATGTCCAAAAGAAAAGCTGCCCAATTTCTTATGAAATGTCTTAATAAGTCTACTTTGTAAAATCTCAGTGAAAATTATTTTTCTGGACTTTTAGTATGACACACAGTCTTAAAATTCTGTTCCTGAATTAACAAAAATTGAACAAGTTGTTAATGGAGAGATACTTTAAAATAATTGAATCAAATTCCTCAACAACTATTTCTATGACATTTGCATTGAACTCATTTTATGTGTTGGTAATTGTGCTTTTTGTCATCTTAAATCAATACATTGATCTGTCAGCAGAGCTTAAAATATGCTGACTGTATCCCATACAGAGGGGGGTAAGAAAGTTCCAAAAAGAGGTGTCCTGGGTATGACACTAAACTGCATCTGATGGTGAGACTCCAGTTCTGGGAAGTAGCCCTTCATTGCCATTACTCTCAAGTGCACTCTGATCTGGAGTAGTAGTTCCAATTTGGGTCCCATCTATGAGTCAAATATATTTAAAAGTTATTTATATTCAACAGGAATACTTGATGCTATATAAGTGTAAATTATTTGTATTAAGAATAATTTCTTGAAGCTATAATTGTTTACTAATTATTATTATTGTTAGTTGAAATCATATAATTGCTTGCAAATTATTTCTATTAGATAAGAATGTTTTAAGTCATGCAACTCTGCAAATTATTTGTAATAAATAGGAACATTTGATGCCATATAACAGTTCATTATTTGAATTAAGAATAATTACTTGAAACTATAATTATTTACTAAGGATTATTATTATTATTAGTTACTTGAAACCATATAACTGTGCAAACAAGTGACTAATATTAAATAGAAATAATTACTTAGAACCATACAATTGTGTGCAAATTATTTGTATTAGATTGGAATACTTGATATATAACTGCAAAAAACTCTCATGAAACAATTACACAATGTAAATATAAATGTACAATGAATACAATTCCCTAACCTCTGGGCATAAAATAACCTTAGATAGGTTGTCATAGCATTAATTGAAATCAACTGTTAAATGAATACATCTGTTGTTATTTTTTATCTGTATAAACATTTAGACATTTGAATTCTATGTTAAGTTATCTGTAGATACAAACTAGAGAAAATTCTAGCTATAGTATTTTACAAGTTTTTCTTAATTCTCTTAAGTTCAATTTCTCTGAATGAAAATTAGGAAATTTCCTCTTAGGGTCTAAAAATTGTATTTATAGAACTCTCCAAACAATCCTATGATTGTTCACTACCTTGCTAGAAATTTTGTAATTTTTTTTTTACCTTAATAAGATTTGCATAATTTACTTATGTTGAAAATATTGAATGACTCTTTTACTGTCCCACTGCTTTTCATAGCTTAAAAAAAACTTTTCACAGTTGAGTAAATTGTTTTACTGTGTCATTCCTTTGTCATAAAACATTTTTTCCTCTAAGTGCCTGAAAAATGTTGAATTAAATGAATATTTGAAAGATATTCATTCTTCTAACTTGTTTATCTTTACAAGAATAATAGGTACTTTAAAGAAAATGCAGTTAACATTCACACCTTTCTGTCTGATGATTGTGCACACCACATGAAACTTAAAATGATGAACTTCTAGTATTTGTAATTTTGTATTTTTCTGGGTTATATACCTACTCTGCTGTATTGGCTTCAAATACTTTTTCTAGTAAAATTTTCTTATTTACATCAATGCTCAGAAACTTAAGAAGGCACAAAATAAACTAACATATACCTAAAAGAACAAACAGAATACATCCAAAATCAGATCAATAAGAGACTTGGTTGAAGATAAACAATCTCAGATAGCATGGCAGACAGTAAATGAAGTTAGTAAAAGGAATAGCACTACGAGAGCTAAACTAAAAGCTACCAGCCAAGAAGAACAAATACACCTATGGAAACATTTTCGAGAATTTACTTGGAAAATCCCCTAAAGTTACAGATGAATTTATCACAAAAATTATTAGTAATCAACTAGAGATCAAACTAGCATAGTTAATGAAAGAAGAACCTGACTTGGTACTAAGAAAAATTAAAAACAGGCAAGCAGCAGGGCTTGATGAAATATCCCCAGAAGTATAGAAGCAAGGAAATTCGACAACATACTGCTCTGGTACTGCAATGCCATATATAACCAAAACACAATAGACAGATGGACAAAGGGATGCATCCTCCCTTTCCCCAAGAAGGGTGACCTTCTTTTGAAATTTTGACTTTCGTGCAAAAAACCTTGAGGCAACACTATTATTCGTTGACTTCTCCAAGGCATTTGACTCCATACACAGAGGGAAGATGGAATAAATACTTCTTGCCTATGGCCTCCTCAAACAAACTGTTGCAGTCATAATGATGCTATATAAAAACATGAAAGTTAAAGTCTACCCGTTAGATAGAGACACAGACTACTTCGACATTGTAGCAGGTGTGCTGCTAGGGGATACATTAGCCCCATACCTGTTTATTATCTACCTAGACTATGTGCTTAGAATGTCTATAGATTTAATGAAAGAAAACGGCTTCAAGCTCACAAAGGAAAGAAGCAGAAGATACCCTGCACAAACTATTATGGACATGAACTATGCCAATGACATAGTGCTTTTGGCAAATTCACCTGCCCAAGCCGAGTCCCTGCTACATTGTCTGGAACAAGCAGCAGGTGGCATAGGCCTCCATGTCAACGCAGACAAAATAGAATACATGTGCTTTAATCAAAGAGGCAACATCTCCACACTAAAGGGTGGTCCTCTGAAACTAGTGGACAAGTTCATCAACTGAGACTAATATCAACACATGACTTGCAAAGGCATGGATAGCTATTGATTGGCTATCAGTCATATGGAAATCAGACCTGACTGATATAATAAAATGCAGTTTTTTTTCCAAGCAGCAGTCATATCAATACTGCTATATGGATGCACCACATGGACGCTAACTGAGCATATGGAGAAAAAGATTGACAGCAATTACACAAGAATGCTACAAGCTGTATTGTGCAAATCCTGGAGGCAACACCCCACAAAACAGCAGCTGTACAGTTACCTACCACCCATCACGAAAACTATCCAAGTTAAATGAACTAAACATGCAGGGACACAGCTGGAGAAGTAAGGACAAACTCATAAGCAATGTTCTCCTGTGGACCCCTTCACATGGACAAGCAAGGATTGGGCAACCAGCTAGAACCTATCGACAACAGCTGTGCCGATACAGGATGTAGCCTGAAAGACCTGCCAGGAGTGATGAACGATAGAGACAGGTGGCAAGAGAGGGTCAGGGAAATTTGTATTAGCAGTGCAATGTGATGAGATATATATGTGTGTGTGTGTACCCTCACAAACGCTCATTAAAATGGTTTATGAGGATCGAGCAAATAATATCAGGAAATTAGCACCTGTGTAAAAGTATATGAATATATTATTTCATGACCTAGATTATTCATTGAAATTCAGAAATTTTGTGCTGATGCTAAATCTCGTTAATAAAGCAAGATGCTCAACTACTAATTAGTTGTTTTATTTAAATACTAGCAGATACCCACTGTTGTTTAAGGGAAACATTAACTTCAAATAGGACAATTTAGTGAAAAACATCAATCTTGATAGTGATATTAAAGACATTGAAAAAAGATAAAAATTAGCAAAAACAATGAAAGCTTTAGTTTAATGCTATAAAATTACAAATAAATGCATAAAAATGACACTTTTTCTTTGAAATTTGGCTAAAAAAAAATATCAACCTAAGAAGAAAAAAATGTTATGAAAGTTTTTCACTTTAGAATATCATTTAAGATTTTAAAGCAGATTGCATCTGCTTTTGACTTCATTAAAAAAAACAACAATTATCTGATTTATTATCGGCAGAATAGGGTTACAAAAAAGGGTAAAATATAAATGCATGTGTTACTACTATTTTATTTAAAATTTTAAAAAATGTCAAAAACTTGTATTAAAATTAAGTGGATTATAAAAAATCATAATCCTTTGCAAGGAGAATGAATAGAAAAAATTAATAGAAAAATCATTTTCAGTATTCATAATTGGAGATTTTTGTTGGTTGACCTTAATGTCAACATGCCTTATTAGTTGGCCTTAGAATATGCTGTGACTGTATCCCCTGGAAAGGGGGTTAGATTTCCTCTAAAACCGGTTGTCCTGATTATGACACTAAATTGTATCTGATGATGAGGCTCCAGTTTTGGAGATTGTGGAGTTGCACTTCATTGCCATTACTCCCAAGTCTGCTATGTCCCAGAGTGTCCAAAAGATCTGTTTAAATATTCTTTGTATTTGATAGGACTGTGTGTAAAAAAAAAAAAAAAAAAACTTTTTTTAGAAACAATTGTGCAAAAAATGTAAATATGAATGTGATTCTCTAACTTCTAGCATAAAATAACCCTTGATGTGTTAAAATCAATCAAATATAAACTTTACATATCCTATATCACAAATAGATGTCTAGTGAGTCTTCATGCCAAAATTGATGTCAATAGATCTCATTTGAAAATTGCAAACAAATATAAGAGCAGGAGGCTTATTTATTAATACAGGTTAGAAAGGAAAATATTTCTATAATTTGTAAGTTGTTATTTCAGCAAATGAGGAATGTTTTTATTTGTACTTAATGACTGTCATTAAAAAAACAAAAAAACAATTCTTTTTTCGTAATATAAGTAGGTACATTGTTTAATTTATTGGCAAGAGGATTATATTATAGTAATTATCTTGAATAACCATCAGTCTCTTTACTTTGAACTATACATTTCATTGTTGCTGTGAAACTTATGCCCTAAGCATTTTTGGGTTGGTGATTCAACCAACAAGGTTGATAACACCTCTTTAGACCAGTACTCTTCCAGATTCTGGCTGTATTGTTTGCTCAAACTGGTACCATACTCCTCTCCCATATCATATCCCACCCAATCAGCAAGAGATGGAATATGCATACTGCATCCCTTGTAGAGGGTGTTTTAGATATAACACAAAAAAATGCATCTAATGGTGAGACTCCAGTGTATAAATTATTCTTATTAGATAGCATTTCTTGAAGGCTTACAATTGTGTGCAAATTATTTGTATTAGATAGGAATACTTGATATTATATGACTGTACTAAAAACTTAATTACTTCACAAAAATTTAAATATTCAAAAATTCTGTAACCTTTCAGCATAGAATAACCCCAAACAAGCTGACATGCCATTAAAATCAATTAATCTTCCATTAATACATGCCTACCTTTATCAGCAAAAAAAAATAGTTTTATTATATATTATTACAAAAAAAATGCTTAATACTAAAGGATACTTATAAGTCCCTCTGAGACTTATTATATAAGCATCATTTAGTATTTGAAAGATTTGACTAAATTTGTATATCTCATATATTCTAAATTTAATTGTATCTAATGATTATTATATAATTGTGTGTGCGTGTAAACCACTTAAGAGAAAAATATACTGTTATAATCAGCTGCATTAGAAAATAAAGGAGTAAATATTGCCATTTTGAGTTGTTAATCATAGATTTTCTTTTGTCAGAACTTTGACTTATCTCCAGCAGAACAAGTTTTTAAAGTTATTTTTTCCATTTGTATCTACACTAATGTATGACTTGGCAATTGGTATGGAATTTCATATGTTACAACTCTACTATTCTCCTCAATTATTCTTATCACTCTTGTTACTGTTAAATCAATTGTTTGTTTTTTTGGTACTAATTTAGGAACAGTTTGTTTTTGTTTTTTGTTTTTTTTTAAATCTTGGTTCAATAATGACCTAATTTTATTGTTTATACAGTATTTAAAAACCTTTACATTTTTTTAAGTATCAGCAACATCCTTGCAATACCTCTTCCTTAACTTATACAAGAATCATTGCTCGTGTGAAAAATTATTTTTCTTATTGATCATAATTTTACTATTAGCCAATAGATTTCTCAATTATTTTCAGCCCAAATAACAAGTGATTTCTATTTTAGCCATTGCTGATCACTTGTTAGATATATCATTCACTAATAAAGAATTTGGTGAAAATGCATTTTGCTTTTACAGAAATGAATCCAATAATTTTTGTGACAATATTTATAGTGATTTTATTCATCAAATGATTTTAGATTGCTTTAAAACTGAAGAATATTATTGTAAATAATCAATATTTATTCTTTATTCTATGCATATCTCTTCACTGGTTAAGAAATTAACTTTAAAAAAGAATTATAAAAAAAAATGTTATAAATTTTCTTTGATTATCATCAGATCATTATGACTGGAAGTGTTGACATTTACTAAGTTCAGCATAAGGTCAAAAGTACAGTGAGAATAAAATTTGTTAACAAGGATTTTCTAATCTAGCCTGCTAATCATTACACCCCTTCAGGTGCTTATTTAGAATAAATATTCTATTTTTTATTCTGTGTATTTACTTTCACCAGTTAATAAAAACAATCTTCATATAGGTCTACCTAACTCTACTAATTTGGAACTAGACCTCTCTACCATATGTCTTCTATAACTGTTGATGATCATTAGCCAGTTTCCCATTGTCCTTACAACTGGTCTGAAAACTGCCTTGTCAGCAAAGCCTAAAATACAATGACCAACTGATAAAACCTCCATCTAAAAAAGTGAGAAGTATTCTTGGTCTGACATTAAACTGCATCAATAGTGAGACTTCAGTTTTGGAGCTCTGGGAGCTTTTTGTTGCCATTACTCTCAGGTCTACTTTGACCTAAAGTGGTACCTGTTAGGGTCCCATCTATTGATCAAATAGATTAGTTGAAAATGACTTTAAACATATATTAGCTCTTTAAAGCATTGATATAGCAACTGTATGAAGTGTTTGCCTGTTTAAAATGATTGTGAAATACATTTTGTGCCCTAAATAACTGTCGACCATAATTGTTAAACTGACTTTGATATGAAATAACCCAACTAGTACATGCTGTACAACCAACCAACATAGTCTGGTAAGGACAGATTTTTTAGATGAAAATTCACCTTCAACAATGTGAAACTTGTCAGTTAATAAGTATTTATAGATTTTATCAATCCACCATTTTACAGTTGGCCAAACCTGAAATCACTTTTCACAAGTCTTCTCTTCTAAACACTCTACTTAGAAGCACATACAAGGGTGAGTCAAAAAGTAATGCTTTTTAGTACAGGAATAATTACCAACACAGGAACATATATCATACATCAAAATGAAGCTGTTCTTCTGTGGATCACATCTCTACTTCTCAACATAATCATTATTCCTCCCAATAACAATGTTCCACTTGCTCAGTCAGTTGGGGCTGTAGAATACACCGACCGCACCTCTGCAGAGGGGTAAAATTCCGCCCCCACAACAAGTGTCCTAGATATGACACTAAATGATCTGATGGTGAGGTTCTAGTGATGCTGGTCCACTCTGGCCCAGAATATTAGCACCCGATAGAGCCCTATCTATGGGTTAAATAGAACTAAACTGCATACTTATGCTAAACTGAATTGTTTGAAATAGAGTTATTTGACTAAACTTAATAGCTTGAAATCAAAATGTTTTTGACAGTGTACTTACATTTAAACTGTATACTTATGCTAAACTGAATTGTTTAAGATAGAACTGGTTTTGACATTGAAACTGTACTTACGCTAAACTGAATTGTTTGATATAGAACTGTTTTGACATTTAACTGTGTGTAAAGAAAATCTATACTTATTCTAAACTGAATTAGCTGAATTAGAACTATTTGACTAAACTGAATAACTTAAAATAGAAATGTTTTTGCCAATTAAACTGCGTACTCATGCTAAACTGAATTGTTTGAAATAGAACTGATTATTTGTATAAAAATGGATTTGGCATTAAATAACCTACAAAGGTTAATACAGAGCCCGACAATATTTTTCGGACACTTTAGTATTCGACTTTCCGAGTACCATAGAGTGGCGAAATTCCTTCAATAGAATAGCATAAACATATAAAGACAATACCTGTAATAAAAATGGAAGAAAATCGATTCAGTAAGGAAAAATATTTAATTTTCATCATTTTTTACTAAACACGCGCAACATTATTTTTCGGACATCGTTGAAAAACTGTTAATAGTCTGTAATATCACCTTTCTTCTCAATAACTTTTATCAATCTCTCTTCATAATGATCAAACATATGCACAATAACATCTCTACGTGTTTCTATTAGTTGTTTTTTAGCTCTTAGTATTCGTTCCCATAGTTGAGCCTCTTGTTATTTCAGGTCCATCATAGACAAGTTGCGCAAGCATTTCCAAAACATTTTCTATTAAATTTAGATCTGGGCTTCTTGCAGGCCATTCCAAAGTAGTCATATTCACTTTAGCCATCCATTCTTTCATGAGTTTTGACACATGGATGCTGCAATTGTCTTGCTGTAGAATGAAATCATTCCCCATTTCTCTTCTTATCCTTGGTAGGGCTTTTTCGCCCAGCAACTGTTTGTAGCTTTCGCTGTTCTGTCATCCTTTCAGTCACTCCAACCATATATTTCCATTAGCAAAGATTATACCCCAAACCATAACTCCTCCTCCTCCCATCTGTCGTTTGTTCAGTACAACAGGCTCACCCCTTCTCGGCCAAGTACACCATCCATCGGGCCCATCAAACTTGAAACGCTTCTCATCAGTAAATATAACCTTCTTAAAGTCAACATGCTTTGTTAACCACCTTTTAGCACACTCCAGTCTTGCTCCTTTGTGTTTCTTTGTTAGTGTAATTTTTTTCTTAGCCTTTGCATACTTCAAACCAATCCTATGCAGCATTCTTTGTACTGTTCGGACATTTACATCCAATTCACATTTCTCCTTCACTTTTCTTGCTGTAACTTTTTCTCCAGATGTCAAAAGCTGTGTCACAGTCCTCTTCATTCTCTTTTCAGTCCTCTTGCTAATTGATCTTTTCCGCCCTCTCTTCTTTTTCCGCTTGGAGTTTGTCTTCAGCATGTATTCGACCGTTGATTTCGACAGCTTCAAATCCATGGCGATCCTTCTGATGCTGAGGCCATCTTCCCGCTTCTTCCGTGCCAAACAAACGACTTCTTTTGAATGCATTTTACCTCATTAAACTTAATTGTTTTGCCAAGAAATGTCTGGACTATTTATGCAGTTAGATTGTCCTATGTTAACATAGTAGTAGGGGTGCCAGTGCCCCAGAACAGTGTACAAGCAGAAAATTTGCATACAGCAACATATACATGAACATAGCTCTTAGTAAAATAGGATTTTTTGTCATGTCCGAAAAATAGTGTCGCGCAAGTTTTCGCAAAAATCACAAAAAACTAAAATCATCAAAGCCAAACTAAAAAAAATGATTACACTAGTAGTGGATTTTCACACCTCAACTTCGTACTTAGAATCTTAAAAGTTTTTGGCACTAGTGACCACCTTGAAGTACTTTTTTTCAAAGTGTCCGAAAAATATTGTCGGGCCCCTGTATGCCATAAAACTCAAACAACCAACCAACAATGTTCCACCTTCGAATGAGAGCATGTATCTCTGCCTCATAAAATTCTGTTGACTGTTCTTTTAGCCACTTCATCATTATAGTTTTCACTCCCTCATCACTGGCATAATGTTTATCAACTCTTTGGCCCCATAAAAGAGGGTTTAAGAGGCAAGTATTATGATATTGAAAGAAATGGTGACTGAAAAGTAGGGATGTGATCTACCGAGGACTTGCTTCATTTTGATGTATAATATATGTTCGTGTATCAGTAATTATTCCTGTACTAAAGAAAAAGGCATTACTTTCTGATTCACCCTCGTTTACTAACTCATGTACAGAAGACAATGTTGATGAATGCATTTATAAATAATCTTTTAATTAATGGGCTTTGAATATTTTTACTTGCAAAAACCTGAAGAGAAACTGTGTGTGTGTGTGTGTTTTTGTTTTTTTATTGAAAAACCATGTGTTTATTTAGATTATATCTATTAAGTTTCTTGAAAGAACACTGATAATTTCCTTACATAATTGGTGCATATAATTAAATTGAAATAATCAGATTGTCATAAAATAATTCTTGCTCTAAAATGAAATATGTGATGCGAGTATCTTACGCAAAGCAAATTTGGACATGATTCATCTTTAAGCTGATAGTTTTACAAGATAGAAACATTTCACTTTAATAATTAAGTAATAAACTTTAATAAATGGACACCTTAAAAATTCAGACTATACCTATTCCCAATAATAAACTCCAAAGTAGATTCACCTTTTTGAATAATTAAAAAAATTTATACTGAGTGCCCATGTTTTTAACAGGATCCCAAATTTGGAGTATCTGGGAATAGTCTGTATTTATTTTTCCTTTTAAATTAAAAACTGAAATATCTATCCTACCCTGCAGCCATTTTATGGTCTTTGTTCATTATTTGCTAGACTTCTTTTTTTTTTTTCTTTTTTTTTAAGAAAGAAGATAAGCTGACTTTTTCCGTTAGTCATTCTAAATCCACCCACTTCTTTTTTGACTATGGACCCTGGCCTAGTTTATCATTCAGTTTCAGCATACTAACCAAGAAGTGTTGTGTAACAGAATGGAAGGAGGGTGTCATCAGAAAAAATAAACGTCCTAACCATTTGCCTAACTAAAATTTTACTAAACGGGCCAAACAAAACTGATACTTGCAAGTAGAATTAGGTTGAAAATATTATTTTGATCAATATTTAAATTTCCAGATTGATTAATAAAACTGCTAAAGTCTATTTTCCAATATAACAAACTTCTAGCTTTCCATTTATAATTCTGTCCAAAGTACTTCATGTGTTGTATTTTTAAATGATAAAAGTACATAACATCTTTTATTTAGACCCAGAAAAATTTAAGAAAATTTTGGTAAAGTTTCTTGAAAGAACATGGATAATTTCTTTACATAATTGGTGCATGTAAGTAAATTGGAACAATCAGATGTCATAAAATAATTCTAGCTCCAAAATAACAACTTGATGTAAGTTTCTTACCAATTTGGTCATGACTCATCTTTAAAATAAGCTGATGGTTTTGCAAACCCAGATATACTTCAATGTTTTTAATTTTATTTTTAGACTTGCTATTATTTTCCTTGACATATGTTTACAAAAATAATATATTTGTATATGTTTACACACTACTAATTTTTATGGGAGATGTGTAACTTTTTTCTTTCTATTTCAGGATGGACAACCACCATGAAAGTAACAGTTTCGCCATGCAACTGGTCAATGAATTGAACAGTTCCCACTTATCTGAGTGGAATCTACACAGACCCAGTTTTCAGTCACTGAACAACAGCAAATTATGTACAGAAGACAATGTTGATGAATGCATTGCCTATTTAAATAAGGTAATCTTTTAATTTTTTCTTTTTATCAGTACTAATTCATGTAATCTTTATGGTCTCTTTACTCTTTAAGCATGTTTTACTGATAATCATGGTAGTACCTGTTATAGTCCTATCTATGGGTCAAATCAACCTGTTTATTGCCCCATCGGCTGGAGCTGTAGAATACACCAACTGCACCTCTGAGAGAGGTAAGGTTCCAGTGATGCTGGGGCTTTGGGGAATGCGCAGCACCCTTCATTGCCATTGTTCCCAGGTCCACTCTGGCCCAGAATGGTAGCACTTGATAGGGCCCTGTCTATGGGTTAAATAGAACTAAACTGCATACTTATGCTAAACTGAATTGTTTGAAACAGAACTGTTTGACTAAACTTAATAGCTTGAAATCAAAATGTTTTTGACAAATTGTGTACTTACATTTAAACTGCATGCTTATGCTAAACTGAACTGTTTAATATAGAACTGTTTTTGACATTGAAACTGTACTTACGCTAAACTGAATTGTTTAATATAGATCTGTTTTGACATTTAACTGTGTGTAAAGAAAATCTATACTTATACTAAACTGAATTAGCTGAATTAGAACTGTTTGACTAAACTGAATAACTTAAAATAGAAATGTTTTTGCCAATTAAACTGTGTACTCATGCTAAACAGAATTGTTTGAAATAGAACTGATTATTTGTATAAAAATGGATTTGGCATTAAATAACCTACAAAGGTTAATATGCCATAAAACCCAAACAACTAACCAACCAACCAACTATCTGTTTAAAAATTATTCATTTCAATAGGAATAATTGATACTATATAACTGTAAATTATTTGTATTAAAATTAGTTACTTGAAGCTATAATTGCTTGCTAAGGATTATTATTAGTTATTTGAAACTATATAATTGTTTGCAAACAAATGACTATTATTAGATAGAAATAATTACTTGAAACCATACAACTGTGTGCAAATTATTTGAATTAGATAAGAATGCTTGATATCATAACTGTGTGCAAAAAATTATAAATGTACAATAAATGAAATTCCCTAACCTCTTGGCATAAAATAACTCTAGACGGGTTGACATCAACCAAGATGGGTTTGAACAATCATTTATTTTCTGCTGATACATTGGCAACGGATCATCTTGTGTCAAAGTGCATTGGAGATTCAAATTTCAGTTTGTTTGTAAGACTTTTCATGAAGATGATATATTAAATGGGTTTTCTCTTTGTTCTTATCATATTGCATATCTTGGAGGTTCTCAGTATGCAAGCACTTAGTCAAGAAAATGAGAGTGAATGTCTACTGAAACTAGAATCTCTGTTACTTTCTATAAGGAAAATCAGGAAATGATTAGATATTCTGGCTAGGATTGATCAGGTTCCAGAAAAAAGTCCTAAACATGAACATCAGACTTTATGTCTCTTTTTTTTCCCCCCTTTCCTTTCACTGGCTGTGAAATCTTTTTCCTAAACTGAATGATTATTTATCCCACTTTTATTACATCTCCATTCTTTTCATGAGTTTCATAAAAATCTCAGTGTATATGTTAGTGTTAGTTTCACTTATTAAACCAAGGGTCTCAAACTGAAGGACTCAAAAGGCCATTATATCTTAGGGAAGAGACACAGCAGGCCAAAAGTGAGATGGCAGAGGATATGATTTCCATCTGTTATAATCTGCAATACAGCTAATTGACTTTTTTTGTTGTTGGTTTTTTTTTGGGGGGGGGGCTCCATCATCATTAAAATGGATATGATAACAAGTGAGATATGTGAATTAGTACAAAATGTCTGGGGACTAATTTTCTGTTTCAAATTTCCCTTAATTCCATTTTTACTGTCAGTAATTTTTTTCCCATTTTCACTTTCGATAAATTTCCATTTTAATGTATTTCATGAGTAAATTGCCATAAATTTTACTATAAATATTATTAAAATAGAAAGCAAAATTCAACTTTTATCACATTTAAAGAAATAGGTTTAACAATCCCTTCTCAAATATATCTGTCCTCCCCAACAATATAAACTCTGTCACCCACTCCACTATGATAGGTCTTTGAAACAAGCTATTCTAGGTTTCACTAACATTTTTTTTTAATGTATATAAAATTGGGTTATTTCTACTTTTCTGTTTTTGATCTTATAGTGAAAGCAACTCAGACACATGACTGTTTAAACCAGATTGAAATAAGTTTTCATAACTTTTTAAATCATTCCGTGGACACATCCCTCCTTGTTTTACTTTCTTTTAGCATCCTCTTCAACACTGGGAAACAACAAATCACTCAATTTCTTCAATCTTTCTGTCTTTTTTACTTTCATTTCTTTCTTTAGGATTTCAAAAACAGACATTTCACCTTTCATTCTTTATTTCTTTCATTTCTTAAGTGAGCCTGCTGTTATGACTGCTGATTTGTCTGTTTTCTTTTCTTTTCTCTTTTGATGTAGCAAGCTACAAATCACATGATTCGTTCTTTCTTTATTTCTTTTTCACTTTAATTTTTTCTTTCTTTAAAGATTACAACAAAAAATGTCAGATCTCTCCTTCTATTCTTTCTTTCTTTCCTTTTTAAATATGTGTACAGACACAGAAAAGTACACATTGAACACTTGTGTTTTATAACACACCACTCAATAAGTCCTGGGCCTGACATAGAAATGGCACCACTAATAAGAAATCTATGATTCTTATAAAGCACTAACCTTCAAATGGCACATGTCAAAATTTGAGTCCAATCGAATTATTAGTTTACAAATTACAGTTATCTAAGTGAAGCTACTGTTGCAAATTTTCAAAATAATGGAAAAATCTGAATTTCGTGTGTTGATAAAGCATTGCTTTTTGATGGGGGGGAAAAATACTGTTCGAGCAAAGCAATGGCTTGACAAGTTATTCAGATTCTACTCCATCAGAAACAATAGTTAAAAGGTGGTATGCTGACTTTAAACATGGTCATACTGGCACAAATGATGCTGAATGCTCAGGTCACCCAAATTTAGCAATTGTCCCAGAAAACACCAAAAACTCTACAAACTTGTTTTGGCCAATCGTAAATTGAAATTGTGAGATAGCAGAGGAGTTGAAGATATCCCAAGGCAGTCTATTCACCATTTTGCATGAACATTTGTCAATGAGAAAGCTGTGATCAAAGTGAGTGATGCGTTTGCTCAGAGTCAATCAAAAACAACAATGTGACGATGATTCAGAGCATTGTTTGCAACTGTTTCAAAACAACAAAAAGGAGTTTTTGTGTAAATATGTGACAATGGATGAAACATGGATACACCACTTCCTTCTGGAGTCAAATGTGTGTGTGTGTGTGTGTGTGTAACACAATCTAAGTATGGAGGGCAATTTTGGGGTTGTTTTCATAAATGACATTTTTTTCTAGTTTACCCTCCAACCCCCTCAGCTGGGACTGTAAAACATGCTGCTGCACCTCTGCAAAGAGATAAGACTCCCCCACCACCAACTACTAAGCTACCTGTTGGCTATGGATGGGAACATATAATGCTTGAGGACAGAATGCTGGCGACAGAGTATTCCATGACTCTGCAACCAAAATGGTCACATGACTTGCAACACTCCATTTCAACCCTGACTAGACAAGTGGTCAAAGAGGCTTGATCTGATCAGTCGGCTGGTCATGTCAAGCCATAGCACCTATTATGTTTGTTCAAATCATGTTCTTCAAATTTATTGCTTTTGTGACAAAAAACGCATAACCCTTTTTTATTTTAAAGGTGCTAGAAAACAATAACTCAAGTCAATTATGCTGAAATACAAATACTTGATTGCCCAGTCGGCTGGGGCTGTAGAATACACCAACTGCTTTTCTGAAGAGGGGAAAGACACCCCCCCCCCACGAGTGTCCTGGAGGATATGACACTAAACAATCTGATCGTGAGGTTCCAGTAATGCTGGAGCTTTGGGGAATGCAGAGTACCCCTTTATTCCCATCGCTCCCAGGTCCATAGATTGTACCTTTATCAGGTAGCACCTGATAAGGGTCCTATCTATGGGTTAAATAGAACTAAACCATGCTTCCTTCACAATACTGATTTTTGCATTTAAACTGCGTATTTATGCTAAATTTAATTGTTTAGAATAGAACTGTTTTGACATTTAAACTGCATATTTATGCTAAACTGAATTAAAATTGTTTTGACATTTAACTCTGTGTATTGCCCAGTCAGCTGGGGCTGTAGAATACACTGACTGCACCTCTGTAGAGGGGTAAAGCCCCCCCCCCAAAAAAATGAATGTCCTGGATATGACACTAAACAATCTGATGGTGAGGTTCCAGTAATGCTAGGGCTTTGAGGAATACAGAGCACCTCTTCATTGCCATTGCTCCCAGGTCCACTCTGGCCCAAAATGGTAGCACCTGATAGGGCCCTATCTATAGGTTAAATAGAACTAACGGCATACTTATGCTAAACTGAATTGTTTGACTAAACTGAATAGCTTGAAATAGAAATGTTTTTCAGAATTAAACCATTCTTATATTTAAACTGTGTGCCTATGCTAAACTGAATTGTTTGAAATTGAACTGTTTGACATTGAAACTACTTACACTAAACTGAATTGGTATATAAAGAACTATTTAGACATTTTCCTGTGTAAACAAAATCTGTACTTATGCTAAACTGAATTAGCTGAATTAGAACTGTTTGAATAAACTGAATAGTTTGAAATAGAAATGGTTTTGACAATTAAACTGTGTACTCATGCTAAACAGACTTGTTTAAAATAGAACTGTTTGTTTGAATAAAAATAGATTTGGCATTAAATAACCTACAAAGGTTGATATGCCATAAAACCCAACCAACCAAATAGTTGAAACCATTTAACTGTGTGCAAACAAATGATTAATATTAAATAGAATTATTAATGTTAACACTACTTGAAACCATTTGTGCACAACCAAATGAGCTCTCATTTAAAATTTACCTACAAACTATTTGCTTACAAATCGTATATAAACAGGATTTGGCATTGAATAACCCACCAGAACTTATATTCCATTAAACTAAATAAACAAACCAAACCAAACCTTTTTATCTCAATAGTGAATGTTGAAAAGAATTTTTCCAGATAATAATCTTAAGAAAAAAATGTAAAAAGATTAAATTAAATTTATAAAGAATTTTCAGGTACATTTTATTTTCTATGTGAAATGTTTTTCTTGTATTCAAATTTTATTTTTTCTATTTTAAGGAAATTTTTCAAGTATTAAGAGATGATAAAACTTCGCATTTTTTTTTCCTTACATTATGTGAATGTTTATCTTTGATTTATAGTGTATGATACTTAACAAATAATTGTATTTGGTCAAACTGGTCTGTGAGTTCAGAATTTAAAAGTATATATCTCCTTTTTTTCTTTTTTTTCTTTTTTTTTTTCTTTTTTTTCTCATCTCAATATTTATACCACTTAGGTATTGCAGATTTTACAGGTATAATTCTGACTACTGGAAGATGGGTTTTCAGCCAAGTTAGATAACCAATTTTTCTTCTCCTTGGTGAGTTTTGATTAATAAACCTCACCTGTCAGCACCAGAAATTAATCTATACATTAATCTACAACATTTTATGCCCTCCAGTTAGCTTCTCTAAGCATTGCACTTAAGATTTAATAAGCTTTTAGTGGGAAACTATACATTATTAAAAAATTTTCTTTAGCATAAAAAAATTGAGCTATTACCCTACAGCCTCCCATCCAACATTTTTACTGCTTAACTATATCCCATAAAGCAGTTTCCAATTGAGTTTTGTTTTAGGAAGTTAAAATTTATTTTTACCGCGTTAATTGTGCACTATGCTTTCTCTCCATCCACCCCCGCCTAACAAATATTCTTTTATCTAGATGCATTTGAACTGCACTTTCTGTGGTATAATGCTTATTCGCAGAATATTAGTTCAGTCCTCCCTAAGAGCCCTATAATTCTAACCTTGTGCTAACCTAAGCTCAGCTTACTAAATAACTACATTTCATTAAAGGTGAAGCATTTTCATTCATTTTTGACAAGTTTTCTACATCCAATTCTATTCTATTCAAGGATTAAGATAGTATAAAGTAAAAAAAAAAAAGATCTGTAACATAAGATGCAATTTAACTCTTGTTGGAGTTTACTTTTTATTCCAATGCTAAACTATTTTAACAATAAAGGGATATTCAACATAAAACATTGTGATCAAACACAAGCATACTTTGGAGAAAATTAGATCAAAACTAATAATTTACATTGTTTTGGCTAAGTTATGCTCAAAGCATAGAAAAAAAAAATATATGATGAAGCTTGTTTTGGTAATGTAGAAGATTTAAAAAGACATTAATTCTTCAATGGGGAGTATTTTTATGTTCAGATTTCAGTTTTCACCTATTCACCATCTCAACATATTCTTGGAAGCTTTCTCAGGCAGTCTCCATAATCAGTTCTGTATTTCTTTTAAAGGTACTCACATAGAAGTGTTAACAATTTTTAAATCTTCCTGTATATAAACAAACACCAAAATAAAATAGAAGCATTGCTTTCAACTCCTAACCAAACTGTCAAGTTTAGTTTCTTATTCACATATATAATTTTGTTTCTACAATCATTAAAATGCCTCCCTACCTATAGGTAAAATAGTACTACTACTGTCCTTCTCTAAGGATGGCTTTGGTATTAAATACCCCATAAAGATTGATATGCCATTAAACAAAGAAACCAAACCAAACCATTACAGCAGTCTGGTCTGATTACATCAATTTTCAAAATTTAAGATTATTGCAAAAGTGCCACTAAGATTACAAGACACCAAAAACACATAGAATCCATATTTAGCCATGCCCTATGTCACTAAATTTTGCCTCATCCCATTTCAGTCACTAAACTTAATTTCTAATATATTAATGTTGCTCCTTATTTATGAAGACCTTTTAATCACCTTATATATGTGTCATTGAAATTTTTTGCTCCTTCAATTCCAACATTCTTTGAAAAAGTACCACCTGTTTGCTTAGATAAATGCTGTCTTGGTACAAATTTGATATTGTTATATATACTTTTTCTTTATAGCAAGATATATTTCTAGATTGAAATGTCTTTGTGGAGTCTTAAGCACAAAGAAATACTGTATTATTATTTCTGTTGCTCTAAGCTAAATGTTTAAATATTTTTTTCTCTTGGTGCTTTGAAGAAATGAGATAACTTTACACTTATATGAAATAATTGGTTTTACTCGTAATCTTGTAATTGGTTTTCTTTTTTTAAAAAAAGTCATCTGGGGCTGTAAAATACACCAAATGCATCTCTGCAAAGGTGTAAGATGACACTCCCAACGAGTATCCTGATATGACACTAAACAACCTGATGGTCAGGCTCCAGTAATATTGAAGTTTTGGGGATGCGGACTACCTCTTCATTGCTAATGTTCCCAGGTCCAATCTGGCCTGGAGTGGTAGCACCTGATAAGGTCCTATCTATGGGTCAAATAGAACTGTTTGATTATTTAAACTGTGTGCAAACAAATGACTTATGCTAACCTGAATTGTTTGAAATAGAACTTTTTAATCATATAACTGTGTGTAAACAAATGACAGATGTTTAATTGAATCATTAGTGATACATAGCAATACTCGGAACAATTTAACTTTATTGACTTATTGATTGAATTGAATTATTAGAAATAGAATTGTTTGATCATTTAACTGTATCTAAAAAAAATATGTTTACAAATCATTTAATATATATGTAAAAACAGGATTTGGCATTAAATAAGCAACAATGGTTGATATGCCATAAAACTTAACCAAAAAATCCGAGAGAACTAATATTATTATAATAATAATATTATAATCAAGCAGAAGTTCAAATAAAAGTAGTAAGACAGTGTTATGGAAAAGGCCTGCCTACTTACTTTCTAAATTATGATGGTTTTTATCTGTGCTGTCAGTAAGAAACAGGCTTGTTCAGATGGTTGACCACTTCGAGCAAGTACTGTATACAACTTATGGCTAATTTGCTAAACTAAGCAAAGCTTAGTAAATAACAACTGTTGAAAATATGCACGTACTTTAGCTACAAAGTAGGCTCACAAAGTGTCAAGCAATAAGTCATAATTTTAATTTATGGATTTCTGGGTTGTTTCCAGTTACTTCAAATGCTTCACCTATTCAAAAACATTAGCTTTGTTCTTTTTTGCATATTACTATCTTTTCATGCTCAGAATTAGTATCAAACCAAGTTACCAACTTCAACATTTGTGTGAAATGTTCTAGTTGTAATGTAAATGTATTTGAATTCACTCATTTTTTATTTTATTTTTTTTAATTTTTTTTTTATATATATCATTATATTCCTGCCAGGTATTTCGAAACATGTGTCTGTCATCTTGGATTGAGGAAGAACAAAATCAGATTGTCTCCTTGGTGAATGCCTGTTCTGAGTTGATTGAAAGATACCAACAGGACAATCGAATCCGAGAAGATTTAGAAGCAAGGTGAGTAAGAAATAGATCTTTATGAATTTTTTTTTTTTTTTTGTAATTTCTGTACATTTTACATGCATTACAAATGCATTCTTGTGAGAAATCAAAATTGGATCAAATAAAGATATTTGTTAGAATAAGTCAATATTACATGTCCATATTCATGAACATCCAGTGGAGAATGAACTAACAATAACTTTCAAAATACTATCCATCACTCTGTAATAGTCTTGACCAATCAGTATTTGGCAATAAACAAGAAATTGAATAATAGCACATTGAATTGCAAGGCTTACTACTCTTTCGAGGGTGTGTCCTCTGATCACCGAATTGTCATGGCAAAACTACAACTGAGCCTATGAAAGAATGTGACCTGAACAACGACCACCGTACACTATGACTGGGCCCTGCTTAATAACAGGGGTATTAGAGATAAATATGTGTTAGCACTAAGAAACAAATACAGTGCACTACAGGAAAAGACAGAAACACATTCTCTGATTGAAAAATATGAGAATTTCATCAACACCCACTTAAAAGCAGCAGCGGAATTCATTCCAACTAAACAAAGAACAAAATCAAGAATCCCATGGGAGACATTTGCAGTTAGAGAAAAGCGTGCAGACATGAAAACTGCCTCCAAATGCAATAGGAGGAACCCAACCAATACCAATGCCCTGAAACTTAACCAATTCATTTTGTGCCTTTTTTAACATATACCTAAAAGAACAGTCAGAATGCATACAAAATCAAATCGATAAGATTAGAGACTCGGTTGAAGATAGACAATCTAGGATTGCATGGCAAACAATAAACAAAGTGAGCAAAAGGAAGAGCACTGCCAAAGCTAAACTGGAAGCTACCAGCCAACAAAATCGAATACACCTGTGGAAACAGCATTTCGAGAATTTACTCGGAAACTCTCCAGAAGTTAATCATGAACCAATCACGAGAATTATAAGTAAGCAATTAGACATCAAACTAGGACCATTTACTCAAGTAGAACTTGACTCGATACTGAGAAAAATTAAAAATAGAAAAGCAACAGGACTCAATGAAATACCCCCAAAAGTGTGGAAAACCAGAAAATTCGATGACATACTACTTCAACACTTCAAGACAGATGGATGGAGGGATGCATCCTCCCCTTCCCTAAAAAGAGCGACCTTGGATTAGCCAAGAACTACCGAGGTATAACACTTACGTCCATAGCGGCCAAAATATACAGTGCCCTACTATGCAACCGCATAGAACCCAAAATTGACAACATACTTCGGAAGAACCAAAATGGCTTCCGGAGAAATAGATCCACGATGTCGCAAATTTTGACTATCCATCAAATTCTTGAAGGTTTACATGCAAAAAAACCTACCGGCAACAATATTATTCGTCGACTTTACTAAGGCCTTTGACTCCATTCACAGAGGAAAGATGGAGCAAATTCTACTCGCCTACGGCCTACCGAAAGAAACCGTCGTAGCCATAATGATGCTCTATAGAAACACCAAAGTAAAAGTCCATTCTCCAGATAGACACAGACTACTTCAACATTGTAGCAGGTGTACTGCAAGGAGACACATTAGCCCCATATCTCTTTATCATCTGTCTAGACCACATGCTTAGAAATCTATCGATAAAATCAAAGAATACGGTTGCAAGCTAACAAAAGAAAGAAGCAGAAGGTACCCCGCAAAACAATTACTGACACCAACTACGCCGATGATATAGCACTCCTGGCAAATGCACCTGTCCAAGCCGAAACCCTGCTACATAGTCTGGAATGAGCCGCTGCTGGCATCAGATTCCATGCCAACACACGCAAGAAGGAATATATGTGCTTTAATCAAACAGGCGACATCTCCACCCTAAACAGTACCTCTCTGAAACTAGTTGACAAGTTCACCTACCTTGGAAGCAGTGTCTCATCAACCAAGACAGACATCAATGCGTGACTAGCAAAGGCATGGACAGCTCTCAGTAGGCTATCAGTCATATAGAAGTCAGACCTGACCGATAAAACGAAGCACAGTTTCTTCTAAGCAGCTGTCATGTCAATATTGCTATATGGATGCACAACATGGACGCTAACTAAATGTATGAAGGAAAAGCTTGATGGCAACTACAGAAGCTGTCGTGGAGACAGCACCCCACAAAGCAGCAGCTGTATGATCTTCTACCACTCATCATGAAAACTATCAAAATTAGACAAACCAGACATGTGGGACACTGTTGGAGAAGTAGGGATGAGCTCATAAGTGATGTACTCCTGTGGATCCCTTCACATGGACATGCAAAGGCAGGACAACCAACTTGATCATACATACAGTAGCTCTGGGCCGATACAGGATGTAGCCCTGAGGACCTGCTGGAAGCAATAGACGATAGGGAGGGGTGGCGAAAGAGGGTCAGGGATATCTGTACTGATAGTGCGACATGATAATGATGATAGGTATGTGTCAATTTGTGTTTGTACAAGATTTGTTTATTAAGTAATGAAACTGGTTATTTAAAAATTAACCATTTTTCCTTAAGGTAGTTGTCTTGGTAAACCACGCACTGAAGATGTTGTTTCTACTTCTGAAAATGATGCAGGATATTTTCAACTGACACTGCCTTCAATTCATCATAACCTATTGTATGTTTTCAATGGTGACAGATTTTGGTTGTTTTAAAACAGGAAAAAGAACTCAGATCAGGAGGAGTAATAGGATTATAGTGCAACAGAAATATTCTTTTCGACAAAAAAAATCTTTCACGGAGATTAATGAGACTGATTTATTTTTCAGATTGGCAACCTTGATGGAAAGCCATCTAATCAATGTTAATTCATCACCAATCATTCTCACTGTCAAACATTGATCAGATCTGATGAGTCATCATTTTTCTGCTATTTTCCTCAGTTCATGGAGTGACCTGTCAACAAAAACAGTCTTCTATGATCTCTTGACTATCCAAAAATGTCTGTTACTATCTAAAAACCTGTGCCTTAAATAGAACTTGATCTTGATAAGCTTGTATTAACTTGTTAAGTGTTTCTGTTGAATTGTCCTGAAGTTAGAAAATAAATTTGATTTGATGTTCCATTTGTGTGACATACTTAAACACACTTGTAATAATCTAAGGTTACTCAACTGAATAGGAATTCTGAGGAGCAAACGTAAGCTAAGTTTTCATATATTCTTGGTCAAAATTAATCAGCTGATTTTCAATCAGGGTTGCCAACATTAGAAATAGAATTACTCTTTACTTTCCAGTCTGATTTTGAATATGTATGCACATGTTTACTTGACTTTGACTCAGTTAAATCTGAGACAAGGCAATAATAATGAATAAACAGTGTGGGTTAAAATTCATCAAGAATGGTTTCTGAAAACAGCTTATTAACTATCACTCTACAAGGCCTTTTTCAAAAAAAATTGTTCGATAAGCTTGTTTGAGACTAGATCAATCCAATTCTTAATGTCTTGCAAAATCAGCATATTTTACTACCAACTTAATAATTACTGCTGTATTTTATTTCTTGCATGATGCATAAAATAATTTCAAAAGCTTGACTAATTTTCAATAGAATATACTGACTGCACCTCTGTAGAAAGGTAAGAGCCCCACCCCCAATGGGAACATCTATTGACTGTGGGTTGTGATCTGCGATGCTTTAGGATGAGATTCTGGTAGCTGAGCAGTCTGTGACAAGTTTACTTAAGTGAGCACATGACTAGCAATGCTCCATTTTGGCCCTTACTGGGCTAGATAGGTGGTCAGAGAGCCCTGATCCAATCAATCAGCTGATCATATTAAGCCCTCTTTCAGAGTCTTGCAAAATAAAATTTATTTTTCTTTTTTAATTCCAAATCAAAAAGTGGTGGCTGAAGAAAGACCAACGTATCCCTTTCTATCACTAGGTGAGTAGTCATCTTGGTAATGAAACCTAAAGATTCCAAATTGTTGGTCCTTTTCATTGTGCAGCCTTGGTTTGCCAAAGTGAATGGGTTTCCTCCTTGACATTTCCTTTTATATGGCTCTGTATTGGGTGGGGAGCAGAGTCAGTGAACTCATTAAAAATCTCCATGGATATTTAAAAAAAATCCCAAGCAAAAAATCCCCAACTCCAAAGCACCCTCATCCAAAAACTGACTCAAATAATGACTCAGATCAAACCCTCTTTCCTAAATTCATCGTACTGGAGTCAACAGAAGATACCCCTATCACCAAGTTGTCTTTCATTATTTGAAAAGATGCTCAGCTCCATGATCAAACCTAAATCTATTTAAAAAAAACTAGCAAACCACACTCTACAAGTGGAAGTCACAAAGAAAACTTATTCAGACCTTCTACTAGAAAAAAAAATGCTTTTATAATCTTAAAATAAAAACTTACCCCACCACTCCCTGAACTTGTCAAAGCATGTAATGAGAGGTCAGGATCTCTCTCTCTGCACCCTAGATGAAATAAAAACCAACCTTTGCAAACAAATTGTTTCTGATAGCCAAAAAATCTCCAAGAAAAATGACAAAATGATTTGAACAAATACCTATATTCTCAGCTTCAACTCCCCCCACCCCCCAAAAAAAACTCTACCAAAATAAAAATAGGATATACTATAACTAAAGTCGAAACATACATCCCAAACTCATTCAGATGTCACAAGTGCCAAAATTTGGCTATCACAGAGAAAATGCACCAGACCTCCACTATGTAAAAGATAAGGAGAAAGTGGAACAGACTATATGGACTGTGAATGATGACAGAACTGCCCCAACTGTAAACAAAACCATGCAGCTGATTCAAAAAAGTTTGAAGTATGGGAAAAATATCAGAAATAAAACACAAAGGATATCTTATACCTGGAGGCAAGAAAACTAGTTAAAAATTCCATAGTAACATCTTATGCAAATGTAGCCAAATCCACAATCCAACCCAAAACCAAGGAATGATAGAAAAAAAACTTAAAAGCATTAATAGAATTGCTAATAGAAAGCTTGACCAACCTGACAACTAAGCCCCACTTCACTAGATCCTTAAAAAGAACCCCCATCCTCAGACTAACAAAACTACCCTCCCCCAAATAAAACACACAAACCCCAACAAGCCCTAAGCCTCCTTACTATTGCCACCAAACCTAATAACCGCCTCCCCCCAAAAAAAATTGAATAACAATGAAAACCCACCACTAACCCCAATAGGAAGATCTCTCTGGAAGAGGAAATCTAGCAAACAGATCAAAAATCTCACCGATAGAAACAGAAAACAGATTTGAACTAATGGAAACGGAGATCCAGGAAAGGCCACTGCAAAACAGAAATCCTGAATATCCCAAAAAAAAAAAAAAAAAAAAAAAAAAAAAAAAAAAACATCAGATCAAAAGGTTTAGAAACCATGAAAATCACCAAATCCAACCAAAAAAAAAAATTGAAACCCTAAAATCAAAACTTAATCACACAAAAAAGATTAAAAAATGACATAACATAATCCATTGGAATTGCCATGGCTACAACATAAATTACAATGAGCTGCTTCAATTAATAGCTGAACTAAACCCTACCACTATATGCCTCCAAGAAACCTTAATAAAAATAATTTTAAAAAGTGACAAATCAAATATGAAAATCTTTGAACAATATAATTGTCTACATGATATTGAACTAAGTGTTTTGGGTAGAGTATCAATCCTTAGGAAAAATGTCCCCAAAGTAAAATCAACATCAACACCCACTTGCAAGCAGTTGTGTTCTCAGCAACCTTGCTCAAAACTGTCTCCATTTGATCCCTATATATCATACCTCATGACCCCATAAATGAGAAAGAGCTAAATAACTTGATAAAACAACTTCCTCTACCATTTATCTTGATAAACTTTAATAACAACAACAGGGTGACCCAAAGGCTCTCTTTTTGATAGCTACTACACCATGATGTTGGGTAGGGCACTACTCCTTAATATGGGGAAGTAAAACAACGAACAAAAGAGCCCAGACTTTTGAAAAAACTCAATAGCAATAATTTATGCCGCCACAATCAGAAATTTCAAACTCACCTTCAGCCTATTTGACTAGAGTTATAGAATTCATTTGCACCTCTGCAGAGGGGTATAACCCCCTCCTTTCAACCAACAATTGTTCTAGATATGACACTAAACAATCTGACAGGGTCCTAGCTATGAGTCAAATAGAATTGTTTGACATTTAAGTTGTGTACTTATGATGAACTGAATTGTTTGAAATAGAACTGTTTGATCATTTAACTATGGGCAAACGAATGAGTCATGTTGAATAGAATAGTGTTGGATAGCAATACTTGTAACCACTACAGTGAGTTCAAACAAATGATTAATATTGAATATAATTATAAGTGTTAGATAACTATAATTGAAACCATTTAACTGTACAGAAACAACAGCAATACTAGTGTGCAAACAAATTGGTAATAACTTTTTAAAAATGAAATTATTAACAAACTAATTTCTTGCATATCATGTGTAACTATTTAAATGTGTGCAAAAAAAAATTAGCTCAGGCTTGTTTAAAAATGTTATCAACAAAACTATATATCTAATATATATGTATAAAGTGAATTTGGCATTAAATAACCTACAGTGGTTGATATGCCATAAAACCGAACCAAACCATCAGACTCACCTTGACCCATCCTTGGATACATTCCTTGCTATCGATCTAACCCTCAGTGTCCAATCAATCTTCATAGGCTATAACTGGAGGGTAATCAAAGGCCTCTGCAGCAGTGACCACTACCCAATATTAATGGAAAACATTGATAGAAAAGTCAGAACTACATGCAATTCCACCCCAAAATTTTAAAAAAAGCAAACTGGCAATTCTACAAAAAACTGTGTCTACCATGCTAATCCCAGAAACAAATATAAATCAAGAACAACCTATAATACATTTTACCAACACCCTCATTACCATAGCCAGCAAAACTATCCCTAAAACACAAAACTTGGTTCATGGAGGAGTGCAAAGGCATGAAAAGAGAACATCAAGCAACCCTCAGGAAATTCAAAACGAACCTCTCATCAGAAAATCTAAACGAATATTAACAATAAAGAGCCAAAACTCGACATACCATAAAAGAAGCCAAAAAATCCTCTTGGAGAACCTTCACCTCAAAAATAAACTCCAATACCAATCCAAAAATAATTTGGAATTTTATCAAGAAAATATCAAATAAAAACATCAATGCTCCGATAAATCACTTCTCTAGGAAACACAAATGCCACAAGTGAAAAACATAGCCAACCTGATGGCTGAAAATCTTGCTCAAGTATCATCCACAAAAACTACTTCAATAAATTCAACTCAAAGAAGAAAAAACATAATAAAATTTACCTCTAAAAATATTGAAAGCTATGACCAACCCTTCACTCTAACTGAACTCTAAAACGCAATATCCAAATCCTATAACTCAACCACTGGTCTGGATGAAACCCACTAGATCCTCCTAAAAGAATGCCCAACAATATCCCTAAAATATTTCCTAAATATAATATTTGTATCTCTGGCAACATGCCTACCTTATGGAAGTAAGCCACAACCATTTCTATCCTCAAAAAACAAAATGATCCCACAAACCCTACCAGTTATAGATCTATAGCTTTAACTAGCTGCACTTGCAAAACTTTTGAAAGGATGATCAATCTAAGACTGACATGGTTCCTTGAATCAAATAATTTCCTCTCAAACCTAGTCTTCAGAACAAAAAGAAAAATCATAGACCAAATAGTTCCCATAGAAACCCTAATCCAAGAAGGATTCATTAAAAAGGAATATTTGGTTGCACACTTTTTTGACCTTGAAAAAACTTATATGCCATGGTTATATGGCATACTCAAAGATCTTGGCCTATGAAGCAGACTCTCCATTTTTATAAAACATTTCTTAAAAGATCAAACTTTCCACACAAATAAATTACACATTCTCTGATCCAAAACTATAAGAAATAGGTGTACCTTGGTGTAACTTCCTATTCATAATGGTGAGAGTATCCTCATGGTGTAATAGTTAAAACACTCGACAGCAGGATTGTAGTAAGAGAATTCGGACTCCAACTGCGCTACAACGTTCACTTTTGGACATATACCCTTGGGAAAGGTATGAACCCCCTTATCCACCTTGCTATTGGTTAAATAGTACCACTACTGTTCTTCTCAAAGTATGGCTTTGGCATGAAAACCCACAGAGGTTAATATGCCATTAAACAAATAAACCAAACTAAACCTATTCATAATTGAAATTAATAAAATAACTGCTCCCTCCAAAAATCAATGGATCATTATATATGTTACTTTGTCATTTGTTACAGCTCCAAAAATATAGCTACCATAGAAAGAAAGATCCAACAATATAGCAACAAGATGTCAAAATGGACTATGGAAAATGGATTCAAAATCTCAACAAAACCAAATGCATGCACTTCTGTTAAATCCACAAAATGCACAACCACCTTATCCTAATTGTAAATAGTACTGAAATACCCATCAACACAAATTCCTAGGCATTACTCTTGACTCAACACTATCCTTTACCCTCCATATCAAACAACTAAGGATCAAATGTAACCAAATTATCCAACTCCTGAGAGCCATAGCCCACACTGATTAGGATGTTAACAAAAAGACCCTAATCAAATTATACTGATCCCTATGGCTGTTTTATATACAGAGCAACCAGAAAGTCCTATCTCTGAGAATTTGATACCATCCACCTCCAGGGACTTGGAGCCTTTACTATCTCTCCAATAGAAAGTTTATACCTAAAAGCTAATGAACCCCTCTCTTCTTGAGAAGACATAAACTTACATGCCAATACTATACTAAATTAATCTTCTGCTCCCAAAACCCTACCTATAAGTGTATCATAGAAATAAGATACAAAACTCTTAATATGAGAATCCTAAATCTCACTAATGAAATCAAAATCAACCCCAAATGATACATAAAACCATCATCCCCAAAACTGCACCATGGACCATAAATCAACTAATTGTAAAATTAGAACTAACTAAAACACCCCATCACTTTCAAGAGAAATTTTTCAACATCCAAAATAACTCCCCAAATCATCACCACATCTATATAAATGAGTCTAAATAGAGAATGAAATGTCTCCCAAATGAATCATTAATCTATAGTGCAGAAGTCGCAGCTATATGACCTAACCATAACATTATAGATATCCACAAATCCTTCAAATTTATCATCTACTCAAACTCCAAATCACTCCTCCAAGCACAAAATTGATTTATTGATTCAAAACTTTCACTGAATTATATTTTTTTTATTTGCAGGCATTTGGACTACATTTAATGCAAAAAGTTTAATATCAGCTGATTTTAACTTCCACAAAACTAAATGTAATGAATAAAAATTAAAAGAATTCATTGAGTATTGAATTTTACTGTTAACTTAGTATATTACAAAGGCACCAGAGACATTAAACTCACATTAGTCATAATGGTTTTCAAGAACCCACTTGCTAACTATGGTTCTATAGTGATGTTTAGCATCTACTTAACATTTAAATTCAAATATACAGTTAAGACAAACCCTTTATATGCGTTTTTTGTATAATTTTAGGCCAAATTTTTTAGTTCTAAAAATAATGCTGATAGTAAGAAAAGCCTGAATTACATATTCATATTTTGTCTTTAATTCTTCACATTCAAAATTGAGAAATTTGTATTTATTACAGGACTCGGCGTACAATGAGTGATTATGATCAACTGCAAACTGCTCAGCTCCGACTCAAAGATGATGTGGAACGACTTGAACGTGAAATTGCACTCAGACAAGAAAAGGAAAAGGATTTATCCAGTAAAAATAGAAATCTTTGTTCTGCTATCAAATCTGAAAAAGATGAGGTAATTTTGTATAATTTTTGTAATCTTTTCAATTTTTTGTTTTACAAGTGATCATTCTCTTGACTTGTTTTTATTTAAACTAGTTTATTTTTCATCTTATTTCTGTTGCTTTTTTTTTTTTTTTTTTTTTTTTTTTTTGAATTGCCATACTCAGATTTTTTATTCTGACCTGAACTGAAAAATAAAGATGCAGCCTTTAACCAAATTAGAACTCTTATATACACCCTGTTGATTGAAGCTTAGAATACACTGACAGAGGGGTAAACCCCCACCCAAAGGGTTATCCTCTGTATAAACTAAACTGCATCTGATTCTGGAGATCTAGGGAGTTTGGAGTACCACTTCATTGACGTTACTCCCAGGTTCAATATGACCCTGAGTAAAAGTACTTGTTTGGGTCTCATCTATGGGTTAAATTAGTGAAGTAAGTAATTAGTGAAGTAAGTAAAGTTGGTGACCTTAGTCAAAGGTGGCCCAAAGGCTCCCTTTTCAATAGCTACTACAGCAAGGTGTAGGGGAGGGCATTACTCCATTCCCTAGATTGCTCCACTTTATCTTTGATCCTTACCTTATTATGCTGAGTGTTAAGCAAGGTGGGAACAAGTACCTTTTTTTTTAGTCTGTGGTATGACTTGACCTGGGATTGAAGTCCGGTCTCCCAGACCATTGGCGAACACTCTACTCATTAGGCCAATGGAGATTGGTTTAAAAATTATTTATATTTGATAGGACCAAAAAGGAAAAAAAAAACTCTTAAATAATTACAGAAAAAAAATGTAAATATAAATGTACAATGAATGCAATTCCTTAATTTGTAAGGATAAATTAACTCTAGACAGGTTCACATGCTGTTAAAATCAATAAATCGATCTTATTCCTATCTTTAGGGGTCTAATAAAGAATGCCTTACAGATTTAGCTATAAAGACATCTGCTGGCAAGACTTAAATTTAGTCATTTTAGTTAAAAAAAAAAAATTTTTCCTATCCAATTTTCTCTACATTATATAGTAAATTTTGGCATACAAGTTGAGCTTAAGATTTTTAACTCAAAATTCTGGGTTAGACCTATACCTGTTGTATAGATCAACCCTCTCCACATTCTGGTTAGTGTTTAGTCAGTGCATCAGCTGTTGGAAATCACATCTAATATAGCATTAATATCAGACCTAATTTGTATTATAGTTTTATTAATCTCTGTGCTAATTTGTTAAATATGTTCACTAAAAAATGAGTTAAAGTTAGAAATGTGAGTGGCAGTCTTCTGTAGTTATGGTAAGTGGTGTATATTGATGGTTAGGGTTGTTGACCACTCTGTGGTAAAGGTTTAGATTTTAGCCCTGCCATATAAGTTGACCTCTAGTTTTGTAGATTTTTTCAGGCTTAAAAGATTGACTTGTATGCTGCAATTTATGGTACATAAAATGACCTGAGCATTGCAATAAAAAAGCAACAAAAATAAGATGAAAGATAAACTAGTTTGAAATAAATAATATAAATGCTTCATCTAAGAAATTTAGACAACAATTATGTGTATTATTTTCTCTCCTAGTTTTATTTTATTAAATTACCAGAGGATTTGGTATTTTAACAATAAGTGGTATTTATAAGATGCTTTTATTTTTTGGGCCCAGTCAGCTGGGGCTGCTGAATACACTGACTGCATCTCTGCAGAGGGGTAAGACTCCCTCAACAAGTGTTCTGGATATGACACTAAAACATCTGATGATAAGGCTCTAGCCCTGGAGCTTTGGGGAAGGTGGAGTACCTCTTCATTGTCATTTCTCCCAGGTCCACTCTAAACAATCTGATGGTCAGGCTCCAGTAATGCTGGAGTAGTAGCACCTGATAAGGGTCCTATCTATGGGTTAAATAGAACTAAACAGTATACTTATGCTAAACTAAATTGCTTGAAATAGAGCTGTTTTTACATTTAACTATGTGTAAACAAAGAACTATACTTATGCTAAACTGATTTGTTTGAAATAGAACTATTTATATGCATAAAAATGGATTGATATGCCATAAAACTAAATCAAAATAAATTCATTCAGCATTAAATAACCAAAAAGGGTTGCTACACCTTAAAACAAAACCAACCAACCTTTTATTTTTTTTACCTTGGCTATATCAGAAAAAGTTTTGTTATAAAACAAACAACCTATCTATGGGTCAAATATTTAAACTGAGTGCAAACAAATGACTTATGCTAAATTAAAACTGTTTGATCATGTAAGTGTGTATAAACAAATGACTGATGTTAATTGAATTGTTAGTGATACATAGCAATACTTATAACCATTTAACTTTGACATATGTTTACAAATCATATATATCTAATATATTTGTATAAACTGGATTTGGCATTAAATAACCTACAATGGTTAATATGCCATAAAACCAAACTAAACCTCATAATTCCCTATTTACAATTGTTCTATATTGTGTTACATTCTGATTAAGCTGATAGTTGATTATAAAAAGATCTTATGAAGTGGTTGAAAAGATACCTCTTGCTTTGCAGCAGAAGATATTGTGTGTGTAAAAATAATGACTATTTGCTAATTTTACCTGATCCAATTCTTTTTCCATCTTGCAATTAAAGGTGAAACGGCTGCAGTCTGTGATTAATCATAGAGAATCTCAGTACAAGCATGAATCCAAGAAAAAAGAACGTGAAAGCAATCGATTGAAGGAAAAACTAAATCAGGTTCTTATGGATAAAACGCAAAAGTTAATTGGTAATTTCTCTATTCTCACAAATCTTGATTTGTTTTTTTATTTATACTTTTTATATATACTTATGCTTTATATTTATTATAGTTATCTTAGCTGATGTAAAGATGTCTGCTTTAGAACTGCTAATCTCTTCTACATTTTAAGATTTAGAGCAGGAATTTTTTTATTTTGACTTGTTGTATAGTAAACAGTAATGAGACTTGCTTGCTCCTTTCTATTTGACCAACACATTTTTGGTAAATTCAGCATCAACTATGGTTCACTATTCTACTTTGAGGAAATTAAATTCCTCAAAAGTTTTTAAGAACTGTTATGTTTTTATACATATTTTTTTTCTGATTTAATATTTTTGTTTTAATGTCTTTTATTACATTTTCCTTTTACATTTAAGAAACATTTATTTTTATATGTAATATTATCAACAATTATTTATTTTGATGCTTAAATTGAAGGAAAATACTAATACAAATAAGTATTTCTATTTAACAATTATTCAATAGGTCAGTGCACAAAAGAACTATTAAGAAACAACTTTACTAAAAATATGAATATCAATGTACAATGAATTTGATTCCCTAACCTATAGGCATAAAATAATTCTAGATGGGTTGATATGCCATAAAATCAATCTATTCAACCCATGTGTGTGTGTATATATATATATATATATATATATATATATAAAGTGATTAATTTTAAACAAAAAAAAGTTGATTTGAGAAAAACTTGCAATTAGACATTATTATAATGCCTATTTCTGTTTGATACAAATTAATACATGGCAATGTTTCTCATTAAGTTATAATTATTTTCACTAGTATTTTTCTCCATCTTAACTTCAGTTGCTTTTTATTGCAACTCACTCTGGACATTATTTTTACTAGAATGTGCATTGAAAATAATAAAGCATAGTCTCCTGAGGAGACTGTAACTCATGTTTACTTTTACGTCAAGGAAAGTCTGCTTCTTCATACCAACTGCTTTCCCATCTAAGCTAAAAGAGCAAGTACTATTGCAGAAGTCCATATAATACCTATAAATCCATCCAAGATTCTCATCTCCAATTTGTCTGTTCCATGTTTATTGTTATTGTTTTTTACTATTTAGTAATGTTAATAGTATATTTTAATTATTTTCATTTTTAGATGATCATTGTTAGTCATTAATTTGACTTGTAATTTTCTTCGTCTTAATTTTAGTTGCTTTTTATCATAGAATGAAATATTATGTTCCTCTTATATATTTCTTTTTAAAACTGGTTAGCCCAGTCGGCTGGGGTTGTAGAATACACCAACTTCATCTCTGCTGAAGGGTAAGACTCTTCCAACAAGTGTCCTGGATATGGCACTAAACAATCTGATGGTGAGGCTCCAGTCCTGAAGCTTTGGGGAATGTGAAGTACCTACTCATTGTCATTGCTCCTAGGTCCGCTCTGACTCTGAGTGGTAGCAACTGATAGGGTCTTATCTATGGGTTAAATAGAACAGTTTTACATTTAAACTGTGTGTAAACAAATGACTTACATTAAATCAAATTGTTAGAAATAGAACTTTAACCATTTAACTGTGTGTAAACAAATGTATGTTTAATTGAATTGTTAATGATACATTGCAATACTTGGAACCATTCAACTGTGTGCTACCAAATGAGTAATATTGAATAGAATTATTAGTATTGATTAGCAATCCTTTAAACTCTTTGTGTGTCTAAATTGAATTGTTAGTGTTATATAGCAATGCTTGAAACCATTTAACTGTGTGCAAATCTAACTATTTGTTAGATGACAATATTTGAAATCATTTAAGTGAATGCAGACAAATGGTTGATATTAAATAGAACTATTTGTATTAGAATATTTGGAACCATTCAACTGTGTACAAACAATAGTAATACTTGTGTGCAAACAAATCCTACAAACTACTGACTTAGAAATCATGTGTATAAGCATTTAACTGTATGCAAATGAGCTCTGCCTCATTTAGAAATATCATCTATGCATTTACAAATCATAATATGCATAAAGAGGATTTAGCATTAAATAACCAACAATGGTTGATATGCCATAAAATCCAACCGAACTAATTTACAAACTATTTGCTTACGAATCATATATTTGAGATATAAATGTATAAAGAGGATTTGGGTTGATATCTCATAAAACCAGACCAAATGACTTATACTGAATTGAATTATTGATGTTATATAGCATTTGAAACCATTTAACTGTGTGCAAACAATAGCACTACTTGTGTGCAATAAAATTGTCTCTTATTTAGAATTAAGATTACCATTCACTTAGAATTAAGATTACCATTCACTTATAAATCATATAACCATTAAATTGTGCAAACAAATGACAGATGTTAAATTAAATTGTTAGTGTTAAATAGCAATACTTGTAATCATTTATCTATGTATAAACAAATGATCTCTGGCTCATTTAAAAATGTTACCAACAAATTATTTGTTTACATATCGTATATTTAATATATGTATAAACAGGATTTGGCATTAAATAACTTACAATGGTTGATATGCCATAAAACCCAACCAAACCAAAATTTAAAACTGGTAATGTGAAATATTTACATATCTATTTTAAATAGAATGGTTTGAGCCATAAGTTTGATTCTAATGCTTATACTCCATTTAATTTTAATGATAATCCAGATATGTAGATATCTGTACTTGATGTAAGTTTAAGGATTTTGGGGAGTTTTATTGAAAAAGAATTGATTGTAGATTTTGATGCCAAGAGAGTTTTGTTTTTTGTTTGTTAATTCTGTACTTAAAACATCTGTTGTATAGGAATTAACAAATTTTATTCTCTCAACAGTTTACTAGAAATTCAATGGTTTAGTGACCAGAATTAAGTACTAATGGCTTTAGACACTGTTTTAGTATAGAACATATAAATCCATTCAATGAATTGAAGTGAATACTAACATTTGTTTTATAATCTGTAAGTTTATGTTATGACAACATAGATCATTGAAGCTGGGTTCTTTGAATAATCACATTAGGGAATGCAGCAAACTAACACAAAAGGAATACAAAAACAAACATGACTGAGTGGGAAAGGTGATCCCCTGGGAATTGTGCAAAAAAACTGGAATTTCACCATCCTAACAAATGGTATAGGCACAAACCAGAATCTGTCCTTGAAAATGCTTAAAGTTCTCTGGGATACAAACTGATCACCCAATCCAGGTCAGAAGACCAGATCTAGTTTTAATTAACAAGAAGAAAAAAAAAATTTGTCATCCAATGGATTTTTCTGTGCCAACAGACAACAGACTGAATGTGAAAGAAGGTAAAAAGCTGGCAAAAAATACCAGGAACTTGCTAGAGAACTGAAAAGGCTGTAGCCCATGAAAGTGATTGTAATACCAATCATCATTGGAACAGTCTCCAAGAAGCTGGAAAAAAGATTTGATGAACCAGAAATTAGTGGAAGAATTGAAAATTTCCAGACCACAGCAACTACTAAAGTTGGCTAGGGTGCTTACAAGGGTTATTCAAAAAGTTCTAAGCCTCATCCAGAAAGAAGAGTCTATAGCTGAACATTTTTGTTGTTGTAACACACTACCACTTCTTATAAAACTGGAAAAACTAATTCAAATTTTTCAAGTTTTAGAAGTGATAGTGTGTTGCCACAAGAAAAATGTTCAGCTATGGCTCTTCTTTTCTGTTTGAGGCTTAGAACTTTTTAAATGCTCCTTGTAGAAGAGTCCTGAGGAGACTTGCTGTCTCTTAGTTTCCAGTGAATAACCATCAGTTAGAGCTGGTATGAAAAATTCTTATTAGAGTAAAATAATGATAAAGTTTTGGGTAGAATGAAGACAATTACTAGAGTATCAGGCAATACCACTTACTTTTTTTACCATTCAATATTTTAATGTGTTTAATCATTATAAAATTTGCCTTAAAATTTTGTTTGAAATAGTTATATAAAAATGGATATACCAGAGAAAAATTTGCATTATAATGAATTATCTGTTATCCTATTGTTGAGGACTGCAGGTCAGATGGTGTAAAATTATTACAAAGTATTTAACATTTCTCCTCTTCAATTCTTTTAGCTTATCTTTCAAATAAAAGAAGGTGATTTCTGTATAAATATTGTGTCAAGAAATTTTTTTTTTATATTTGCTTTTTTTCCCCCCAATTTAGGTAATGAAGTAATAAATATTCTTCCTAAGACAGACAGCAAAAGAGGCACCTGGAAAACAACTTCCAAGTGAGTTGGTTTATTTATCATAATTTACATTCTCAATATTTTTTATATGCATGTCAACAGTAAGATATTGAAACAAAACTCATTGTAATAAATACCATTACAAAATAGAAAATATCTTATTAATAACACTAGTATATCATGCCCAGTTGGCTAGGGGTGTAGGATACACTAACTGCATCTGTAGAGGGGTAAGACCCCTACCTCACCCCAGCAAATGTCCTGGATATGACACTAAAAAATTTGATGGTGACGCTCCAGTAATGCTTGAACTTAGGGGAATGCAGAGTCTCCTTTCATTGCTATTGCTTCAAGGTCCACTATGGCCTGGAGTGGTAGTGCCTGATGGGGTCCTATCTATGGGTCAAATAGAACTGTTTGACATTTAAACCAAGTGCAAACAAATAACATACTAAATCAAGTTGTTGGAAATAGAACTGTTTGATCATATAACTACATGCAAACAAATGACTGATGTTTAATTGAATTGTTAGTAATACATGGCAATACTTGGAACCATTTAACTGTGTTCAAATAAATGAGTAATGTTGAATAGAATAGTTTTAAATAGCAATACTTGTAACCATTTCACTGTGCAAACAAATGATTAATGTTGAATAGAATTATTAGTGTTGGACTTTTCTCCTTTTTCTTTCTGGGAGGTGCCGAATTTGTTCTTCTTGTTTTTGGTCTCTTTTCATTGTTTCTTATTTTCTGGGGGCCTTGTGTTTTCTCTCTCTCTCTCTCCTTCGATCGCCTGAACAAGCCGCTCTGAAATAGATTTCTAATTGTCCTCAGCCGCTTCTCTGATCGTCTCCGTGGAACCAGGGTAACCCAGTCGTAAACCATATCCTGAACGACATGCCCAAGTTCTGGCACCATAGGGCGCAAGTTCGCCTCACGTCTGCAAGCTCCAAAAGTCGACTGTCTTCGTCCAGTGTCTAATCTCAACTCTCTAACTTTCTTCAAATCTCCACAAACCTCTGCGTGCTTCCGGTGCATGACGTCACTCGCACTCCGTCACCCATTTTGTCTTGGAGTATTGTGACATCTGAGTGACACCTCCATCCGCCCGTGCGCGTCCACGTTAACACCTGCCTCAATGTTGTACCCAACTAACCCATGTGCTGAGCCGAAAGGTTCTCAGCCTAACTAAACTCAAAAGCATGAACCAAAATCCCTCGGCTATTATATTACAATAGTCCAAATACACAGAATAGAACCACACCCCTCACCAAAAGAGAACAAAACCAAATAGAAAACAGGACCATAACCAAACCTTCAAATAAAACATACCATATAGAAAATGCAAACCAAAAAAGGAGCAAATCAAGTCAACGATCTACCTCTAAAAAGCAAAATAAAATCTTCCCCAGGAAAAATGAAACGATCTGAAAATTACAAGAATATAATTGAAAGTACCCCACCCCACCCTTAAACAGGATGGAGACCAAAGACACTATACCCACCAACCACAAGCAGTCCACAAACCAAACATGACTCGCAAAGCATCTCCCCTACAAGGAATTACAATGGGACCAAAACAAACTTACAAAACAAATAAAATTATACAGTGGAACATCAGATGCACAAAAGCCAACCTTGATGAATTAACACTCATCATTAAAAACTTACACCCATGTGTTATATGCCTCCAAGAAACTTTTTTAAAAGAAAATGACAAACTAAACATAAGGCAACACGCTATACATAAACAAATACACAAGAGCATCAGGAGGTACATCCATCATCGTAAATAATACACTACTGCAAAGCCAAATAAACTTAAACACAAACCTACAGGCAATAGCAGTATCAGTAACTCTACACAAAACAATCGGCATATGCTCACTATCTGACGTTGCAACTCCAGCTCTGGCCGATGCGTCTAGTTCCGCCTGGGAATTTTCGCGAATGTTCAATTCCTCGGCTCTGCCTGCCAATCCGAGATAACTATTACCATTTGCCATGTTGTCTTTTGATCCGAATGGCAGTGTTCTAGCCACCTCAGATCATTTCCAATTTTGGCTGGAATCCACGCCGAAATAAAATCGCTGTTGGGAGAGAGAGATTGTATCTGTCGCGGTTCACAAAAGTACATAAGAAGAAGGAAAACAACACTTTCAAATTTCTCAAAGCTATTGTTTTTATCTAACTATGTATGTATTTACAAAAATGTGTAGAATACAATAAGGAAAAAAGAAAAAGGTCTTACGAAACTTGTTTGTTAGTTCGGAAATGTGACAGATCAAACAGGTGTAAGGGAGGCAATTGGTTATCTTAGCAGAAAAATAATCGGTTGTCTTGGCTTTTACTTCGAACTCCTGGTTCTAGACTAATCTTGGTTTCGCCCGGTTCTAAGATTATTCTCGGAGGGGTTCTGCACTGGACCTTTCTCTGTCTCTCTTGATCTCTCGTCTTCCTAGATCTGATCTGTGGGCATCGTACTGTGCTTATATAATTTGTGGTCAGGATTTCAATGGTATCTGGGTACGCCCATGCATAATATGGAAATCACCAAGCTGACCAACTTTTTCCACATATGGTCGACGCTGTGTGTAAAGAGATATTTAAAATTTAGATTCAGTATCCCTGCTGATCCTGTGCGGACGGTCAGTACTTGAAAGAAGATAAATCCACTTATATCATCTTAATCTTTAGCTTAAACTTATTCTTACTTTGACCACACAGACTTTTATTACTGTCTCCACCGTGAGATACACTTAAGTTGTTTTCATCTTTAGCTCGAATCCTTTTTTCACTTTTCTAGATCATATGGACTTTATTACCATCGCCACCATAAGTTGTTTTTATTTCTTGCTTGAACCTTTTTTTCACCCCTCTAGCCTGTACAGAGTTGTTTTCTTTTTTATTATCGTAAGATTTACTTTAACAAATCTTGGGACATTGGTCAAAAGTTTAAGAAATAAATAAATAAAATAGGATAGGAAATGAAATGATTAGAAAAAGAGAGAAAGAAAAGGGAAAAAATATGAATTTTCCTTAATTATTTCCCTAGAATCATTAATTAATCAATCAGTCTGGGAGTCGGGTGGGGTTCTCTCTGTCACACTATACATACCCCTCAATGGCAATATAATTGAACTAGAACTTGAAGATTTAATACAGCAACTCCCTAAACCTTTCATACTCATGGGAGATTTTAATAGCCATAACCAAATATGTGGCAGTAGAGATACAAATGAAAGAGGCCGTACAATAGAAAACTTCATGAACAAAAACAACCTCTGCCTTCTAAATAATAAATCCCCCACCTACCTTTATCCTGCAACAGGTATACTCTCAGTAATAGATCTGACCTTAAGTGATCCTACAATTTATTTAGACTATAATTAGAAAACCAACGAGGATAACTGCAGAAGTGACCACTATCCAATCATACTAGAAAGACTTGAACCCAAACCAGAAGAAAAAATACCACGCTGGAACCTACAAAAGGCCAAATGGGAACATTTTAAAAGACTTTGCCATGTCAATTTAAATCCAAAAGCCAATATAAACCAAGAAGACCACAACACCTATTTCACAAAAACATTCCTAACTATCAGAGAAATATATACCAAAATCATTCACTCAACCGAAATTCAATAAACCTTGGTAAAAGCAGTAAGAGCATGCCATGCCACACTCAGAAAATTCAAGACAAACCCAACGAAAGAGAATCTTGAATTCTTTAAAAATTGCCGAGCCAGAGCATGAAGAACAATTAAAGAAGCAAAACGAGAAACTTTGAAAAACTTCACATCAAAAATAAACACCAGCACAAAAACCAAAACAGTATAGAATATGATTTAAAAAATATCAGGTAAGAATAACAGCACCCCCCCTGAAACACCTTATAAAAAAAGACCAGATAAAAGCAACAAAAAAAAAAAGACATAGTGATCCTCCTAGCTGAAACGTTTTCCCAAAACTCTTCATCCAGAAACCTCAATCAAAAATTCCAAAGTAACAAATTGAAAGAAGAAAAATAAACTTTCACTCCAATAATACAGAAAGCTACAACCAACCATTTACTATGACAGAACTAAAAACCTCTTTAAGAAAATCTCATAATACATCTCCTGGACCAGATGAGATTCCATATGAATTCTTAAAACTACTACCTAAAATTTCACTCCAATATTTACTCCAAATCTTCAACATTTGGCACAGTGGGAACATTCCTAATTCCGGGAAACAAGCCACTATAATACGAATACCAAGATCTGCAAAAGATACTACAAATCCAACAAATTACTGACCAATAGCTTTGACTAGTTGTATTTGTAAAACACTTGATTGAATGATTAACAGACTAATATGGTTTCTTGAGAAAAATAAGTTAATCACAAACCTTCAGACAGGCTTTAGAAAAGCAAGAAGCACAATTGATCACCTTATCTGCTTGGAAACCCTCATAAGAGAAGCTTTTGCCAAAAAAGAACACATGACAGCCATATTTTTTTATATAGAAAAGGCCTATGACACCATGTGGAAATATGGCATAATGAAAGACTTGAAAAATATGGGATTGAAGAGTAAACTTCCAATTTTTATGAAAAACTTCTTAAAAGATAGAAAATTCCAAGTATGAATCGGCACAACACTCTCAGAACTACAAGAACAAGAAATGGGAGTGCCACAAGGTAGCATCCTATCTGTGACCTTATTCAACATAAAAATAGATAATATTATGTAGGCATCGAAGGCTCACTATATGTATAAAAAAATAATTGATATTCAAACCCCTGATCAAATACTTAAGATCAAAGTGTAACAAAACAATCCAACTCATCAGAGTAATAGCACACACAGACTGGGGTGCAGAAAAAATCTTTACTAAAACTCTACCTAGACTTGAAACCCCACCCTGGTTAATGAAACAACCAAAAATATTACTAAATCTAACAAAATATCATAAAGAAAACACCCTGCTATCTTTCATGAAGAAATCCTTCACCTTAAAAATAACTACCCCAACCATATCCATATTTATACAAACAGTTCCAAAAATGGAAACAAAGTATCATGTGCTGCTATCCAACATAATACCAAGATAACAAAACGACATCCTAGCAGCACTTCTATCTACAGAGCTGAAGCTAAAGCCATAGATTTAGTACTCAACATTATAACACAGACAGAATCCACCAGATTCATCATTTTTTTTTTTTATTCCTTATCAGTCTTAACATTCCTAAAAAACCAAAACCTGGATAATCCCCTAACCATGCAACTATTGAATAGACTAGAAATCCTATCAAAAACCAAAGAGATAGAGCTATGCTGGATTCCAAGCCACATTGGAATCAAAGGGAATGACCAGGCTGACTCAGCAGCCAAGACAGCCTGGAAGATGCCCAGAGACAAAAGCTTTAAGATTTCATATATTGACTTAAAAATAGAAATAAAAAAAAACTTTACCCGAAACAAATGGCAATTAAGATGGAACAACACCCCACACAACAAACTTCAGACTATAAAAGCCAAAATAAGAGAATGGAACAAAGGATACAGAAAATCCAGCAGAGAAGAGATTATCCTATCTCATCTATATATTAGACACATAGACATCACCCACTCATATCTACTCAAACAAGAACAACCACCATGGTGTGTGGGATGTCACACTTCATATTCAGTAAAACACCTATTGATAGATTGCATCGAACTAACACCAAAAAGACAATATTTATACACTGTAATCAATATAAAAGAACTATTTGAACATGTCAAAATAGACAATATACTAGCATTTCTAAGAGCAGTTGGTCTATATAAAAGAATTTAAACCTTCAATATTCCATTTATGTACATTATGCAAACACTAGACAACCAAACCAACAGAAATTGACATTAAATAACCTAAAAAAGGGTTGATATACCATAAAAAAACAATCTATCAATCAATCAACAAAAAATTAGCTTAAGCTCATTTAAAAATGTATCTGCAAAATGTGTTTACAAACCATATATTTAATATATAGGTATAAAGAGAATTTGGCATTAAATAACCTACAGTGATTGATTGATATACCATAAAACCAAACCAAACTAGTATATCATCATAATGAACAGTAACTTTTTGTTTCTTTTTTTTCATCTATTTTTAACTTCTGTGAGTTGTACCTGTTTAAATCTCAGATATATTATAAAGAATTAAAATAATCTTATACATATTTCTATACAAATATGAATCTAATCCATTTTTTTTAAAAACCATGGCCTCATAATGTAATGGAGATATCCTTTAGGGTTTGGAAAAACTATAGCAAAAATATTCCTTAACACCTCATAAGTATCTTTATTAAAATACCTAAGTGGGGCTGGGGTGGCCAATCATCTAGTGAGAACTGCCATTATAAAATCTTACACCCAGCTGTGTGGGCATTCACATGTTGAAAAAAGAAAGAAAAGAACAATAAAAGTGAATGGCGGAAGTGAAGGAAATACAAAGAACAGCAAAACCATTAGAAAGTGAGATCTGTGGCATTTTGGTACTGTCACATGATATCCCACAGAGACGATAGAAACAAGATTAATACTATCCTCCTGTTGGAATGAACAGTGGCAACCCGTCAAAAAAGTGACCGTTAAGAAAGAATGTAGGTCACAGAGGGGATATCGACAGATGTTGGTACTTAGTAACCTCAGGTCGCCGGACACTGGAAGGGGAGGAAGGTAGAAGCCAAACGATTGGCTGGGACCCTAAAATGGAAGTAGGGACTCCTTCCCGTCAGCGGAAATAGAAAATAAGAAAGGAGTTGTTTGGCAGGGTTCATAGCGGGCAGACGAACCAAAGCCAGTATTCCGGGTAGAAAACAAAAGAATATCTGAGACACGAGGAACCCGAGTTCTTCAAGCCAGTATTAAAAATAACATAAAGTCTATTAGCCCGTGAAAGAAAAAAGATTCTCCAGTGGAACCCCGTCGAAAGATAAGTAACTTTGGGCCTATTTCTCCTTTATACCCAAATTTTATATACCACCCTCTCTCTCTCTCAATTTGAAGAAACGAAAGAACAGAAAAGAAGAAAGACATTTATGTCCATGGACTGTTCAATTCATTATATATATTTGACGCTTTGAAAGTGTATCTCTTGGTATAGTAAAGGATTCATGTATTTTTATGTTACCACGTGGTCTAAGTTGTTCTTTGCAGTTTTGCTACGAATCACTGGTCATCATCTACAATGCTTACATGCTGACTTCTGACTCCTCATCATCTTCACTGACCCCATGCTGCCTTCTGACTGTTCTCTGACCAACCTGCCAACTCTGACTGGTTATTGTTTTCACTGCTCTGAGACTCCTCTCTTTTACTGTGTCCCTCTTCTAACTGACTTCTGATTGGCTGTGACCCTTCTCTACTAATGTGACAACTCTGACTGACCAACTCTCTTGGTCCTTCTACCTCCACACTTCTGGTCTTTGGTCTTTATGCATGTTCATGCAGGCACAGCTCTTTGTCTATTTTCATGCTAAGACAACCCAATGTGTAATCTAGATAAAGAAACCTCCCAGACAATTTGGCGCTGAGATACTGAAGACAGTCCTTGGTTTGGACATCTATCCAAAATCACCCACATAGACACATACATACATCTCTCTCTCTCTCTCATATATATATATATATATATAAGCAGGTTTGGTTGAATATTGCAGATTGTTTCTTATTTAAAATCTTCAAGTGAAGATGTTCAAGTCTTCTCACTAGTCTTCTTACTTCTGGGTCAAGTTGGTAAAGAAAGAACCCTATATTAACCCAAGCGCTTTCAACCATTTCATTAGCCATCTTTGGGGGTTGTATTAGATATATATATACATACACACACATGAATGCACATTATTATGCCACGTCTTTTTCTGATCCTGTGTAAGGTATTGGATGCTCACTTATCATTTAGAATAGTTCAGTTAAAATGTTATTTTATCATGAGTAATTTTTAGAAGTTGCTGGTTTGTATATTAAGAATGTGTCAAAAAAAAATAGACCAGTAACAATTTCTATTTTTTGCACTGTAATAAACTCTGTCTTTGATAGGTTTTATCATCTCTATTTTATTCATTAAATATTTGTTCTGTTTTATTTAATTTTCAATTCAACTTTCCTCACTTTTACTTAAATTTGTTGATGATTTTTCTACCTTCTTTGAGGATAGGATTATATAAAGCTTTCACCTTTATTTATATATATATATATATATATATATATATAACCAAAAACATGAAAAAATTTGTCAACAGTTCCAACAAGTTCAAGATGTAAAATATTCTTCAATCAGTCATAATCATTTTTCATAATAGAATATGCAATCTTTGTTATACATGCAATAAGTGATAAAAGTAAAGAAAATAGCCAGTTCTAAAGTAATGTCTTTAAGATTCCTAGCCTACTAGTCACTTTAAGCATCATATTTGTATTTTCAATTCATTTTAGGAAAAATGATAATATTCTAAAAAGTAAAACTGCTTTCCACTGATACTTCAATTTTTAAATTTTACATTTTGTCAATGATCGATAAAAATTCTTGAACCTCATTTTCTAGATTGCAAATATATTTAGCAACATCTGATAAAAATGAAGTACCATATTAATTTTTCTGATTTGGTATCTTGTCTGTTTCTTTTTTTTCTAGACCTGAAGAATTATACAAACTCATGTTACGGAACTATGAAGAAAAGCAGAAAGAAATGATGCAAGAAAATTTAGAATTGAGGAGTTGCTTGGCTACTATACAGCAACGACTCCATTCCATAGTTGAGCATTACAAAGCTCAGTTGAGTGTAAGTTTTAGTTTTATATTAATTAACTGACTATATATGAGCAAAGAAAATATTATATCTAGTTAATTTAAACTAATGTTTTCATTTTTTCCTTACTATATCAATTTTTGGCCTGACACTGTTAAGTTGATCATGTGATATAATTCGCCCAAAACTTTTCAGTTAAATACACAAGAATTTGATTGAACTCTCTCTAGCCTTCCTTGGGTATCTGTTTCACAATGCTGTAGACATTGAATGGGGACAATCCTGAGAGGACACAGACACCAGATATATGTATATGCTCTGCACGAACAAGATTAAACAACATTCCCAAACACAAAAGGAAAGTCAGAGAGTATAAGATATGTGATGGTGGGGAGGAAATTCGTTCAAGCTAAACCACATGCAATAATTAAAAGAAATCTTGTTTAGCATAACTGTTATCACCATAGGAAATGGAATCAGCAACTAGAGTTCAAATCCAAGGTGAGACTGTTTGTGTTTCAATTTGCACTAATGCTTTTAGGAAAGGCATGAATCTATCTGTTCTCTCTCCAGTTATCAGTAAATAGTAAAGTAGACTGGGTTCTTCAACTTTGATTAGGCAACAAGAAGGAAAACTCTGAATTCAAACCAGCATTACTTCATGTAAAAATTGACCTTGTGTCACATCTTACCAGTGATGGAGAGGTTGGATAAATACATACAAGTCATCTATCAAAATTCAGACAAAAAGTATATTCCTCTCTCACTTTCCCTTTGTATTCTTCAGTGATTGCAAATTTTCTTGCTCTAATATCAGTCCTAAAACATTTCTGTATAAATTATTTATAAAAGAAATAAAGAGCTCAAATAAAATATGATAAGTAGATAAGTAGATTAGAAGAAAAACTCTGAATTCAAACCAGCACTACTCCGTTGAAAAATTGACCTTCCTTGTATCACATCCAGCCCATGGCAAAGGTGTTGAACTAAATGCATACAATAAAAAAGCAACTGAATTTGAGACAAAAGAAATACTTGTTGAAAATTAATGCTTAGTAAAAATCTAAAAGGCCCTCATGGTGTAATGGTTATCAATGTAAGAAATGGATTCAACTGCTAGAGTTCAAATCTTGACCAAGGCTGTTTGCATTTCACATAGTACTAATATCCTTGGAAAAGGTATGTATCCAACTAGTCTTCCTTCAGCTTCTGAAAAATAGTAAGGCAGACTGGGCTCTTTAACTTTGGTATGGCAACCAGTCTAGAAGGAAAACTGAATTCAAACCAGTTGTAGAACTGGAGAGGAATGGGCACTGCCAGGCTATTGCATCTGATAGTGAGGTTCTAATTGTGGAGATCTAGGGTGTGTGGCATACCCCTTCGTTGCCATTACTCCCAGGTCCACTCTGACCCGGAGTGGTAGTACCTGTTTGGGTACCATCTATGGATCAAATAGATTTCTTTAAAAATTTGATATATTTTAATAGGAATATTTGAAACCTTATAACTGCATAAACAGATGACTGAAATTAGAAAGTTACTTGAAACCATAAAATTGTGTGCAAATTATTTGTATTAGATTGGAATACTTGATATCATATAACTGGACAAAAACTTCTGTAGAAACAACTACATAACTAGTATGCCCCCCCCCCCACACACACACACACATGCACGCACGCGCACACACTCAACCAGACCAGGTTACAGAACTGGTGAATGAGAAAACCCAGTTTAGATTATTAGTCATATATTGTATTTTTCTTAGCTTTGCTCTTTCTATGCTATGAATGTTAAGCCTTATAGTAGCATAAAGTAATATGTCTTAAAGAATAATAGTTTATTTATTCATACAAGATAAGAACTGTAACTTAATGGTTACTATTAGAGTATAGAATTCACAATAAAAGATGAAGTATTGCTTAAAATGATTGCAAATTTTCTTTTTCTAGTTTAAATCTCCTGGAAGTCCTGATAGCTCATGTGATGAATCGAGCTGCTTTGAAGACGATGACCTGGATGATATCAGTGACAAATTTCAGCGTATTGTCTGCAACGGAGAAGTTTCTGGTAGGTTCAATGCTTTAAAAAAAATATCAAGATTAAACACCATAAACAATTAGTTTGGATTGGTTTGGTTTGATGTTATATCAACCATTGTTGGTTATTTAATGCCAAATCCTAATTTTTACATATATATTAAATACATGATTTGTAAACACATTTTGTAGATATACACAGTTAAATGACCAAACAGTTCTATTTCTAACAATTCATTTTAGGATAAGCCAACAAAATTAAATGGTTCCAAGTATTGCTATGTATCACTAACAATTCAATTAAACATCACTCATTTGTTTACACACAGTTAAATGATCAAACAGTTCTATTTAAGTCATTTGCTTGTGCTCTGTTTAAATGACAAACAGTTCTACTTGACCCATAGATAGGACCTTATCAAGTGCTACCACTCCAGGCTTGAGTTGACCTAGAAGCAATAGCAATGAAGGGGTATTTTACATTCCCTAAAGCTCCACTGGAGCCTGACCATCAGATTGTTTAGTGTCATATTTAGAACGCTCATTGTGGAGATCTTGCTCCTCTGCAGAGATGCAGTCAGTGTATTCTACAGTCCCAGCTCACTGGGCTGCATAAACAATTAGAAAAGAGTTTGTGACACTTGCTCTTAGTATAAACATTATAATCAACAATATGCAAAATATTTGGTTTGGTTTGATGAGTTTTAGCTATATAGTGAAGCAACCACTTCTCACCTTGTCAGTGGGGGCTTGGAATATGCTGACTGTATCCTCTAGAGAAGGGTTAGACACTCCCATAAAAGGGGTGTCCTAGGTATAATACGAAACTGCATCTGATAGTGGGGCTCTAATTGTGGAGATCTAGGGTGTGTGGCATACCCCTTTATTGCCATTACTCCCAGGTCCACTCTGACCCGGAGTGGTAGTACCTGTTTGGGAACCATCTATGGATCAAATAAATTTCTTTAAAAATTTGATATATTTTGATAGGAATATTTGAAACCTTATAACTGCATAAACAGATGACTAAAATTAGAAAGTTACTTGAAACCATAAAATTGTGTGCAAATTATTTGTATTAGATTGGAATACTTGATATCATATAACTGGACAAAAACTTCTGTAGAAACTACTCAAGAATGTAAATATAAATTTACAATGAATGTAAATTAACCCTGAATAGGCTGATATGCCATTACAATCAATCAATCACATGCCAGAAATAGTTTTGTATTTGTTACAAACTTGTAGCATATAGGTGAAATGCAGATTTGAAAAAGAAAAAAAAGTGGGATCCTTTCTCAGAATTTGCTCAGGGATTTAGAAACACAAGGGATTCAACGAAAGACACAAAACTATGAATATCTAGAGTATAACATTCATTATAATTTGATAACAAAGGATAAAAAAAGGGAAAGGAGTCACAAACAATAAAAGGTGGGAGCCAACATTTACATATGATATTAAACTGCAAAAGCACTTATCTGCCTTGATTAGGATTAAATGAAAGTTTGTTCAGAATTTCAACTCTCATAGAACCATGCCTGTGGTCAGTTGTGGGGGGTTGACACAATTTTTTTTATTTTTTTTCAAATGTCAGTCAACTTCAGTCCCAAACTCTGTTTCATCACCAATACATTTTCATCTTTGTTGGTCAATGAAATGTGTTGTCTTATATTCTTTCTTTACAAACGAATGATGTCCTCTTCATTAGTGATGGTTGCACAGTCGGCTGGGGCTGTAGAATACGCCGACTGCACCTCTGTAGAGGGATAAGACGACCCCCCCCTGAGTTTCCTGATATGACACTAAAAAATCTGATGGTGAGGTTCCAATGATGTTGGAGCTTTGGGGGAATGTGGAGTACCCCTTTATTGCCATCACTCCCAGGTCCACTCTGACCCAGAATGGTAGCACCTGATAGGGCCCTATCTATGGGTTAAATAGAACTAACAGCATACTTATGCTAAACTGAATTGTTTGAAATAGGAATATTTTTAACAATTAAACTGTACTTACATTTAAACTGCATGCTTATGCTAAACTGAATTATTTGAAATGGAATTGTTTTTTGACATTGAAACTGTACTTACACTAAACTGTTTTGTTTAATATAGAACTGTTTTGACATTTAACTGTGTAAACAAAATCTATACTTAAACTAAACTGAATTAGCATGGCTTGACTAAACTGAATAGCTTAAAATAGAAATGTTTTTCACAATTAAACTCTACTTACTTTTAAACTGCATGCTTATGCTAAACTGAACTCTTTGAAATAGAACTGATCATTTACATAAAGATGGATTTGGCATTAAATAACCTACAAAGGTTAATATGCCATAAAACCAAAACAACCCATTATCCATTATTAGTGATGGGGACATAAAGTATAATCAGACTTATCTACTGTCTGATCTACACCCTTGGGGGTCAAGCTGGAAACGAGAAAATGGTCAAACTTTGAGTGTGACATAGCAACACATCCAGGTTGAATTTGAGGTCACAAGCAGACACCATTGTAGATCAAATCCACAGGTGGTGGTTGCAAGCAAATAAGCTTGGCAGGAAAAATGAAAAGGGCAGAGACAGAAAAGGGTTTAATTATAGGATATGCTTGCTCACAAATTCAACATTTTATTTCATTTTCATCCAAACTTATTCTATTCCGCCAAGCTGTCGAAATTGGGTTGCTGAGTTCATATTAGGTGATGGTGTCACATATTAATAAGAAAATAAATATCAATACCAATAAAATAATAACCACTTAAAATTTGAAATGCTTTGCTAAAAATTATATGGAATTAAATGTTATGTACAAAATAATAAAACAAAGCGGGAATTGAATAATAATGAATATTGACATAACAGGTTTTACTGTGTACTTACACTAAACTGAATTGTTTGAAATAGAACTGTTTATATGTATAAAAATAGATTTGGCATTAAATAACCTACAATGGTTGATATGCCATAAAATCCAACTAAACTATAATTGACTTCACATTTGCTTTATCAATAACATCTTATTATTTTGTTTATCAAAAATTTGATGGAAGTAAATAAAAATCCAAAGTCAGTACAATTACCCTGTCAGTGGGGCTTTGAATAAACTGGCTGTATCTCCTGTTGAAGGGTAAGACACCCTCCCAATGGGGTTATCCTGGGTATAACACTAAACTGCCCCCCCCCCATCATGAGGCTCCAATACTGAATCTCTGGGAAGTGTGGAGTACTCTTTCATTGACATTACTCCCAGGTATACCCTGACCGGGAGTGGTAGTACTTGTTAGGGTCCCATCTATGTGTCAGATCTGTTTGCAAATTATTTGTATTAGTTAAAACTATTTTATAGCATTTAACCATGTACAAAAATATAAATGTACAATGTTCACAATTTCCTAGCCTTTAGAGATAAAAGAACCCCAGACAGGTCAACATGCTGTTAAAATCAATCAAGACAATGCAGTTGGTAGATTTTAAGACTTTCTCATCAACTGACAAAATATTCATACAATTATAACTTTATTGAGTTAAGTGGGAGGGTAAATTTATTTTTTGTGTCGGATCATTCAAACACTATTTTCATTTAATGATTGCAAACAAAAAAATTCATCTAATTTAGCTGTAGAGATTCATGTGCATGTATATATTATATAACATCTTAAAGCAATGTTCTTCCGATATAAAATTATTCATACAAAATTGTACATAGGAAATTAGTTTGATCTAACGTTTTCCTTTTCAGATATTGATTATCTTCCTTTTGAGATGAGCAAAGGGGAAATAATGAAGAATTTTGATGAAGCTTGCCATGACTTGATACAACTTCTCAGAAGAAAGTTAAAGGGTAAATTTTTTTTTTTTTTTCATCTTTAGTTACCACCATTTGGTTTTGTTACTCTATAAATATTAGCTTGTGTTTTTACATACAAACTAAAATCAAGTTCTACAAAATATAATCAAGAAGTGTTCAAAATCTTTTTTGGTCCATGATAACTTGTTGAATACTTGGGATAGACTTAGGTTTTTATTGCTTCAGTTTGCACCTAATAGAACTGGAAATAAATCTGCTAATGTATCTTGCTGCTCCTCTTTTGTGAAATTGTAGAAACAGGTATCAATCAGCTCAACCCTTTGAGCTCTGCACTTTAATTTACTCTCTGCCATTTGAGTGTGATTCTGTTCTGGTAAACCAGTGAGATGGCAGTACAAGTATACGGATGTAACTGGTTCAAAGGGTTAATACCCTGTATGCATCTGAAAATTTGACACAAATTGATGTTTTATTCAAGGAATTTAATACTGACAGAGAAATTGGATAATTGTCTTGATGCAAATCATATGGTAGATATACTCTAGACCAGCAATCCCCAACCTTTTTTCTTTTTTTATCATGGGAGCAATTTTATGCATGAAAATGTTTCCGGTTAGAGGTATGAGGGTTCCAATTATAAAAACCTTTGTCAGTTCACAGTATTTAATCTGAATACGATTACACTTTATATTAGACAATTACAACAATTTTACACAATAATATCAACTCACCATAATGCAGATTCACTGGGATCCCTGGGCTTGTTTCTCTGCTACTAGATGGTCTCACTTAGGGTTGATGGGAGACTGTGACACTTGCATTGTGTTATGTATATCCAGTTTATCCATAGTCTTGTTTTGGTGGCTATCACCACAGAAAATCCCTCCTCACAAAGATATGTGGTTGGAATTTTGGCAATGTCTGGATATTTTGCTTTGACTTTAACGCAGAATGCGTATAGATTTGAAGTTGTCTCAGACATGGATTGAAGATCACCGTCATTTGCTATCTCAACCAGTTGTTCCTCTTCAAGTAGGGATAAGGTTGATTGCCCTGGTTTGTTCACAAGTGGGTTGCAGTTCCATTCATTTGCTGTTTTGGGGTCTTTTTCAATTGGGAAATAATGATTCACAAACCAGTACCGGACCTGGGGTTGGGGACCACAGCTCTAAACTAGACATCCCTTGTGTACAGGCCATATCCAGTTCTCAAGGCACATTTGCGTAGCCCTTCATCCAACTTTCAAAATTTTCCTTTTGCTTTTTGATGTTGACTGTAAAGAAGTACCATTACAATTGCAAATGGAACTCATTAATTTTCACTGTTCAAAAGATTCGAAATCCAAGTTACTTGCTTACTGCATTCTTTGATTTCTATAAGATCCACATGCTTCCATCTTGATGATTCCCTAACTTTATCACCTACACCCAGCAACTTGTGGGCCTGTTTGGTTCTACATACCAATGTAAACTGTTCTTCAAAAATAAAGTATGCCAAGAATATACTTTATTCACAACTGATAAATCATTACTTGTCTGATGTACTCTGTCAACCTCTTCATTTAACCTTGATATTAGATCTTTTTGTGATTGCAAATAAAATCTCATTAATAAATTGTTACATTGTGAATTTTGCTATTTTGTGGAGTGGGGGTGGTGTCTGTCCTTTTAAGATCATGGCCTTGGGCTCTCTTGAATTAAGGTGGCCCACAAGCTAAAAAAGTTGGAGGACCTTCTGCTCTAGAAATTTTTATCTTACTTTCACTAAGCACCCATCTTGTTTACTTTCTCCTAACTAATTTCTTGTATTAACTGTCTGCAGCTGATTTTAAAGTCACAGTACAATCTCTTAAACAAAAATCCACTTGGAAGAAAGAAAGAAAACAGTCTGTCATTATAAGCTTAATTAGTTTAATAACTTGTGATGCTATAAGAATTCTTGCATTATAAATACAAAGTTTACTAAGCATTTTCATATCATTAACTGATTAAATAAGTGGGTCAGTTTTATTTTTAATTGATCTTTTGATGCAAGTCATTCACTTGATGAAATCTGCAGACAATTGTTTTGTACATGTTGTTCTTTTAATGACTCATTGCTTTCATTTATTCATAAAATGCATCAGTGTACACACTATGAAATCTTTTGTAGAAAAAATAAGTCTTCATAGTGTGTCTGTAGTGTGTGCATTTGTGTTTCTGTTTGAGCATGTGTGTCTGTCTGTCTCTCTCTTTCATGTGTGCCTTTCTGTCTCTGTGTGTAATATGTTTTTAGTATGCGTGTGTAATGTGCCTTTCTCTGTGTGTGTGTGTGTGTGTGTGTGTGTGTGTCTCTCTCTCTCCCCATATAAATGTCTTTATTTGTTGGTTAAGAATTCTAAGTTGTACATTTATTAATATTAGTTTTCTCACTGTTTTTTTTGTTTTTGTTTTGTTTTTATCTGCAATAATTTATTGGAATAATTTTTTCTTTTCTCTAGAATCTGACAAGCTCTCCAGGACTCTACCTTCTCCTTCTATTAGCATTAGTAATTCTAATGTTGAACTAGAAGAGCAAGTGTCAGATCTGAGGAAAGATGTGGAAGAGTACAGGCAAATTATTGAGCTCCAGGATCAAGTATTAAGAGTAAGTAAAGCTTAACAACATTTGGAGATATATAGGCCTACTGGGTAGAGTGTTTGTCAATGACCCGGGAGACTGGGGTTCAATCCCAGGTCGAGTCATACCAAAGACTCAAAAAATAGTACTTGATACCTTCTTTCTTAACACTCAGCATTATAAGGTATGTATCAAGGGTAAAGTGGAGCAATCCAGGGGAAAAAAGTAGTGCCCTTCCCTACACCTTGATATAGTAGCTATTGAATAGCAAGCTTTCAGGTCTGCCTCAACTATGGTCACCATCTTGACTAACATATATAAAATTGTAACCTAACAAAAGATTACTGAATAAATAATAACCTAAAAAGAGGTTGGAAATGAAATGGAAATTTTTATAACGTTAACAAAATACAATATTTGCCAGCTTCATGAAGAATGTAACTGCTGCTAGTATGTACTACTTAATCAGCATGTTTTACCCTTCTCACAAATGTATCCAATGTATTTATGAGGAATGGGACATATCCATTAATTTTCATAGATAGGGTATATAATACACACACACACATACATATATATATATATATATATATATATATAATTTTATTTTAGATTTATAGCTTTTCAACAACTATCATTCTAAGTTAGTAAAGTTGGTGACCTTAGTCAAGGGTGACCCGAAGACTCCCTTTTCAATAGCTACTACACCAAAGTGTAGGGGAGGGCACTACTCCATTCCCTTTGCCCAGTTGGCTGGGGCTGTAGAATATACCGACTGCTTCTCTGCAGAGGGGTAAGACCCTCCCTCCAATGAGTGTCCTGGATATGACACTGAACAATCTGATGGTGAGGTTCCAATGATGCTGGAGCTTTGGGGAATGTGGAGTACCTCTTTATTGCCATCATTCCCAGGTCCCAATGGCCAGGCGTGGTAGCACCTGATAGGGCCCTATCTATGGGTTAAATAGAACTAACAGCATACTTATGCTAAACTGAACTGAATAGCTTAAAATAGAAATGTTTTTAACAATTAAACCATACTTACATTTAAATTGTGTGCTTATGCTAAACTGAATTATTTCAAATAGAACCTTTTTTTGACATTGACACTGTATTTACACTAAACTGAATTGTTTAACATAGAACTGTTTTGACATTTAACTGTGTGTAAACAAAGTCTGTACTCATGCTAAACTGAATTAGCTGAATTAGAACTGTTTGAACAAACTGAATAGTTTGAAATAGAAATGTTTTTGACAATTAAACTGTGTACTCATGCTAAACTGAATTGTTTAAAATAGAACTGATTATTTACATAAAAATGGATTTGGCATTAAATAACCTACAAAGGTTGATGTGCCATAAAACCCAACCCACTAACCATTCCCTGGATTGCTCCACTTGATCCTTACCTTATATTGCTGAGTGTTAAGCAAGGCTGCATCAAGTACCATTTTTCGAGTCTTTGGTATGATTCAACCTATGATTGAAACCCAGTCTTCTGGACCATTGGCAAACACACTCTTACAAACATAATGGTAAGTTCTATGCAATTTATAAAAACTGGCATAGTTTTCATTATGACAGGATCAGCATTTTTGCTGTCTATAGTTTCTGGATAGTGGAATCAGGGATATTGGCAAGGTGAGAACACAGTTTTATTAGTTGAGTAAAATTCTTTCAAACAATAAAACATAGGAAAAAAATGATTGAGGATAAATTGGAAGGAAAGTGAAATAGAAAAAGAGAGCACAAAGTAATGTATAAAAAGTTATTTTTACCTTGAAAAGGAAAGTGAAATTATGTAGTGTAGGCTACCTAATTATTTCTCCTAAAAATATCACAGATATATCTGAATTCCTAAAATGCTTCATGTTAATATAACAATTACTGTCTTTAGATCCTTGTATGATTGTATGCAACATAGCTATTTACAGGATAGTCAGTTTTTATCCAAAGCTAATAGAATATCCAATCTAAATCAAATTTTTATCTACAAATAGCAGATTTTGTATTCTTTTTGTATATAGAAAAAGAGGTAAGGAAACATAATATATTTATTAGTTTAACCTTAAAATTAAACAAAAATTTTTCAAATGAAGAATTACAAAAAAATTAAAATTTTGAAAAAAATCAGCTGTCATATTTCTAAAGAAAATTTCCTATTGCCATGAATAAAGCTAAAGTTTCTAATTATATAATTTGTCTTTAAAGATTTATTATAAAAATCAACTAGAATGTAGAACTTAGAATACACTGAGTTTATCCCCTGCAGAAGGCTAAAATCTCTCCACACAAAAAATGGTGGCCCCTAGCTATGACACTAAACGGCATTTGATGGTGAGGTTCCAGTTCTGAAGATCTGATTGTCATTACTCTTACATCCACTCTGACCCAGTGTGGTAGTATCTGTTGAGGTTCCATCCATGGGGTCAAATAGATCTGTTTAAGAATTATTCATGATCAATACAGCCATGTGCAAAAATAATCCTTAAACAAATACACAAAAAATATAAATGTACAATGAATGTGATTACTTCTAGACAGGTTGCCATGTTAAAATCGATAAATTATATAGTGTAGAACTGCTATCTTTTTTTTTTTTTTTACAAGAAGTATTTTAAAAATTTAACTGAAATGTTTTTTAAAAAAATCAGTTCTACATTATACATAGAATCTGAACAGATTAGCACAATTTTTAGCTATACATTCTTAAAATAAATTTTGTGGTACCATCTAAAAAATGACATGGGTTCTTGGTAGGTAGTTTATTTTTTTTGATTAATTATGATGTTCATCTCTTGCCATGGCTTAGTGGTTAATGCATGACATCATAGTAAGGGAGTTCAGACACCAGTCACTATTATTTTTACTTTCAGACTAATACCCTTTGGGAAAGGTATGAACCCTCTTTATCCCTTCAGATGTGGGTATAATAGTACCACTATTATTCTTCTAAAAGGATGATTTTGACATTAAATAATCCATAAAAGTTGATATGCCATTAAACAAAGATCTTTTGCTCTATGCCAGTTTTATCTGTTAGATATTTCTGAATAAAATTTGCCTCATCAATCCACTCACGAATTTTTATTTCTCTAGAAAATTGATCTTATATTGACATATAAGTTACGCTACAAACCGTTTTATTAGTTTTGCTTCAGGTTATCTTGCTTTTCTGGTTTTTAAATTGAATGCTTGTCACAAAGTTCCTGCTTTCTTTGCTCTTCCTCAACTGACAGAATGCTGTAGAAAGCATGCCAGAATCTCGACCCAACAATTCTTTCCTGCATGAGTCCCAACTAATTTTTGAGTATGAAGAACTTGAAGCCAAGAAGCGGATGTTCCTAGAAGAGAAAGAGAATTTTGACAAAGAGCGGTTGCTCTTCACAAATGCTGCTATCAGACTTGCAGAGGAGGTATGTCAAGGCTTCATCTTCTTCATTTTCTGGATCTTCTGCATTTTCTTCCTTTTTTTTTCTGGATCTTCATCTTCTGCATTTTCTTCATTTCTCCTCTTCTGCTTATTCTGTCCCCTAACCAACTTTTTTTTCCAGCTGGACATTTTTTATTCACTTTTTGTCACTTGCTTTTTCTATCTGAGTTTGCACAGTTTTTATTTTCTGACCTACAAGTTTTGCCTTGAATTTTCAGCTGTTTACAAAATAAGTCAAATGATACTTTGAATTTAGTTATTTCTATTGATTGTCTTGTTGGTTGTTCCTGTATATATTACGCAATACAAGTTTGTCATATTATCATTTGTATAAAAATTTGTAATACTCTTCTGCATAAGTACACACTATAGTGTTGGGTAATATTTTGGAAAAATATTCATTGATAGTATTGCATTCAATTTCAGTACCTTTTAATTAAAGTCAATATCTCCCCATTTCTCTTCAGATTGAAATTTTTTTAATCTCTCATAATCTTCTTTATTTTTATTGCAAATGAAGAGAAATGTTTGGAAAACACAAGCTAATATTGAAGCAGTTCAAAAGATTTTGAGACTGAAGCTGTATTTACTAAGGCAAAAATAAACAATAACTAGACTGTTGATTTTCTTCAAAAGTCCCTTCAGTATTCAACACACTTATTCCAATGATTTTCCATTGGTTGAAGCACCTCTAAAACTTGTCTTATATAGTGTGAAGCTGTACCATCACATTTTTTTTAATGTCCTGCTCATCCTCAAATCTTACCCTCGAGATAAATTTTCAAGTTACGTAGAGCTTAGTCGGGTGAATATGGCCGATACTGCATCACTCTGTTTTCATGATGAAAAATGGTATAAATTGAGAATGTAAGCCATGAAATAGGAAGTTGCATCTATCACAATGTCATCCCAGGTTTGTTATTGAAGAAAAATTTTTAATTCAAGCTAGAGTATTAATTACCTTGCCTTCTTGGTATAGATAGAATTTGACAGATTTCTTTTATTTTAGTGAAAGACCATCCCATCTACATGCGTGTGGTGGCAAAAATAGTTTAACACTATCAGCATTTCACTTTAAAGATGCCTCATGCAATGAAACTAACCTTACCCCTTTTAGATGAGGAAGTAAGCATTGCTTGGAAAAACAGATTCCTGAAGTTTAACTCATCTATTTCACCCAGTGTAAGTGAGGGAAGCCAGAGTAAATTTTTAGTCAATGTAAAGATTATGAATTACATTAACACATAGCATCTCTCTGGTTTTACCAAAATGTTTTAAGATTAGTAGATTTTCAGCAATAAAGTTGAATATGCTCAGTCTGACTTCTGTGAACGTTGGAATATTGTTAAAAATATTAATGGCAGAGAATATGAAAAATACTAAATTGAAACTTGATATTAAGATAGTAGTTTTCAGAAATCATACCTGCTGTTTAATATCAAACTGTCATTAACTGTATCCTCTACAGAGGGGTAAGACCCTCCTCAAAAAGAGGAGTTGGGTATAACACTAAACTGCATCTGATGGTGTGGCTCTAGTTCTGGAAATCTGGGGAATTTGGAGTACTCTTTCATTGTCATTACTCCCAGGTACACTTTGTCTCAAAGTGGTAGTACTTGTTAGAATCTTATCTATGTGTCAAATAGAAGAATATAAAATAACCCTAGACAGGTTGACATTCTCTTAAAAATCAATCGATCTAAAACTATAAAATATCACCTATAGAGATTTGGTAGCAATAACCTTTATAGTTGAAAACTTAAACTTTAAAATTTCTGGCTAACACTGTTAAATGGTAAAACAATTAATGTGATTACTGTACAGTAATAATAATAAAGAACAATTTTGATTGTCTGAAACAATGGCAATAAATATTGGGTGCATTTTGTGTATTATCTAACTGATTTGATTTCTGAATGTTTCAGAAACGAACATTTCATGATGAGAAATTTCACCAGCTCAAACAACAAATCCTGGATTTGACACCACAGAGAGGAAGAAACAGAAACAAACATTCTTCTTCTTCTTCTAGCAAAGAACGTGAGTAAAATAAATTCATTCTTTTTTTGTCGTGTGAGAATCAAATACATCTTAGCTGATTCTAACAATTATACAAGAATCAATGCACTTGTAAAATTATATTTTTAGACCTAAGGTTAAAGCTAATTATTATACAAATCACCAACAAAATACATTTTATATAAATATATATATATGTGTGTGTGTGTGTGTGTGTGTGTTAGGATAGTGGAGTCACAGTCAACAGCACTTAATGACTGTCACTTTCTTGCCTTTGCAATCATCAGACTTAGTGGTTCTCACATGTTGGGTATCCCTTTATATACTACTGCATGAGACATGATGAGAATAATCTAGTTTGTGTTGATGCACATAGTATAATCCTGTCCACCCTTCCGAGAATGTTCCACACAACAGTATATAAAAATATATCCAACATGTGAACCACTTTGTCCAATGATCACATAGGTGAAAAACTGACAGTCACCAAGCACTGTTGACTGTCTATATTATCCTAAGTTAGAACTACACAATCTCTATCATCAAATATTAAGCACTCTTTTATTTATAAATATAGCAAACTCATCATCATCATCATATCGCGCTGGTAGCACGGATATCCCTGACCCTTTCTCGCCACTCCTCCCTATCGTTCATCGCCCTAGGTAAGTCTTCAGGACAACATCCCGTATCCTCACATAGCTGCTGAATGTACGTTCGTGCTGGTCGTCCTGCTTTTGCGCGGCCATGTGTGGGGATCCATAAGAGTACATCTCTTATGAGTTCATCTCTGCTTCTCCAGCAGTGTCCTGCATGTCTGGTTCGTCTAACTTGAATAGTTTTTGTGATAGGGGGAAGGTGGCCGTACAGTTGGTGTCTTGTGGGGTGTTGCTGCCAGGACTTGTTCAGGATTGCACGCAGCATTCTTGTGTAATTGCCATCTAGCTTCTTCTCCAGCCGTTTTGTTAGCATCCATGTAGTGCATCCATATAGCAGTATCGATGTGACCGCTGCCTGGAAGAAACTGCGTTTCATTTTATCGGTTAGGTCTGATTTCCATATAATCGATAGCCTATTGATAGCTGTCCATGCTTTCGTTAACCTCGTTTCGATGTCCTTTTCGGTTGATTCGACGCTGCTTCCTAAGTACATGAATTTGTCTACTAGTTTAAGTGGGGTTCCTTCTAGAGTGGAGATGTCCCCCGTTTGGTTATAGCACATATATTCCGTTTTGTGTGCATTAACATAGAGGCCTATGCTTGCTGCTGCTCGTTCCAGAATATGCAGAAGTGTTTCAGCTTGGTCAGGTGTATTTGCCAGTATCGCTATGTCATCGGCGTAGTCGGCGTCGGTAATTGTTGTTGCGGGGTACCTTCTGCTTCTTTTCTTCGTCTGTTCAAAGCCATTCTCTTTGATTTTGTCAATCGATGTTCTAAGTACGTAGTCTAGACAAATGATAAAGAGGTACGGGGCCAGCGTGTCCCCTTGTAGTAATCCTGCTACAATGTCAAAGTATTCTGTGTCTCCATCCGGTGATCGTACTCTTACTTTAGTGTTTCTATAGAGAATCGTTATTGCCGCTACGGTTTCTTTAGGTATGCCGTACGCTAGTAGGATTTGTTCCATCTTTCCTCTGTGAATGGAATCGAAAGCCTTGGTAAAGTCGACAAATATTAATGTCGCTTGTAGGTTCTTTGCCCGTACACCTTCAAGGATTCTGCGGATGGTTAATATTTGTGAGGTCGTGGATCTTTCTTCGGAAGCCATTTTGGTTTTTTCTAAGTATGTTGTCGATTTTGGGTTCTATTCGGTTTCGTAGTAGGGCATTGTAGATTTTGGCAGCTATGGATGTAAGTGTTATGCCTCGGTAGTTTTTAGCTAATCCGAGGTCCCCCTTTTTAGGGAAGGGGAGTATGCATCCCTTCATCCATCTATCTATCGGATTTTGATTGTATACTGCGTTGCAGTGGCGGAGCAATATGTCGTCGAATTGTCTGGTCTTCCATACTTCCGGGGGAATTTCGTCCAGCCCTGCAGCTTTCCTATTTTTAATTTTTCTGAGAACCGAGTCGAGTTCTTTTTGTGTGAACGGTCCTAGTTTAATGTCTAATTGTTTGCTAATTATTCTGGTGATTGGTTCATGTGTTATTTTTGGTGGGTTTCCAAGTAAGTTTTCGAAGTGCTGTTTCCACAGTTTTATTCTTTCTTGTTGGTTTGCTGCTTTAAGTTTTGCTTTGGCTATGTTCTTTCTTCTGCTCACTTCGTTTATTGTTTGCCAGGCTATTCTAGATTGTCTATCTTCCACCGAGTCTCTAATCTTATCTATCTGATTTTGAATGTATTCTGTCTGTTCCTTTATATATATGCCTGCTAATTGATATTGTGCCGTTTTTAGTTTTAAGGCATTTGGGTTTGTTGGGTTTTTTCGATAGTTTTTGAAGGCTGTTTTCACTAGTGCACGTTTTTCTCTCACCACTAAAGTTTCCCATGGGACTCTATATTTAGTTTTAATTTTTGTTGGAATGTATTTTGCTGCTGCCTCGAGGTGTGCATTGACGAAATTTTCATATTCATCGTTTGGTGTACTTTTTTCCATCCTTTCTTGTAGTGTTTCGAATCTGTTTCTTAATTCTAATACGTATTTATCTCTTATATCTTTGTTGTTTAATAGGGCCCAGTCATAGTGTTTGGTGGTCGCTGTTCGTTTGGCGTTTTTTCGTAGGCTTAACCGTATTTTCGCCGTGACTATTCGGTGATCGGTGGACACACCCTCAAAAGAGGAGTATGCCTCGCAATTCAATGCACTATTTTTCCATTTCTTGTTTATAAGGACGTAGTCTATCTGAGCTTTAGTATTGTTTGCGTACGTGTATGTCCATAGTTTGCCCTCTCTTTTTTGGTAGTTTGTATTGAGGCATGCTAATCTATTTTCTATCATGAAATCTTTTAGATGTTGCCCTAGCTCAAAGTTTTCTAATGTTATTTTATTTTAATCCAGTGTTTTTCCAAAGACTTAATTCCTGAAGATTTAGTACATAGATTAAAAAAAAAAAAAAAAAAAAAAAAAAAAGTAACTAAGTGTATAATTTTTTCTAATAAAAGTATGTGCCAGTGTTTTAAACAGGAAGAAAATTATTCTTCTACATTTTTTTTTTACTTTTCTGTACAGGAAGTTATTATAATCATGCACAAAAAAATTGAATGACTATGAAATTTCATTAAAAAAAAAAAATTAGATTATTGTTAGGTATTGAAATCTTATTTTCAAAGATTTTTTTCTTTTGGAAAGATTTTATTTAAAGAATTTTTTTCCCTCTAAATTTTAAGAGGTGAGGAATGAAGAATTTACTAAATTTGCCTTTGAATTTTTCTCTCCAGATGGCAGTCGACTTCTTCCTATGACTCCTCAACACTCTGCAAAGCAAAAACCAAACAAATCAGAAATATACAAAACAATTGATATGTGCCAGAATCATTTTCAAAATAGGTAAGAAAGGTGATTTTTAAAAAAATAACCATTGTATTAAGTTGATGCAAAAGTTTCAAGTGCCATCTTTTCCATGTTAGGGAAATCTTATAAGTGTTTTTGAAGTTTACTTGGCTCTTTTCTTGTACAATTGATCAATTGTAGCATATCATTTACAAACCTTGTAGTACATCATTACGAACATAAGTTTATGGGAATTTAACACCAGTCAACATTTAAACACTTGTTTTTCTTTTCTTGCTTCACATAAATCCAAGTCATTTTTGGATTGGTGATGAAAAATGAATTTGTTACCAGAATCTAAAATTAAAAAACTTGTTGTTAGATAGCATCAAACATTTTAACTTAAAAGGAATAAGTTGGGGAGGAAAAAAATTGTGTTTAAAGTGGATTCAAAATCTTAATTACCCATTACTAGAACTAAGATAACTTGTTAATAAACAATGCTGTAAATGGTTTATGTGGATGATGCAGTTGAACAGAAAAGGTCTTTTTAGTTTTTTGGGGTTTTTTTTTTTATGTTGAGCAATCACTGACAAACACGTTGACTTGCAAATGTAACACAGCAAACAATCAAGGTACTGAGAGGGGGGATGTGTAACAATATTCTCCAGACCTGTCACTTTAACCCCCCTCCCCATACAACACTAATTGTCTGGTCAACAGTTCCATCAAGTTGGAAATATTTTTTAAAAATTCTTTAAACCAAAATCATGACCAGTTTTTTGGGTTTTTTTAAATAATTGAATACACAATTTACCTTGAAGGTTGTAGAAAACTTGAGTAAAAGATTTTTTTTTATACTGATAACTCTGTATTAGCTTTGTGTGTGTATGTGTGTATATATATATATATATATATATATATAATGCTCAGCCCCTCCACTGCAATGGGGTTTAACAGGTGTTTGGATTCAGTTTCCTTCTCATAGACCAGTTGCTATGCCTAGGTTAAAGAGCCCAGTCTGCTATGCTATTTACCCATAGCTGGAGGGAGATTAATTGGATTCATACCTTTCTCAAGGTAGTTAGAGCTATGTGAAATGCTAACAGCCTTGTTTAGGTTGGAACTCGGGTTGCCATTTCCATGTCTTACAATGGTAACCATTACATTACAAGCATCTAATATATGGCTAAAATTAATAAATTAAGAATTCTGTACAACCATATTTTGATCTGTTAGCTGGCAAGTTGCCTAATGTTTCCACATTGCTGGCTACAATGTGCTTCTATTTCATTCTCATCTTCCCATTATTGGGGAGGTCTTCTGAGTGGTTTTAGGTTCCTCAGATGACTCAACAACTGTATGAGCCACCTGTTTATGAAGCTTGTGACATGTCCAACCCAGTAGAATTTCTGCTTTTGCTACTCCATGATCAGGTCCTTTGCTCCACTCTCAAATTACTTCACTTTGGATGTGCTCATGCAATAATATTCCCAGCATGAATCTTTTCAGTCCTGTGTGTCATAATGAGCTTTATTTTTCCTTCTTCATGGTGGCCCACATTTTTCTTGTATGTAACATCAAACAAAATGATGCTATTGAAGAAATTGGCATGTTGGGTCTTGTCCAACTTTGCCTAGAACAGATCTTTTATTGTGGTAAATGTCTTTCACTGATCTTATTCTCAAAGATTTCTGCATCCATGTCTCCATACATACTCACCATTCACCTGAAGTAGATGTACTCTTTCACCATCTTGATTTTATCACTTCCTACCACCATACAGCCTTGTTGTAAACAAAGATGTACCATATTCTTATACATCACCAAAATACAGCACTTTTAATTTCTTTTATTTACAAGTCTTAAGTCACCTATTTGGTACTACATAAAAAAAATTAATTTGTGTTTTGCTCATTAGCAACTTTAATTGCCATGATAGTAATCTTTCAGATGTGATAATATAATTTCTGTTTGCTTTCCTTTACATTCTTATAATTAAAATGGTAAATATCAGTGTTTATAACTTGGGTTTCTTTTCACTCCTCTTTTACCTTTCCTCAGCTGATGTCTTCTTTGTGACAAAGGATGATTTTTTAGCAGAGTACAGTTGGTTTGAATTTAGTTTTTCTCCTCGACTAGTGGCTAAAGGACCCAGTCTGCCATGAAATGCAAACAACCTCATTCAGGATTAAAACTGATTGTATTTTCTATGCAATCCACTAAGTACACCTCCTTATAACTAATAGCACTGGTTTGTTTTGGGGATTTTCTAAAATGCCAATCAGTTTCCCACTTCGTCAGTTCCAAACATTCTTCCCCCACCCCCATATGTTTCTCTGTCTTGCTTAAAGATTCTAACATTACTCCATTTATTACTTGATGTGGTTTGACTGAATGGACAAAACTTGATCCAGTATTGTCTTATTTCATGACCATTTTGTTTTATTATACAATTTCTGAACAAAACCAATTTGATGTTATCAAACATTTTTTTTTTTGTTTTGGAAATGCAAAAGTTTTAATGCATTATGTACATACTTATGTAAAAAGCTTGTATATACAAATCTACAATAAATTTCATAAACCTACATCTTTTTCTATCTCAGATCCAGCTAGAAAATGTTTAAAGGCATTCACTATCTGTGACTTTATATCAATAATTCAATGAACTCTTGTGATTCTGATTCTTTTATCTCGTTTACTAAAAAAAAAAGTGAAATTCATTTTAAATCCATTTACTGTAAATATTTAGTAAAAAAAAAATGTTGGCTGTTTTAGATCCTTCAACTTAATGGGTGAGTTTTAAGTAAACCTTCAGAAAAGCTTTTTACATTTTATCTCTATTGTTGTCATTTTATTATAAGTATCAAAACTACTGTTTCATTATTGTTCCTAGCCCTAATTTTGAAGTATTAGAATTTAGGCTGAAAAGAAAAAAAAAATAATGTACTTTTAAGGAAAGGTTTAGACCCCAAATGAGAAACATCCTTGGGTTGTTTTATTATATAAATATTCAAACAATGCATTTTTTAATTATCTAAAAGTAACTGAATATTAGATGAAATTTTTTTCAAAAGTTTGAAAAAAAAATGTTAAACAAACTGAATTCATTATAAATGGAAATCAAAAAGTTTACTCTTCTAATGTCATGAATTATCAATGTTTTCTGTAATGGGCTAAAATGATCATTTAAAATAAGTCATCTTGGCATAAAATAGTGTAAATGCTAATAATTTATTATGAAGGGTATTATTCAGAAGGAAATTATTTGATAAGTAATTTCTTTCTTTTGTAACATTGCCCCCCCCCCCATATTCATTGCCTCAAACTGTACTTGCAATGTATATTGTTCAAGGATCTAAGGAAAATATATTCATTATGAAATAACAATTTTAAAAAAAATTCTTTGTATATTTATAGTGACTTAAAATAGAAATTTTTAGGCTTTATCTAAAGCAAATATTTCTTTACAGAAACCTCTACCTGCAGCATTAGGCTTGGATCAACCTTTAAAAACATGACTAGATAAACCATCATTATTTGATAGATAACTTAGTAGGTCCAAATGATGAAACTTGTTTCATGTTTTTTTTCTTTTTTCTTTTCAGGAGTAGGTGTTCATTAGAAAGTTTCAGTTTGCCTGACTCTACGCAGTCACCATCATACAGTCATCATCAATATTCTCGCTCTCAAAGTTGTCATGAATCCTTCCAGCACAATTTACCGTCCACACCCATTGAAGACCATCATCATGACTCACATTTGCTACTCTCTTCATCAAATACTACTTCTTCATATCGAAGGCAATCAGCTCCCATCAAGTCGCTATCAAATTCTCGGGTTATCAGTAATAAACCTAATTTACGACGTAACATGAACTTTGCCAGTCTAACATCTTTAAATGACAAATTGTATTTGTCTCCTGAATGTCTGCCAAGAGTACGAAGTCACTCAGTTGATGAAAATTTATCTCAAAGTCCACCATGAGAAAGTGCTAATTCTAGTCAATGCAATCCCCCCCCCCCAGTTCATTCTGCATTGAATAACGATTGTTCTTTTTCTTACTTCTAGCTTTTAAGTTATTAAAAGAAAAAAATCTATATTACTCTAAATAATTCTCTTTATCAAGATTTCTCCCATCTTTGTCTTTTGCTAAAGAATCTAAAAAAATATAAATTTACTAAAAGATAAATAAAAAGCAGAACTTCCACCAATCCTCGGAATTTATAGGATGGAAAACTGAAGTAATTTTTTTAGTTTTTATATTAGGTTTTTCATCTATTCCACTATAGTCTTCCATTCTTCATAAATTATCAGTCTTTACTAAATCCACTATTTCATTGCAACATTTTGAATTCATTATAAATAATAAAGAAATAATCAGCTATTTATTCCACTGCCTTTTGTATTGTTAGCTTTTAATGACTATTTTTCTTATATAATTCTTTACATCTGCATTCCACTTTGACTGGAAAAAAGTTTATTCAAAGCTACAGCTAAAATGCAATTTAATCAGGATTTGCTATGACTCAGTATAATTCAAACTTTGTTTACTGTTACTCTTATCACAGCAGCCATGAGGTTTTTGTTTCGTTTTTTTAATCTTCAAAAGTTCATGAACATTTGTACAAAGTTTCTTTGAAGTGTATTATTAATCTGGTTTAACCAGGCTAGTCAGTTTATTTCTGAAGGCATCAAAACATGTCCATCCCAAGAACAAATATAATTTTGCAACATTGCAGATGGATAGTTTGACCTTTTTTGTACATATTTTCAGTTGAAATTTGTTAACAGAATAAAAATATATTTCTTGTTTCTTTTCTAATTATTATTTTTACATTTATCTGTACAATGATCCATATTTTGTTTGTGAATGTTTCTTGCTCCATAACACTTCAACTTGAACAAGTCAATTTTTCAACAGTTGAAAGAAAGATTAATTTCTTCATAAAATATAGGACCTTGAAATCCTTAGATTAGGTTTCAAGACGACCTCCAATAAATGGCAAATTACAAAAGTAATAGCAAACTATATATATATATATATATATATATTCAAAAACTTTCACCAGGACATCAATACTTTTTTTCCAATTTACAGCAACTCTTTCACACATCTGTAGATAACGAAGGGGTGTAACTCTCCTTTTGTTAGAAATACATTCGACAAAAACATTTCAAGGAAGTTTGATGATTCAGTCCTAAAATTTTCTTTTTATTTTCAAAATATTTTTGCTTATAACCAGCCATGGTCCTGTATCTAAGAAATTTCTACATTTTATTGCTAATTTTGAATGTAGTTTGACTGGCTACAAGGACGTTTCTTTTATTTACAAAGGTAGTATAGCTTAGGCACACTAGACTTATGGGACAACCCCTTTTCATAATGAAGAGAAAAAAATTCAACCCTTCTAGACTATGACACTAAACTGCATCTGATGGCAAGACTCTAGATATGGGTTAAAGTACCCCTTCAGTGCCATTACTTCCAAGTCCACTAACTCAGTTTTGATTTTATTCATAGGTCAAATTATTCATATTTGATAGGACCATGTAATTAAAAAAAAAAAAAAAAATTTAAACTACATAATGAATGTGCTCCTTAACTTAAACCTTCCAGACTACAGCCAGTCCAAAAATCTGACAGTTTTCAGGCTTTATGTATCCATCTCAATACTGGGCCAGAGTTTACCATTAGGGGAACTTCAAAGCTATGTCCTGACAAACATCATCGCCACCCAACAGGTGACCCTGGTGTTGTAGAACAATACCAGGATCACTTGATTGTTCTACAACACAATACACTTTTCTATGTAGTGAACTTGGGCAAAGTTCATCTTTATCTTCTGACTTTATAGTATGAATAGAACTTTGTTTTAGATTATTCTATAAACTCGTTATAATAGGAATTCTGACATTAAATTATAGAGGTCTAAAGAAATTCAAAATCAAAGTTCCTATGAAAAAATTACTTGCTTCAAACTCTTGCTCTTAACGAAATTTAGTATTATGCTACAATTTATTCAACACTTAAAAAAAAAAAAAAAAAAAAAAAAAAGTTTTATTATAGCAGCAGCATTCTTAAACTATTTGGAAATTGGAGGGAGGTATCAGCAACCTTTTAAGATTATAATTTTGGAAATTCTTGAAGTGTCCTTTTAAAGTCATGTAACAGTTATAATTCCAGCTTGTTCCAAAGATTGTAGATTCAGTTACCAATAATGGACCTACCAACTAGAAAAGGCAGAATCACTTAAATTGATTAGAGTTGAAACTAATGAGATGCCTAAAGCATATCAAAACAATGTTTTCAAGATTGATATTCATAACTAAAGTCAAAAGTATTTTAACATCAGCTTTTTTTTAAATACATTTTAGTTGTATATACCAGACTAAATAGTAATATCTTGTAGACACCTTATATCTTCTGTATGTGTTGTCATTGGGCTTGTTTTATATAACTACAAATTAAAACAAAGAAATGTCCATGATTTGCCAGATCTAGAGTTGAGATTATACAATCTCTCAATTGTAGAGAGTAAGCAGTTAACATACACCCTTCCATAGTTTTCAAAGACAAATATACTGTAATGTTTTAAGTCAGGAGTATGGAATAGATTTTCATAAATAAACTGTTTTTGGAAGCATTAAAAAATCCAAAATCTACTGTATCACAGGAGTCATTTTTATTCAGAAAATTATATTATTTAAAAAATGAATACCTGAAATTCCACATTTAACAAATGACAGAGCGTGCCTGACTTCATTGGGTCTTACCTGATTGGAAATCTGGGACAATTTTTCATTATGGCAGCAAAAGGATGACAAAAACCATGTAACAGTTGAGGGAATAAAAAAACATATACATTATCAAGGACATTTGAAGTTGGACAGGCATCAAGACAAATGTTATCTTTAGTTCTCCCTCTATTTTTATATAAAATGGACTGTTTCTATTTTTTCAGTGCTTTCCTTGAAGATATATGCTCACTAAACTAGTTTACAAGATTAGTTTTCATTTTCTAAGTAAACCTGACAAATAATTTTGTTTATCTTAAACATTTCAGACAAGAATTACATTGCTAAATAATTCAAAATTATATTACTTTGGTCTAAATGATATACCGGATAATTGGATTCATCTTTTTATCAGTTAAAAAATAAGTTAACCATCCTTGTGTGTGTATTGGCCAAAATGTTGAATAATCCAAATAACATAAAAACATGAGAAGTTCAGAAAGCAGGAGATTATAGATAAAATTTTACTGAGTAATGTTAAGCATTAAATAAATGTATAAAAATTAAAAGCCTGGCCCATTTACCAAAACTTTTCCTTCTCCATAACTGCATCAGAAAAATAAGGTCTAAAAAAAAAAAAAAAAAAAAAAAAAAGTTCAGGTTACCCTTACTGCATTTTTTAACCTGGCCTGATTGTTGGCTTTGAAGTGTCCAGTAATGGTTAAAATTCAAATATGAAAATAGAAATTTAAGAACAATATAACACAAGGATGTTATATAAGCTTGAATAGCATAGCATCAATATTACATCAGTTAGAAACTGGTAGACCAATATTTACTTAAAAGAACACTTCTCAGTCAACCTTGAAAAATTATTTACTACAAAAAACAAACGTTAAACCTCCAACTTAATGAGCCATAACCCACTTCAAAAAAAAAAAAAAAATTAAAAAAAAATACTACTAACCAAACAAATGTTATATAGGAATTTACTTAACCATTGAATTCCAATATTGTACTAGTGACAATTAATGTACATGTCCAGCCAAAGTTGTATTAGAAGTCTGGTCCACACACACACACACACCACTTGAAACCCCAATATGCTAAATAGTTAAAAATAAATAAATACTTAAGGCATTAACTATAAAACCTACCCCTTATTAAGATCTTCAGACAAGGCAATCTAAATGTATTTAACTATTAAAATTCCTTTCCTCATACCGTTGTGTGACATTGGAAAGAACCTTACCAATCAGCACCATCTTCATTTGAATCATGGCTGTTACATGATGTGGCCAACACAAACTTAGTTTAAAACACATTAAAAAAAAAATTCACACCATTTTTTAAATAGTTTAAGGCAATGAAGATAACTTAAAAACAAACCCTATCATTCTTGTAAGCATTTGAAACCCTAGATCTTTGGGATTTCTACATCATTCAATCGGATTTACATTCCCTTGTTAATGAACAAGAGGTTTAAAATTTATACATTCTTTATTTTTACATTCTAATCAAACATGCACAATGAAAAACTACAGCCTACATGCATGTAAGCAAAAGAACTAATGAAAATTTGGATTAAATAACACTAATCTTGAATTCTACATTATAAAAATTCCAAACAAGAATTCAGAAACAAGGCTTTTAAAAAGGCCTATTAAATATCTTTGGATTGAAATAACATAGAAACAATTAATAAATCATCTTTGATAAAGAGAAATAATTATAGTGGCTGTTAAAATTGCTAAATGAATAAAAGATTATAATTAGTAGTAATAGTAGTTGTATAAGTGATTCTCTAAAGTTTCCAAGTATAACACTGTATAGAATTAGGTTAACTGTAGTCAGAAGTGAATTGTTTTCTTTCCAAAAAGTTAAGCTTCCAGTAAAGTAAGTGTTTTGGTTGGTTTGTTTTTTTATTACTAGCACACAAATCTAGGTTCATTTTAAATTTCTTACAGGAGAAAAAAAAAAGTAGAATGAATATTAAAAATTTGCAAAATCAAACTGAAGCAAAAGTTACAAGTTGAAACAGGGAGATGAAAATTTATTACACTCCACATGGCAGCAGTGATGGTGAAAAAAAGATGATGTGAAATGGAATCGATGAGGATACTTGGTGATGGTGACTATTGATTGGCAGACTCGCATGCATCAATCCAGTCACTATACACATCTACTGGCTCTGATAAATCTGAAAGAAATGCAAAAATATCATTTTCTTAGATAAATAATAGCTGAAGTATAAGCAAAAATGAACTATTAAAAAAAAAAAAAAAAAAATTCCATTTACTCATATATCAAAAGCATTTATATTGTATAGTTAGAGCTGTAAAATTATCTTTATCAGAAATTCAAGTTAAAAGCATTAAAAATTTTCTTCATTTTTAGTGCAGATTATTTTATATATGATTTATGTAAAATATGTGACTGACATTGATAAAATTCCAAAAACTATTTTTGCCTAAATGTTTCCAAATGCTAGTATATATAGCCAATTACATAAAGTCTCATGATTTTTAGGATTGTATCAATTCTATTAAGCTAATACTTAGTTCGTAGAGATTCAAGAGAAATTTTAAATGAATATTCAAAAAAGTAGACACACCTATCCTAAGATGAATAACATTAATTTCCCCTCTAAATTAGGTAGAATTGTGGTTTGGTTTATTCAACAGCATATCAACTCCTTATGGATTATTTAATGCTAAATTTTTATTCCTTTCTAAATGTTTAATAACTATATTTTCAATATTCTTTTGCATTTTTTTACGAGGATCATTAAATAAGTTTCCAGACTTTTTCGTATAGGCACTTTTATTGATAGTACACACATAAAACTCAAGTCCCCTTCAAAGTAATCTCCTCCGACTGCAATGCACTTGTACCATTCCAACAACTTCTGGAAGGCCCCATGGAAGTCCTATTGTGTGAGGGTGTCAATGACCTTCGTCACAGCCTCTTTCATCTCCTCAATTGTCTCATAATGACAGCCCCTGAGCTTAGGAAATAACCAAAAGTCACAGGGAGCAAGGTCTGGACTATTAGCTGTTCAGTTCCTCAAACTGTCTTGATGCCGATTTTGGTCAAATAGTCTGTGACAAGGATGGAGTTGTCGACTGGTGCATTGTCCTGGTGGAAATGCCACTGACTTGATTTAAAGAGTGCTGGCCTCTTCCCTAGGAATCTCTTCCTGAACTCCCTTAAAACCTCAACATAGTAACCCTAACCCTTTGGCCAATCAACTCTGGTCTATTGACTTCCTTACTCCTCCCACATCTCTCATCATCCCTCACAGACTCCCTGCCTTTCTTGAATCTCTTATGCCACTCAAAAACTGATGCTCGAAAAGCAGTCTGAAGCATTCTATACGTTTCTGTGGCATTTTTTCCAAGTTTAAAACAGAATTTTATTGCATATCGTTCTTCTAAAGTGTCCTCACGTCCAGATTGCATTTTTGAAATTCACCAGCTGTAACAATCAGGATTTAGTAAGGTGTATTCCAATTCCTGCTGTAGCTGTTCAGTCATCTCATAAGATGTATAGCAATAACATACTGAATTTTCAAGAGTCTACGACAATTTTAAATGCCTGTACCAAAAAGTCTGGAAACTTATTGAATGCACCACGTAATTGCACATTTTGACTATGATCATAATTTTCAGATCTGATAGTTTACAAAGGAATCTATTTGGTCTATCAACAAAACCTAATAGGTACTACCACTTCAAGTCAGAGTGGACCTAGGAGTAATGACAATGAATGGTGTAGCACACACTCCCAAAGTTCCAAAACTAGAGCCTCACCACCAGGTGTAGATTAGTGCCATGTTCAGAACCCATCCCTCACTTTTTAGTAGTAGAGAAGAGCTCTTACCACTTTGCAGAGGATAGAATTGGCATATTGTAAGCCCTGACAAAAGTGGCAACAGATAATTTACACAAATATATGGTTTCAAGTAACTAATAATCCTTTGTAATCAATTATAGCTTCAAATAACTATTCTTAACACAAATAATTTGCTTAGTCAAATAACTTTCTCAAACTAACTTTATAATTTTTTCAAAGATGAAATTAGATAATCTTGTTAAAACTACCAAAAGTAGATTTAAAAGATTTATGTGCATTTAGTAAAGTGTAACTGATTGACATTGTATGAGGCTTATTAAAAAGAATATTTTGTCTCCAGTAAAATAATATGCCTACTTATAAATTATAGCACACAAATGCACTTTTCAATTTTAGGATTAAAAAATAATAATGTTGAGTCATAAATGGTTTTTGTTTTTTGAAAGCAACTTGTAACCACACATTTCAAACTTTCCAATGTCTTAAATTTAGCCTGATTGAAGAATGCCTTTATCAGTCATTCTTATTTCAGTAGTGAAAGAGTGTACATCATAATTTAATCTTTCTCATACCTCTAAAAATGGACAAACTGAAAGTGCATATTCAACATGTAATCCAGGAGTTTAAGAACAAAAACACAACAGAAACAGCCTAGATAATTTGTAGTGTTTATGGCCAAGATGTCATTACTGAATGCCAAGTCTGAAACTGGTTTTAAAAACTTTATTCTGGTCATACATCAATTGAGAGATAAACCCAGACCAGGATGCTCATCACATCTCAATCAAGATGTTTTAAGAGAATTATCACTTGACCTCAAGATATCTCAATAGACAAGAAAAGTAAACAAGCTGGACATTTTGGTTCCTCATACTCTTAGTGAGAAGAATAAAGAAGATTGCATATCCATAGTGACATGTTTTTTTCAAGGCAAATGTTCAATGCAAAAAGCAGTGGATTGACAAGGATGAATCTCCACAGTCGACCCCCAAAGGTGAAGCTTCATGAAAGAAATGTTATGCTGTATGGTGGGAATCACTACAGTATTATTAACTTTGAGTTTTTAAACTGCAATCAGACACTCAATGCAGACATACTGCACTCAATAGGAGAAACATTGTGCTTCTCTATGATAACATAAGGTCACATTCAGCAAAAATCACACAGGAAAAAAATAATGGATTTAGGCTGGTATGTTCTACTTTATTCACTAAAACTTGCACTAAGTGATTTCCATCTTTTTTCATTCTCTACAAAATGCTCAGAATGACACAAAATTTTTGCAAGATCAGGTGAAAATGTTTGTGGAAAACTCGAGTTCAAACCAGCTGAATTTTACTTGAGAGGAATCAACAAGCTACCTGATAAATGGCAAAAATATTACTGATTGAAATTAATTCATTGTTAAATTGTTCATGAATAAATTGTAAAATAGAAACTATTCATGACTCAACCCAAAAATAATTACGAAGGCTTACAATTTATGCTTGTTTGAAAATCTTCCAAGCAGACTCGACAGCTTATTATTCCTGTATTCCGATTTCTGTCCCTGAAAGTAGACAAATGTCAAAGGGAGAGGGGAGAAAGAGAGAGAAGAAAATAAAATCACCAAATTGCTTTTTCAATGACAGACTGAATGTTTAAAGTTTGCAAGAGAGAATATTTGTTTTTATGAAGAGAAATTATAAATGTCTATTTAGATTGTAGACAAAAGTAGCAGGTGTAAATTTAAATTAATAAAAATTGACTTTATATTTAGGTATATGAATAAGTCCATATTAAGTTTTTCTTTTAACACAAACATTTTTAAGATTTTCAGTCTTTGTCAATGTATTTAATTCGGTGCTTCACCATTAATTATATACAATAAAAATTTCAGATCAAAATTTAGCTAATTACTGTCAGCTACAGACTTAGTGATCCACTCATGTATATTCTGGTAGATAAACAAGAATATGAAATGATAATCAATGAAATATATATGTCACATGAGGTGCTGACCAATAGTTCAGGGAATTTGATAATGGTAATTACTTACCCTAAGATCTATTTTCCATCCTTTGATCATGTAGACAATAATCCTAGATAGTTTTCTAAAATTGTATGGATTGTTTACAAAAAGTTATGGCAAAAGCTTGTACCACAAATTCCCCAAACTACTGAGTAGCACTTGATAATCATTTCACAGCAATTAAATACACATACAAATAAATTTACTCATACATTGAAATAAATAACACAGGTTAACACGATTTTTGATGCCAAGAAACAAAACACATTTTTTAGCTAATTTGATGGTGCCTATTCCAAAAATGACCTTAGTTTTTCATGATTAGCTACCATTTTTGTTGTACTGTAATTGTTCATTTTTTAAAAAAAGATCAATTTACGATCTTGGCTGATCACAAAATTTAGTAAATAAAAATCATAGAAACCCATCAATTTTCAGGTAGGCTGAGCAATTTATGTCAGCCACCCAAAATAAACTATTTTTATAAGAAAAAGTGTTTTTGAGTAAAAAAAATTTTAAATAGAAGCACCAAATTTTTCCAATTTATCACCAAAATTTAAATTAACCAATAAACTTTATCAGTAATACACATTAGTAAACCTGATGATTAAGGTGACATCCAAAAAATGAAACCCTAAAATCTTCTGTTTGATATTCATAAATCTATCCCATCAATTTTGTTCCTTCACAACAGAAGGAAACCAAGCACATTGAGAGCTTTTTTTTTTTTTTTACAGTTGGAAAGAAACTCCAACAAAAGACATCCTAATTGAATGCACCTATTCCATTGTACATGATGGACACCATGAAAATGGTTTCACCATAACATCAGGAAACTTATTAAGGATGATGAATTTGTTAATTCAATGAATGACTTGGAATTACTTCTTGGGCAATCACCAGGCCCAAAACTACAAGGAGTTAGTGGAAAACCTGTGGAAAAAATCCACAGGACATAAGTGTTAATATGACTATTAAGGTTCTTTTTTCTTTTTTTTTTTTTCATAGCCATCTAGATTTCTGGATAATTGCAGCAATGTGAGCGATAAGTAAGGAGAATGATTCCATTAGGATATCAAAACAATGGAAAAGTGCTACCAGGAATGGTTAGACAAACAAATGATGCCTGACTACTGCTGGAGTATCAAAAGGGACTTGAATAACATTGAATATGACAATCAAGAAAGAAAATTTTTACCATATTTCTTATGTTTACCAAGGTTTTATTTCTGCTGTTAATTTATTAAATGATTTGATGAAAATACTTATTGGTCTTGGTATATTCAATCATTTTAAGACTTAGGGTCTAATTATTATTGCAAAAATAGTATTTCTCAATAAGTAGATTGATATTTGTTGGTTTGAATATGAATTGAGAGGTTTCTACAATTTTACTTTGAGAAATATTGCCATCGTTCCATATCATATATACAGAAAATATGAAAAAAATGCTTTTTTCCAAAAATGAAGCATTTGTATACAGCAAAAACAGTAGCTAACCAAGAAAAAGTAAGGTCATTTTCAGATTCAACGCCCTAAAGTTAGCTAAAAATGATGTTTGGTACCTCAACACCAATTCACAAACTTTTTTTGTTGACCAGTGTAATATAGTAGTAACTAATATTTTCATTTCAGCAATAAATCTAGAAAATTAAGAGAAGTTAATTACAAAATTAATTTTACAAGTAGTTGAATAAAAGATTTTTTAATTAAGTAACAGATTTATTAACTGTGTCTTTGCTATTATTAGACACTTTTGAGAAAATAATATTAATATAATATATTGATAAATTTCCATAATATCACATTGTTATTGTATTCTCTAAAGCAATAAGATCTTAACTTCAGTCTTGAATAACATAAAAGGTCCAGGAAAAGTATTTAACCATTAAAAAAAAAAAAAAAAAAAAAAAAAAAAAAAATAACATTAGCTTTTACTTTTGATTCATGATAAAACTAGCAAAATAATTATTTTACTCAACATTCTTCTCACAGTTAAGCATCTTTTCTTTTATTCATTTTTTTGTATCAATTTTAGGAGGCATTATTTCATACTGAAGTTTCATTGTGAAATTTTCAGTGAAAAAAAAAAGAAAAAAACAAAGTTAAATACAAATTTTAGCTTACATTTTCACTTCACAAGATTTTTCGTGATTACAGAAGGGACAATTGAAAACAATATCCAGTGGTTCAATAGCCTTTCTCTTTGGTGGTGGCTTTCTTGCCTTCTTTCTTCTTCCCATTTTTTAAAAACTAGAAACTATTAAGAGGAAAAAAGAAAAACTTAATTAGTAAAATCAAAGTAAAAAATATGGTCACCAAAAAGAAAATATTTGAATATTTTCCTTCAAAAATTCATTATCATTTATAAAAACATGTCCCCAGGCAAGTAACTTATACTAAAATTATTTTTATACTGATTTACAATTTCCATTGTATTTGAAAGAATTGTGGAATATTTTGCATATTATATAACTAACTAAATCATAATTTAGGTCTGTTGAATTCTACTTTTTAAATTAAAATGTTTGATGTGAAGCTGAAACTATTTGTAACAAGAAAAACAAAATAAAATGCACAAGTATTTGAATTACATTATGGTGAAGGAGAAAAGTAACAAAAAATTTTGTAAATGTTTTTTTTGTATCCCATGATGCCCAGTCAAATTTTCAGTGTTTTACTTATGTTTTTAGTTTAAGTTATTAAAAGGATTTGAAATTAAAGGTGAAAATTGAACAAAAAAAAAAAAAAAAAAAAAGTCAAATTTTACTAAATAAATACTTGTAGATTATTATTATTGAAATAACTATTAAAATATTGGAGAAAATATAAACTCTCTGGAATTCTGATAAAATCTTGTTAAAATTATTTTGGCAGACAACAAAATTTTTTTAAACCATATATAAAAAAGAAAATTCTATCTATCAGTTAAAAAAAAAAAAAAAAAAAAAAAAAAAAAGTATTTCAATGTTTTCTCTAAAAAAGAAAAAAAATTGAACACTTTAAAACAGATCAAAGTAGGAAAAAAAAAACCTTGTTAATGTTAGGATTGAAATTTATTTTAAAGTTGATTTTTCAAATATTAACAGCTCAATTCAAAATATATTCATTATTGAAAACAACAAACTTGAATATAGTGGTCATAAATTCAATACTACTACTACTACCTAAGCACATTATCTCTGGATCAGACTAGAGTTTTTTAATGGATATTAATATGTAGCATTTATTACATGGATTTCAATTCAGAATTGTTTCAAAACTATATCATTTTTAGTAAAAATAGTGCAAGTGTTCCTTATTTTGAAAATAGAATTTAATATAGTCAATATTTTGTGCTCTCACCTCTTTCAAGTAATGTTGCTTGAATCTTTTTAGGTATCAATCCTGATAAGAAATGTGTATATACAGGTGTTTTTTGTATTTCCCAGGTAGACTGAATTGTTGCTGTTAAAATCTTTTGAGACATCTTTTTATTTTTCAGTTCTTCACCTAAAGTTTGGCAACAGTTTACTCTCTAAAACTAAGTCACTTATTGAATTCATCAAATCTTTAACATGTGAATTATTCTTCCTTTCAGGTGATATGCAACCTCATACCATAATTAACAGAGGACATTTTACTGCATTTTAATGCAAAGTTTGCAAATCTTTTAAATTATTTCCTCAAAATATTTCTCCATTGGAAGATATTGAATGTTGCATTCATGGTTGAAAATTACTTTTCACCAACCCTTTTCAGTATACAACTTATATTTCTTACAAAAGTCTAATCTGACAGTATGTTTTTTGGGTTTTTTTTTTAAGAAAGAAGTTTCTAAAACCTTATGAACATTTACCAGTCTGGATTCTTTTAGCCTTCAAATAGTCAACTTGCTGCATAGTATCTTTCACTTTCACTTCAAAGATAAACAAAACATTATCTTTGTCCTTTATGTAGATATTTCAAAAGTTTCAAGACACCCATTATGCCTTTTAAGTATAAATATTGCCTCATCCTTTAACCTTTTTCAGAATATTTTAGACAAGATTTGTTAGATATTTGATTTTTGACAGGCCGCATAAAGTTATGTGAAAATCAAAATAGGATGTACACTTGTGTCTTAATGTAAACAAAAGACAGCAAAAATGCCATGTGAATTGCATGGGTGATATGCTGGAAAGAGGATTGACCATAAGGTGCATGGGGGTCTAGAAAAAATTATGTAATAACAGAAAATTTTCAACCCTGGGAGAGAGAAGAGAGCTGGCAGAAGAGAGACTAGACTTCATGCTGCTCTGGGCGCTGACCTTGAGCCAGACGGCACAGGGTTGAGAGGTAGAGAAAGTTCTGAAATGTATGAGACTCACTAAAGTCAAAAGCAGGTATGATCCCAGGAGGAATAAAAGGAATCCTTACTATGGTCTGGTAGTTGAAAAACAGAAACTAAAATGATTAAATGGTTCAAGATAATGCAGAGAAGTGTGAAGAAAAGTCGAAACAGGTATGATCCCAGAAGGAAAAAGGGGAGCCTTGTGAATGCCCCATAATTGAAAAAAACACTTAGAAGCTGAGATGATTAGATGTTTTGAGTTGACCCATACCAGCTCCAGTAGGAGAAGCATGAAGAAGTGGAGATTAGTAGATGTTTTGTGTTGACCTGTACCAGTCATGAAAGAAGAATTAAAAGGAAAGGTTCTCTGAGATTCCTTATCTCCCTCTGTGGATATATCTTAGCTATTCCTGACTCTCTCCTAATGCAACTTGTTAGGACGATCTAACAGTCAAAGGGAGCTAAACCCTTTTCTGTTTCAGGTGGAGTTACCTCCTCCCTTTTGACCCCCTACTGTTTGAGTTCTCGCAGGAATATGTGAGAACGGGACGAGATTTCAGGTGGCAGACATAACACTGGCGACGAGGTATTTGAACTTAAAAGAATGAATAAATAAATAAATAAAAATGTCTGTCCCTGTAGAAGTTCTACAAAAAATTTTGTAACAACAGCAAGAACAACTGAAATTAATTGCCACTTTGACACAAAAATTTCAGCTCCTAGACACCGGTAATTCAGATAGTGTTGACCTTGTGAGCACTATTACAGAATTTACCTATGACGCTGAAAACAGCTACACATTTAATCCATGGTTTTTGCGATGGCATGACACTTTCCAACATGAATTCCCTGACAAAGAAAACAATTGGAAAAAGCGGTTACTCATACGAAAGTTGGGTACAAAAGAAAACCAAAGGTTTGTAAAATTTATTTTACATAAACAAGTTTCCGATTTGATTCTCACTGAGACGATTGCTATTCTAACGGACATTTTCAAAGAACAACAATCTCTTTTCAACATCCGTTACAACTGCTTCAAGATAGCCAAAAACCAGTCAGACGATTACGTCTACTACACTGGGTGTGTGAATCATGAGTGTGAGAGGTTCCATCTTCAGACACTGACGGAAGACTAATTCAAATGCTTAATCTTTATAGCAGGTCTCCACTCACCCGACGATTCAGAAATACATTCCCGACTATTAGTAAAGCTGGAAACAGATGAAAAGGTGACAGTACAAGATTTGACAGGTGAATGCAACAGGTTGTTAAAATTAAGGAAGGACACCATGTTAATCCAACAACAACCCTCCATATTTTCTCAACCATCACAAGTTAGCCACATCCATTCAAACAAATCCAAAGGCTCAAATAGAATTCCACCGTCCACATGCTGGTCTTGCAGCGAATTGCACTACGCACGGTTTTGTCCATTCAAAAAACATAAGTGCCAGGTGTGCCATAAACGTGGCCATGAGGAAAATTTTTGCTGTACTCCAAATGTCAAATCTCCTGATCACCAAACTCATAGTAAGTCTGCTCACTAAACTTATAAAAAAATGAATCAGCGGAGAAAATTACATTCAGTGTCTGCTACTTTCAAAGTAGATTTCAAATCCCGCAGGAAATATATCAGTGTCGGTTTAAACGAAATCCCAGTTCATTTTCAATTTGACACAGCATCTGATATCACCCTTATTTCTCGGAACACATGGACAAAAATTGGCAAACCTGATCTACTAAAAACAAAACATGTTGCCCAAAGTGTATCTGGAAATGACATTCGACTCACTGGTGAACAGAAATTGCTCTGTTTCTTTTCGAGATAAACAATTCACTGGAACATGCTATGTGACAAATGCAGATCTAAATCTGATTGGTTTAGACTAGATCGAAGAACTTGATCTTTTCACTGTCCCATTGAAATCTGTTTTCAATACATTTTCCCTCAAGTCAGTTCAAGACACTGAAAAATATTTTACTCAGACACTTAAGTCGAAGTTCAGTGATGTTTTTTGAGAGGATCTGGGATGTTGCACAAAGATCAAAGCCACTCTCAAGTTGAAAGCAGATAGTAAGCCAATATTTAGACCTAAACGCTCTGTGTCTTATGCAGCTCTCAACTTAGTCGAAAAGGAACTGGATGGCCTCCAAGAAGTTGGAGTAATCGAGCCAACAAACTACTCCAGATGGGCAGCCCCTATTGTTGTAGTCAGGAAGGCAAATGGTAAAGTTCACATCTGTGCTGATTATTCCACAGGACTAAATAATGCATTAGATACACACCAATATCCCCTGCCTATACCCAAAGACCTTTTTGCCAAACCAAATGGAGGAATCTGTTTTGCAAAAATTGATTTGTCAGATGCATTTTTGCAATTGGAAGTTGATGAGGACTCCAAGGAACTCCTTACAATCAACACCCACTAAGGGTTATTTAGATACAATCGTCTTCCTTTTGGAGTCAAAACAGCACCATCTATATTCCAGTAGACTATGGATGCCATGCTCACAGGTATAACGAGAGCCACAGCATTTCTTGACGACATAATCATCTCAGGCACATCCCAGGATGAACTTTTACAACAACTAATCTCTGTATTTGAACGTATCCAACAATATGGTTTCCATGTACGTGCAGAAAAATGTCAATTTTACTGGACATCGATAAAATATCTTGGATTTATTTTTGATAAAACGGGCCAACACCCGGACCCTAAGAACATTTCAGCCATCAAAACTCTACGTTCTTTCCTCAGGTTAGTAAGCCACTACAGTTCATTTTTGCCTGAGTTACATCGCATCCAATCTCCACTGAATCATCACCTTCTTAAAAAAGAGATTACATGGAACTGGTCACCAGAATGCAAAGCTGCTTTTGCCAAAATTAAAACTTCACTTTCTTCAGATCTTCTTACACACTTCAATCCATCTTTGGACATTGTTGTAGTTTCCGATGCAGTAAGGGAACTACCATTTACTTCCCACATGATTAAAGAAGCCACAGCTTCTGACCCTCTACAACAGGAAGTCATCAGCTACCACCATACCAGGTGGCCAACAGTATCCCCAAATAAACAGTTACTACCATTCTTCCAACGGAAATCTTCCTTGTCTGAGGTTGATGGTGTACTACTTTTTGCTGAATGGGTCATCATTCCTTCATCCTTGCAAAACAGGACCCTCAAACAATTTCATTTTGGACACCAAGGCGTCAGCCGCATGAAGGCTTTAGCACGTGGTTAAATCTATTGGCCAAATATGGATAAACAGCTAGAAGACCTCTCACGCACTTGCGCTAAATGCCAGCTAGCAGCTAAATCGCCTCACAAACCTACACTTTCTTCATGGCCTGTTCCAGATTCCCCCTGGTCACGCCTCCACATAGATTTTGCAGGACCCACAAATGGACAATACATTTTCATTGTTGTAGATGCCTACAGCAAATGGCCTGAGATTTTTTCCAATGTCACACATCACTTCTGAAGAAACAATTTCCAAACTTCAGAAAATTTTTAGCAGATTTGGTCTCCTGGAGACCTTGGTCTCTGACAATGGGACCGCATTTAATTCAGTCAAATTTTCCACTTTCTGCCAACAAAATGGTATCAACCACATTCATACACCACCATTCCATCCACAGTCAAAAGGTCAGGTTGAACGTCTTGTGGATACTTTCAAAAGAGCCCTTAGCAGAAGGGACAATGTCAGAAATATTGGAAACCTTTTTGACAAGCTATAGGGCAACACCAAACCCTAACACACCAAATGGTAGCTCACCTGCTGAATCCTTGATGAATCGGAAAATCCGATTACACATCGACGTCTTACGTCCAAAACAACATCACTCCATCAGGAGAAACATAAAAATGGGAAGGCAGCACAATCGCCACCATGGTTCTGTTCAAAGGAAATTCTTACCTGGACAACAAGTCTTGGCAAGAGACTACCGGAACAACACAGAAACATGGACTCAAGGACATATTGTACAACAAACTGGAAATGTCACAATGTAAATGTCCAAAATTCCATTTAGGTTCGACATTCTAACCAACTGAGACCATCACATATTCCAGTAGAAATACAACAAGACCCTACCATTCTGTTGAACATCTTGCTGGACACCTTTGACTTGCCGCAGCAAACCCCAGAAACTTCCCAGAACACAGAAGTTGAAACACAGGAACTGAACATCCAGAAGTTGGTTCGCACCCGCTGTCCAACAACACTTACAGGTGGATCCCCAACTGAAGTAGTACAAGCAACAAAATTTAAAGGGGAGGTGTTAGGACAATCTAACGGTCAACCCTTTTCTGTTTCAGGCGGAGTTACCTCCTCCCTTTGGACCCCCTACTGTTTGAGTTCTCGCGGGAATATACAAGAATGGGACAAGATTTCGGGTGGCAGACATAACACAACTACATTGACTATTTAGTAATAAAAGAAAAGATTATGTTTTATACATCAGCATGTTGTTCTCCCAGTAAACAACAGATTGACCAATCTTCATGTATGCTGCTATTTTATGTTAACTCATTCCTGAGCAATGGTAGCACTAACCACCACCAAACTCCCAGGCAAACCCTGCTGAATCACTTGAAGGAACCTGAAAGGAGGGTTTCAGCAGCATTCTAAAACAAATAAAAATTATTGATGATATACAATGAGAGATGTCAAGTTATCCAGGTTAGCAATAATTGATTTCAATGACATGTCAACTCATCTAAAGTTATGCCAAGAAGTTAGGGAACTACATTCATTGCATATTTATGTTTAAGTTTTTTGCTCAGTTATAAGATATTAAGTATTCCTATCAAATATAAATAATTTGTACACACTTGTATGGTTTCATATATTCCTATCTAATACTAATAATATAGTTTCAAGTAATCATTTCTATTTAATAAGTCATTTGTTTGCACATATGGTTTCAAGTGACTAATAATTCTTAGTAAACAATTATACCTTCAAGTAATTATCTTAAAACAAATAAATTACAGTTATATGGTATCTGTAAGGATTAAATCCCTGCCTGCCATTGATTTATACTATTTGATGATAGGTGATACAAGAGCTCATTACTTCCTGTATCTACCAAAATAGCACTGCCAATAATCACTAAAGGGCGTAGTCAAGTATATAAGGAGAAAGCAGAAAAATTAAACCTTTTTTTGCCAGCATCACTCCAAGAGACACATGCCTTGACAACTTGCCAGGTTCCAGGCCTCAATAGATACAAGGAGGTAGAAATTTGTTAACTCACACACATATACACTAGAGAACTTTCATCAAAGGACTTCTTCCACTCTTCCTTCACATATACATTTTCATCTTGTTTTCAATACATGATAGAAAACTTAACTAAAAAAGACTTTTTCCCTTTTATTGCATTCACATGTATTTGTCCTCTCTCTTTAGTTGTTCACACTTCTATCAATAAATTCTATTAAGTTTTTCAATTGTATTCACTTTATCTATTATTCACAACCGTCAGAGTGATTGCTCTACCACAAAATTGGTGACCTCACTAAAGAACAAAAAATACATTCTGAAAAATATTTATTGAACACAAAAACAGAAATATGACAATGTACATTTTCTTAAAAAAATAAATAAATAATGATAAATCGGACTTCTACCTACTTCTTACTTACTATTGCTTACTTCCCAAACCCTTTTTTGTCTAGCAGTCACACCCAATCTACAGAACTCCATAGGTGTCACTACCAACCAGAAAGTGACAGTCACTGTACTAAACTTTATTTTTCACTCATTTTCCTTCCTCATTTTCAACTAAAAAAAAAAAAAAAAAAACATTAAAATATGAGAGAACCAACCAAGATGGCTTTAACAATACAACACCCACCTTTTAATCCAGTGAACATGCAAACATTTGTACAATTAAATGCAATATTTGCTGCCAGGAAAATAAAATGACAGAAAATGAAGTTTGTGTATGTCACGGAAAAGTTGCCAACAGAAACAGCAAAGGAAATTCTGGACTTGTCAATGTCCTGGATACCAACCCATACAACATACTGAAGAATACTATTTTGCTGAGGGCTGGTAAATCTGAAGAGAAAAAAATTAACAAACCTCTTCAGTAAAATGTGCATAGAAAACAGAACTTTGTCACAACTTCTTAGACACAGGAAGAGTTTCTTGGAGTCACACACTTTACCCAAAGACATTCTCCGTCATCTATGGCTTGATAAACTGTCAACCATGGTGACCCAAATATTGACAACTCATTTGGAAAATGCCGATCACAAGAAAATGGTGGAGATGGCAAATAAAATTTGCGAAGGCACACAAATACAAAATGTCAACACCATGCAAAACCAAATACTGTGACTTCAGTCTGCCACAAAAAGACTAATCAAGAGAATAAAAGCCATTTCTATACAGCATAACCTAAGACACAATAGGCACCATTCTAGTTGAAGCAGAAACAAAAGTTGACATAAACTGAGGACCCCATTCTGTGACTGGACAACTACCACTATAAATTTGGTACCAAAGCTTATGAGTGCATCAAGCTTTGCTCATTTGTCTCTGAGAACCAGGAAAAAAACTTATTGCAGCCAGTAATGACAACAAATACAAGTGGTATTTCAAGAGAAAGTCATTTATATTACAGCCAAAATTCATGCTATTGATGTGAATTTTTAGTCAACATAGGCACCACAGAAATTAGCATCATTTCTCCAACATTAGGACAAGATTAGACACAATTATTCTACAAACTTTAAGCAGAAAATGGAACACAAATTGATACATAAAGTAGAAAATCCCTCACTGAAAATTTCAAAATTTAACAAAGTAGGTTCAGGTAAATGTGAAGCCTACCATATTAGGAGTAGACTTCCTCACACAGTTTAACTTGTAGTGAACATGGCAACAAAAACAGACAACAAAACCAACATAAAAATTAAAAGGAACTGGATTAATACAGGAATTAGTTCAGCATTGCTGAACAATAAAAAACTTTTGAACAATTATGCAAAAATTCTCAGAAATTACAAGACTTTTCAAGCTCACAGATAAAATATTACACTGCTAAACAACACATTAATACAACAGGACAACCCACGTATTTGACACAGCAGAGACTCAGTCCTGCTAAATATCAAATTACAAAAAATGTGTTCCAACACATGCTGTAACTAGGAATTATTCATCCTTCCCAGTGCTAGTGGTCATCACCATAGCACATGGTTCCCAAACTGGATTCTTCTGCTTAGCATCCAGGAGGCAATTTTCAATGTCTTAATGCTTCAACCTCAGACTGTTACTCAATACCACACATACATGATTTCACAATCAGATTACAAGGTACGTAAATTTTCACAAAATTAGGGCATATTACCAAACCCCTGTTGAAGAAAATTATATACCTAAAACTGCTATTCCCACACTTTTATAGCTATTTGAATTTACATAAATTCCATTTGGATTAAGAAACGCAGTTAAGTCATTTCAACAAATTATTGACAAGTATTGAAGGGTTTACCTTTCATGTTTGCTTACAGAGATGATATATTAATAGGAAGTAAAAGCATGGAAGAACACATCAAACACCTTCAACATGTTTTGAATACTTACAGCATTTTGGTTAAAAAAAAACAATGCTTATAAGTATATATTCAGCACAAATAAATTATCATTTCTTGGACATGAAAATAACAAGACAGGAATATCACCCCTCCCTGAAAAGATTGCTGCTACACAAAATTTTCTTCAACCAGAATCACTCAGATAGCTCTGACAATTTATTGAACTTACCAACTATTATCGATGATTTTAACAAAGTGTTTGACTTTGTTAGCCTTACTAACAGATTTACTCAGAAGCACTATTAAAAACAAAAAAGGGAGAAGAAGAAGAGCGAGAGAATGTAAAACTAACTTCAAAGTCCTGCTTTGGATACATTTCATGAAGCTAAGAAAGCCTGGGTAAATTTCACTAAACTGAATTATCTCAGTGATAAAGAAAACACTGTATTAACACTAATAACAGATGCCTCATAAAATGCAGTTGATACTGTTTTACTAGCTGTGAAAACAAACCAACATCTTTTTTCTCTATCAAGCTAAATTCTGTCCAATAAAAGTACAGAACATTTTTAACAGAACTCTAAGCTATCTATTTATCTGTCATTTCCAATATATTTTAGAAGTTTGCAAATTTATTATACCCACAGACCACAAGTCACTTATTAATGTCATTTACAGCAAGTCCAATAAATATCCAAGATTGTACACCATCTTAGTGCAAATGTAATTGTAGAGATTCCACAGGCAATTAAAAACGGCACTAGCAACAAAAGTTTACCCTTAATTGGGTAGACAATCTACTGATCATACTATTGTTAATTCACAACACGCCAAAAGATTTAAACTACTCACCAGCAGACAGTTTTTGGAACTCCTTTCAGGTTACTTGATCAATACTTTAAGGTGGATAAAAAAAAAAATTTTTTTTAAAAATCAAACTTATCAACAGACTTTGTAAAAAATTAAAAGATAAAATGAACAGATTATCCTTCACATCCACTAAATATGTGCATAAACAATCATTCATTTTCAAAGACTTACACAACTCTGAGTTTGTTTTTCCCAGAAATGATATGGTTAAAAAAATTAAAAAACATTTCCTAATTGCATAGGTTCACACAAAACAAAATTTTAAAAAAAAATGGAAAGCAAAACAAGGTTTCAATTGTCTAAAACCAATTTACATTGAAAGAACTACAGTCACCTACCTTAAATCAAGACAAACCTAAACCAGGCATTATCACACACCAGATTCCAAACCTTGTAAGAACACCTACAACAACTAAAAGTGGTTGCTACACCATTTTAAGACATACATTCACTACTCAACAGATTTGACAAGAAAATATTTTTCAATAGATGACAAAAAACTCATTACCTCCTGTATCTACCAAAATAGTTTTGCTAATGGTCATTGAAGGATATGGTCAAGGTATCATGTAAGGAAAAAAATAGAAAAAGCAAATTCTCTTTTTGCCAGTATCACAAGAGACTCATACTTTGATAACTTGCCAGGTTCCAGGCCTCAGTGGACACAAGGAGGTAGGAATTTACATAACACATACTAGAGAGTTTTCATCTAGGACTTCTTCCACTTTTTATTCACGTAAACATTTTCCTCGAGTTTCCAATACATATGATAGACAACTTTACTCAAGGACTTTCTCCTTTTATAGCATTCACATACATTTGTTCTCTCACTTTAGTTGTACACATTTCTAACAATAACTTCTATTGAATTTTTTTAATTTTGTTCACTGTAGTAGTATCCTACACACTCCCTGGACAAGAGTGGACAAACCAAAATTTTTTTTATTTAACCAACTTCTTGTTCTATTATTTTTGCAGCTATATTCTGTTTTATGAACAGTCATGGGCTGACTCTCCAGTCGATGGGTCACGCTTTGGTCAGCCACATCTAGCTGGGGCGCATATCTGGCCAGGTGTGGCTTGTTGACTAGAGATTTCCTCCAGCCTCAGCGGGCCATCCTCCCCAGGCTTTTACCCCTTATGGGGTGTTAGGTTTATTGCCTGGCGCCTGAGGTGCCCCTATTAAGGGGAATGCAGACAGGGCTGAAAGTATTTTTGGCAAATGCCAGACACGTGTGGGCTGCGGCCCTGCAACCGAACCCACCTTAAAAAAGGCCTTATGCAAAACTCACTCATTTGGTGGGTCGCGTGACAGATACCCAGCTATATTCTCTTTTGTAGAATAAAGCTTAATACACTTACAGTTCTGAGTTCTATTTTATTCTACAACAATTTATTCAACAAAACAAAAGCATGGAAACCGTATGGAAGCCAAAATATCTAGATATAGAACCTAGTTCTCCGACAGCTACCAGAGATTACAACCATTGGTGAACTATCCAACTGAATTATATAGAAAATTTCCACAACACAATACCAAACAATTACCGGGCCCTCCTGAGTAGTATAAGTTCCAGAGTATTCGAATATATTGACAGATATACAGATCTTGAAGTTACCATAGAAAAACTGGACACCCTTTTCATGAAAACACCTAACGAGGTGTTTGTAAGACATTTGTTGGCTACAAGACGACAGAAGAGTCACTGGACTAATTTTTTAGAGAATTAGAAAAATTGAAGAAAAACTGCAATTTCAGAGGAATGCAGTAACGAAGCTATGCATGATGCCTTCATCTCCGGCTTGAGCTCACATTCCATATGATAGCAGCTATTAGAAAACCTTGGATTTACAAACAGCATACATGCAAGTTCCTGCTCTGGATTTCATCATCATGTCGTGCCACTAGCACGGATATCCCTGACCCTCTCTCGCCACTTTTCCCTATCGTTCATCGCCTCTGGCAGGTCTTCAGGGCTACATCCCATATCCTCACATAGCTGCTGAATGTATGTTCATGCTGGTCGTCCATAGGAGTACATCACTGCTTCTCCAGCAGTGTCCTGCGTGTCTGGTTCATCTAACTTGGATAGTTTTCGTGATGGGAGGCAGGTGGCCGTACAGTTGGTGTCTTGTTGGGTGTTGTCGCCAGGACTTGTTCAATATTGCTTGCAGCATTCTTGTGTAATTGCTGTCTAGCTTCTCCAGACATTTTGTTAGTGTCCATGTAGTGCATCCATACAGCAGTATCGATACGACAGCTGCCTGGAAGAAACTGCGTTTCATTTTATCGGTTAGGTCTGATTTCCATATGATCGATAGCCTATTGATAGCTGTCCATGCCTTCGTTAGCTGCGTGTCGATGTCCTTTTCGGTTGATGAGACACTACTTCCTAGGTAAGTGAATTTGTCTACTAGTTTAAGAGGGGTTCCGTCTAGTGTGGAGATGTCACCTGTTTGATTATAGCACATATATTCCGTTTTGTGAGCATTGACATGGAGGCCTATGCCTGCGGCTGCTCGTTCCAAACTATGCAGTAGTATTTCGGCTTGTTTGGGTGTATTTGCCAGAATCGCTATGTCATCGGCGTAGTTGGCTTCGGTAATTGTTTTTGCAGGGTATCTTCTGCTTCTTTTCTTTGTCAGCTCGAAGCCATTTTCTCTGACTTTATCAATCGATGTTCTAAGCACGTAATCTAGATAGATGATAAAGAGGTATGGAGCTAGCGTGTCTCCTTGTAGTACTCCTGCTACAATGTTGAAGTATTCTGTGTCTCCATCTGGTGAACGTACTTTCACTTTGGTGCTTCTATAGAGAATCGTTATTGCTCTGGATTTAGTACAATAAAATAATGAGTTGTATACTACTCCAGGAGCCGAACTGGCAACATTATTCTACCCAGAGCCTTCAAAAGTAGTTTATGAACCCTCACTCAAACTTAAAGAACAAGCTATGGCCATGACTTACCAAGCTAAACGTAAATGCTTCTTTTGTAGGTTCCCTTATCATTCACAGGATTGCTCGTGTGGCTACGTGTAAAAAATACTCAAAGAAAGGACATTATGCTCGCACATGTCAGTCCAAGCCCTTGTTGGCAACAATGGCAGATCCTCATGTATTAATCATATGCGCTAATATACCACAGGAACTCCACTCCTCCGCAACATCTGTAATAATTAACAAAATTTAACTGAGTGATCTACTTGATTCCTGAAGTACTGATAGCTACATCAGCTACAGAGTAGCACAAGAATTAAAGTTGGAAATTCACCCCTATAATAAAAGTATTATCTTGGCTTAAAAAACTTTAAACACAATCTTAAGGGGATACGTAGTTGTAAATTTACTTCTTTGCCTTAACGGCCAGTCATATGTTGCTACCCGTCTCGGTGTCCTGAAAAATTTATGTTATGATGTGATACTCAGCCAGGATCAGAAAATAACATTTAAATACGGCAGGGGCCATTACCTGAAATAACTGTGGGCAATAATATTCACCAATTTTGTGCATTAAATGCAGCGGAGATGGAAGAGCCTTCCCTATTTCCTAATATATTACCAAGTCATAAATCTATTGCTGTAAAATTGAGGCACTTTAATAAGGAGGATCAATCTTTCATAAATAAAGAAATTCAGAAATTGCTTTCCGAAGGTATAATTGAAGAAAGCGTCTCCCCTTGGTGAGTTCAACTAGTAGTGGTAAAGGACCCAACCCCCCCCCAAAAAAGTATGTGCATAGATTACTCTCAAACAATAAACCTATATACAGAATTGGGCACTTACCTCCTTCCAAGAATTGATAAAATGATCAACGACCTTGCTAAATATAAGGTTTTTTCTTCATTCAACCTCAAAAGCGCCTACCATCAGGTGCCACTAAAAGTATCTGATAGAAAATACACAGCTTTCAAGGCGAATGGTCATTTGTTTCAGTTCTGTAGGATTCTGTTTGGGGTCAAAAACGGAGCCACTGCGTTCCAGAGAGCCATAGAGAGAATAATCGAGAAAGAAAATTTATGTGGTGCTTTTTCCCTATATAGATGAAACTATTGCAGGACGTACAGTCAGAACATGACCAAAATGTAAAAAAATTCTTAGAGGCTATCGCAAAATCAGATATTACCCTCAACAAATTGAAGTCCATAACTTCAGTTTAGTGAATATAGGATACCACATCAGCAGTGGAATTATTACGCCTGACCCAAAAAGATTACGTCCCTTAAAGGAATTACCTCCGCCGGAAAACTTGAAGTCGGCTAAAAGAGCACTTGGTATGTTTGCGTATTACGTGAAATGGATACATAACTTTTCTGACAAGATTTGACCACTAGTAGAAAACGAAATACCCACTTGAAACAAAAGTGTTCAAAGTGTTTAAACAAGTAAAATAGGAACTGGAGGTCACTGCACTAAAACCAATTGACAAAAGTTTACCATTCAAGGTGGAATGTGATGCGTCAGATTTAACCATTTCTGCTGCCCTTAACCAAAGCGGACGTCTAGTAGCGTTCATGTCTAAGACACTTCAAGGAAGCAAACCAAAGTATCATATTATAGAGAAAGAAGCCATGGCAATCATGGAGGCAGTTCGGAAGTGGAGTCACTATTTGACATGCCAACATTTTACTCTGATTACTGATCAGAGATCAGTGGCTTTCATGTTTTCTAACAAAAAACTCAACAAAATTAAGAATGCGAAAATTCAAGAGTGGCAGTTAGAACTCTCAACTCTTGATTACACAATAAAATACCACCCTGCCAAGGAAAATGTAGTCCGACACACTTAGCCATGCATACACCTGTTCACTCATTAATTCTTCTACTCTTGGTGACCTTCACAATGGGCTATGCCACCCAGGAATTACGTGACTCTTACACTTTGTTAGAGAAAAAACCTTCCCTTTTCTACAGAAAATGTAAAAAAAGTTATGTTCTTCATGCAGAATCTGTGCTGAGGTCAAACCTTGTTTCGATATTCCACCAGAAGGCACTCTTATCAAGGCGACCAGGCCCATGGAAAGACTACGTATTTAGTGGTAGTAATTAATGAATATTTGCGGTTTCCATTTGTCTTTCCATGTCCAAACATGCACACTACCACGATAATAAAGGCTTTAGAGAGTTTGTTTAGTTTAACTGATATGCCCTGCTACATAGACTCGGACAGAGGCGCGTCCTTCATGTCTAGAGAATTGAGAGACTACCTCGTTCAAAAAGGAGTTGTGACAAGTAAAACTATGCCCTATCACCCAACTGGCAACACACAAGTTGAACAATTTAATGGCACTATATGGAAGATGATTCAGTTATCTGTTAGATCATGAAACTTAACTGAAAAATACTGGGAGTTGGTACTCCCAGAAGTACTATACTCTACTAGATCATTGCAGTGTACTTCTACAAATACCACCCCACATGAATGTTTGTTTTTATTCTCCCGCCGTTCATCACATGGTATTTCTCTCCCATCTTGGTTGATGTCACTAGAGCCGGGGCTATTAAAAAGATTCATAAGAAATAACAAAACCTACCCTTATATGGATCAGATTTAACTTCTAAATAGTAATCCGACTTATGCCAACATAAAATATCCAAGTGGAAAGGAGTCTACTGTATCTGTTTATGATTTGGCCCCCTGTCCTGAAACAAAGTTACTGCCCGAGTCTTCCACGATGGAACCAAATAAGAGTACCCCAGTTGTCCCCATACAGGAGGAGGATACAACATCTAATGAAGATATCACGGGAGTTCAACAGCTAAGGAGATCTGAAAGAACAAGAAAACCCCCAGATCGTTATGGATGGTAATACCAGTAACCATTTTTTTTAAGCAGATTCTTTAAAAAAAAAATTTTTTAAATGAACTTTCCTGGATAAAAAAAATTATGGATGGAAATTTTTCTAGGAGAGAAGAATGTGTTAGTATCTTACACACTCCCTGGGCAAGAATGGACTAGCCCAAAATTTTTTATTTAACTGATTCTTGTTCTATTATTTTTGCAGAATAATGTTTAGTACATTTACAGTTATTCTGATTTCTGTTTTATTCTACAACATTCACTTTATTATTCACAACTGTCAGAGCAACCACCCCACAACATATCAAGTATTTATACTAATAATTTTCAAAAAAATCTATTTGACCCATAAATAGGACCCTAACAGGAACTAGCACTCTAGGTAAGGTTGGAGCTAGGAGTAAGGACAATAAAGGGCTACTTCACATTCCCTAGAACTATAGTCTTACAATCAGATGCAGTTTAGAGTCATAAACAGGACACCTTATTTTTATTTTTTGAGAGATACACTTCTGCAAAGGATGCAGTTGATGTATTTGTAATTCAAGCCCTGTCACAGGGTGGTTTAGCAATGATTTCTTTTGAAAATGAACAGGCTTCCTAGATTGTAATCAAGTAGTGAATACATTTGCTCTAGGTAAATCTCGGAAAATAAAGAAAAAATAACTATATAAAATCATTTACTATTTTTTTGCCCAACAACTGAATATGTTAGTAATATAATCTGAAGATGAAGAAACGTGTGACATTTTCTGCTGCACTTCTGTTACATTTTCTTATGAAAGTCGCCAATACACCCCCTGACATTGAATGTAGCACAAAAATTTCTATGGTGAAAGTTATTTTTTAATTTTTTTGTATGCGTTTTGAATGGAAAAACTGAGCTTTGTAAGCAAAGATGTTTTACTAGTAGTCACTGAAGAAGCAGTGCTCGTGTGCAATTTCCAAGGAAAAACACAGGAGTTGGTCCGTGCCACTTAAACCAACCAAAAATAATCATAATTATTGTATGTAATGAGGTTTTAATAAAATTTACTTTTTATATGAATACTACTTATGAAAATTGACATATAGTAGAGTGGGACTTCGTGGCATAGATTGCGTGGGAATGCCGAGGAGTCCCCAAAACGCCGGCACAGTTCCTGAGGATGTTGTTTGACACTATTCCCTTTCCGGTGGCGATATTTTCTACGAAAGATTAAATATATTGGCAGGGAAAAATTTACTATTTATCTTAGACTAACTAGGCGAATTTTTTTTTAAATTTTAATCACCCTTTAATTAAAGAAATAACATAATAAATTGAATACTTTGAAACAATCCAGAAGTGAAATCAGTGTAAATACAAGAAATTAGGGGGGGAAAAAGATTTTTCTTTGAATATGTATTTTATAAATTTAAAAACAGCTCTAGTTCGAGAAGATAATGTACTGAATTTACGATCACTATACAACCATTAAATCGTTTGAAATATTAAAAATTATAATATTGCTATCTTCAATAATGGATATAATTTTGAATGAAGCTGTATTTTTTCCTCTTACAGAATTGCATCAGTTGAAAGAATTTTCTTTAAAAAAAAAAACAAAAAAAAAAAACACACCTTTACAATTTGAAAAAACGCGAAGTTCTTGTGTTTTGTTTTTTAATGAGTGGAGAAGCACTTTTCGATGAAAAACAAAACAGATGCCCATTCAACACTAATAACAAAAAAACTTTAAATTTTAACAGTGATACTCATCTGAAACTCTTATGTTTAATATTAAAGTCCTCAAAAAGGTAAAAATGAAATAAACACCGTGAAGTTTATTATTCATATTTGCAAAAGTATGAACATTGAATATTTTCATAAAGCAAGGGGGAAGTGATACACGAGGATGAAGATATCTGAAATATGGAAATGATAAGGATAAAATAACTACATAAATTACAAAAATAAAAAAGTGAATACATGTTACGAATAGAATCAGATAGAAATACACAATTAATAAATTCATTAAATAAGCAATGATGCGAATATATCCATTTTTTTTTCTTTTTGCTGTTATAGCGTAAAGTTTTAATGTCTTCAAATGGTTGACTAAGTAATTTAACACATTCGTTACTTACATAAAGGTATTAATAAATGATTTACCAGGAAAATAATAATTTTTAAACTTTTGTTTATCTTTAAAATACGAATATCGAAACCCGAGTTAGAATTGTTTGTAGCCTGAAATGGAAAATTTAAGTAAATAAATCGCTTCATGAAGGTTTTTTGACTTTAGAAGAAATTAATTCAAGATTCGATATTTTTTAATAATCTGGTATTATGATCATTGAAAAATGAAATTTCAATATAATTTCATTAAAATCTAATTAGATAACTTAGAGTTTTGTTATATATATATATATATATATATATATATATAAATTAATAGTAAATAAAATACGAGATAGTGCAAACAACTTGAATGTAATTAGTTAGCAAAAAAAATAGGGCCCGATAACCAAAAGAAGCTATACTAAACTCGTTAAAAAAAGCAAAACATACCTTGTATTTACTTATATCCCGATAAACGTGGACAGAAAACGAAAAAATACCATTGGAGTAACTCAAAAGAGGAAAGATTGCGTTCCTCCCGCTTTCTCGAAGAATAAATAAATTTAGCGGAAATGGGCTAACTGCGCATGCTCATTCATGTACACATCTGTGACTGCCATGTTTAATGAATTTTCACCGTTAGACGAAATTATTGTAAGGGGAACTTGTTAGAAGGATCATTCGCGGTATACGATGTAAAAAAAAATTAAACCACTTGAAAAACTACAACAAATTAATCCAAAATAACACTGAGCTAATTCTAACCAATGTAAACGTTTCACCAGCTATGCAATTTCAATTGAAAATATTAACCATCTTTTCTTTTAAAAAAATTTCCATAAAATATTTTTAAACTGACTTAATTTAAAAGTTTTATTATTTTTTTAAAATGTTCTTAAATCATTTTTAAGTCCAAAGTGAAAAGGATTTTTTTAAATTTTAGGAAAATGTAAATGTTTGAAAGGTAAAGCTAAATTTTTCTATGTATTTGGGGAAATACCCATCTTAAAGTTAATTGACTTGTTATTCCAAAGTATCCAAAATTATTGCATTTTTAGTCTGACATTAATTTTTATTATAAAACAATCTTTAAAGTATCATTTTCCTTTTTAATTTTTAACAGATTTGTATACACTTTATGCTATTAACTGATAAAATAATTGATAAAATCAATTCAAATTATACCTTCAACACATGCTTTGCAATCACTTTAAAAAATACTTTACTAACACTTTGCCCTGTCAACTGAGGCTGTAAAATTCGTCAACGGCACATCTGCAGAAGGGGTAGAACCCCCTCCTTCCAACAAAGTCACTTGTTGGCCTTAGGTGGTGACCCCCTTCCCCGTAGTGCTTTGGCCTTTACTGGGCGAAACAGTTGATCTGGTTGGAGAGGTTCAATCTAATTAACCTACTGGTTATGTCAAGCCCTGCCACCTGTATGACTTATTGCTCTTGTGACAAACAAGTATCCAACTGCTCCTGTAGTGTAATGGTTAGTAAGCTAGACTAGCAAACCTTCACAAGTAAGTTCAAGTCTCATTGGGTGCCCCATTTATGTGGCCTCATGCCACATCCAAGTAAAAAGCTTAGTAAATTACAATCTTAAAAGTGCTAGAAGACAGTGACTGAGGGTCAATTGCATTGAAATAGCAACTCTTGAAACCATTTAAACTGTGTACAAACAAATGATTAATATTACATAGAATTACTGGTGTTAAATTGCAATACTTGAAATATTTTCACTGTATTCAAACATGATTAATATTAAATAGAATTAGATAGCAATACTCAAACCCATTTAACTGTGTACAAGCAATAGATTAATATTAGATAGAATTATTAGTGTTAGATAGCAATACTTAAAATCATATGCAGAGTATGACACTAAACTGCACCTGATGGTAAGGATCCAGTCCCGGATTTTGTGGAATACCCCTTTATTATCATTACTCTCCAGTCCCCTCTAATACAAAGTAGTAGTACTTATTTGTATCCCATCAATGAGTTAAATAGAATTGATCAATCATTTATTAGGAATTATTTTCATTAGTTATTTGGAACCATGCATCTGTGTGCAAATTGTTTGTATTAAATAGGAAAACTTGATAAACAGGTGGCCCAGTCAGCTGGGGCTGTCGAAAACACTGACTGCATCTCTGCAGAGGGGTAAGAGTGTCCTGGATATGACACTAAACAATCTGATGGTCTGGCTCCAGTAATGCTGGAGCTTTGAAAATGTGGAATACCTCTTTATTGCTATCACTCCCAAGTACACTTTGGCCTGGAGTGGTATCACCTGATAGGGTCTTATCTACGGGTCAAACAGAACTGTTTGACACTTAAACTGTGTACTTTGACATTTAAACTGAGTGCAAACAGATGACTAAACTGAATTGTTTGAAATAGAACTATTTGATCATTTAACCGTGTGTAAACAAATGACTGATGTTTCATTGAATTTTTAGTGTTTAATAACAACACTTGAAAACATTTAACTATGTGTAAACAAATGATTAATTGTAAATAAAATTATTCATATTAGATAGAAATAAGTGAAACCATTTAACTGTGTGCAAAAGAAATCAGCTCAGGCTTGTTTTAAAATGTTATCTACAAAATGTGTTTAGAAATCATATATTTAATATATATGTATAAAAAGGATTTGGCATTAAATAACCTACAATGGTTGATATGCCATAAAACCAAACTAAACCAAATTGATAAACAGGATTACTAATGTTAAATAGCAACTCTTGATATTATTTAATTATATTCAAATCAATGATTAATATTAGATAGAATTATTAGTGTAAGATAGCAATGCTAGAAACCATTTAACTGTGTGCAAATAAATAATTGATATTAAATAGAATTATTAGTGTTAGTAATACTTGAAACCTTTTAACTGAGTGCAAACAAATGATTAATATTAAATAAAATTATTAGTGTTGGATAACAATATTTGAAACCATTTAACTGTATACAAACAAAGGAGCTCTGGCTTTTTTAAAAAATTAATATAAAAAAATAACTACAACCTACCAACTATTTGCAAACTATTTGTTACCTACAAACTATTTGCTTACAAATCATATATATATATATATATATATATATATATATATACCAGATTTGGTATTAAATAATCCACAAGGGTTGATATGCCATAAAACACAACCAAACCAAATCACGTTAACTAATGCTCAAATTTTTTTTAAAGCTCAACTGTCTTCATGAAAAAAAAAATATTTTAGAAACAAAGTGTGACCTCGAACTGAAAAATCATGATAAATTGTTTCTTTTTCTTTTACTTGAATTTTATATTCCTGTTTTTTTTGTAAAATTCAATCAGTTTATTAAACAGAATTCTATGCACAAATACAAGTACAAATTTACTTAGAGTGCATGTAATACTTTCTCCTCCATGGAAAATAGCTTGACGAATAATGCTTAAAATTTCTACAATATAAGATAATTGTAAATGTCAAATGTAAATTTAGGCTGTAAAGATTTTTCTATATTTATCTTTCAATGATAAATAAGGTGAAGTTATTCCTATTACAAAAGCAAGTTTTAGATATGATATGATTGGTTTTAACTATAAAATATCTTAACATAAAATGGTCTATTTTCTTATATTCATTTTTAATAAATGTTGTAACATAATGTTTTTCATGATTTATAGATTTAAACCAATATCACCCATAAATAAATACACCTCTAACAATAAAAAGTTAATTTTCTTCTAACCAGATTTTTACTATTTCTAGTGGAACATTATACCAGTAATAGATATTATTTATTACCAAACTCTAACGTAATAAAATTCTCTAACCAGAAATAAAATTACATGAATATATATAAGGGAAGTATTCATTTATAGACTGCTATATATTCATTTTTTTTAACAATTTCAATGTGATATAGTTTGGTAATAAATAATGCCTAATAATGTCTTTTATTTTGAATAATGTTTCACTAGTAATAATAAAATCTTGACATGTTTGGTTTACTAGATAATCAACTTTTATAGTAGATGAATTATAAGAATGTACTTATTTATAGGTGATACAGTAAATTTTTAAATGTCGGGTAAGTAGAGTTAGACATCCTTTTGTTACTTCCTGAATTTTTACAAATTTTCAAACCAAATAAGGACATGTAGTGTGTAGTACAGCAGGTCCACAAATAAAATCCATTTCATATTAAAGGGACTGTAACTCAATTCCTACCACTATTAAGAAATATATTTGACTTCCCCTACAAATCTACAGTAAAAAGTAAATGAATTGAATTTTTTTTAATTCAATAGTTTATGAATAAAACATTTTTTTTCAAATTGAGCTTTTTTCCTTGAGGTTAATTTTTTCTTGCTTTTGCTACAAAGGTACACCATTTTTTTAAAGCACTGCTTTACACAGACTGGTGACTGAGCATTACTATACTATATTGTATGTTGTAAACATTCTTCCTCACCCTAGCCTTTCATTGTAAAATGGACTGTTCGTGATTATGAATAATTCCTGTTTTACTAACAACTTATGTATGCTGAATAAAGCCTAATTAAGGTTTCTCTTTTTCATGTTGTTTATTCATTACATTGTACTATACACCATAAGCCCATTTGATAACAAAGGGACTGCCCCTGCCACCACCACTAAGAAATATACTTTATTTCTGATGCAAATTTAGCCCAGTCAGCTGACTGCATCTCTGCAGAGGGTTAAAACCTCCTCCCAATGAGTATCATGGACATAACATTAAACCATCTGATGGTGAGACTCTAGTCTTGGAGATTTGAAGAATGTGGAGTACCACTTCATTGCCATAGCTCCCAGCTCCACTCTAACCCAGAGTAGTACCAACTGATAGGGTCCTATCTATGGGTCAAATAGAATAAACTGTGTGCAAACAAATAACTGATGTTAAATTGTGACTGTTATATAGTAATAAATGAAATCATTTAACTGTGTGCAAAGAAGAGCTCAGGCTTGTTTAAAAATGTTATCGACAAAATGTGTTTACAAATCATATATATATATTTAATATATATGTATAAACAGGATTTGGCATTAAATAACCTACAATGATTGATTGTTGAAAATTGTAAATTTGGCAGTTAATGTCTACTCAAATCTGATTGGCTGTTTTGAAGTTGTGCTGTTAGCCCCTGCCCCTACTATTATTTAAGTAAGACTTGCAAGGGTTTGCTCTCCTTTTTTTTTTCTTTTTTTTTTTCAGCACAAGCTGAAGCCTCTGTCTAGCTCTTTCCTTTTGCTTTGCGAGTTCTTGTTTATTTGCCTTCAACTTAACGCAATTTTTTCTTAAGCAAGGTTTGCTTAAGTAAAATAGGCCTATTAGTCTTAGGCTAAGCCTCTTTTTCTTACAGGGTTTTTATGGTTACTTGTTGAAACAATAAGCCTACTGCAGGCTATTTGTGGTTTTGGTATGATGTCCCCTTCAAAAGAAAGTTGAGTCTAAGGTCTGGAGGCGGTATTATTGGACTTTTTACCGACAAAAGAAGCTGTTAGCTCTGGTCAGAAAATGTGGTAAAAGCCTCCATAGGCTCAATAAGAAAATCCAAGTTGAAACAGAAAGATATTCATCAAAGAGGAGGAAGCAGTGGTCTATTCAAAGTTCACTTAAAGAATTAATAAACTTCATTTTCAACAAGTCTACACAGGAAACTAGAAGAACATAGTTTTCCAGGTTGATTCTACACAAGAAAATGCCAAGAAGAAGAATAAACCCTGAAAATTGGCTTCAAAATTAACTTTGACATAAAATACCAAAGAATGGTATTTTATCATTAACAAAAGTTAAACTGACAGTAGGTGGTTGACGGCATGGCTTTGAGTAAGTCAGTTGTATTTCTCTTTACCCTTCTTTTTTTTTTTTGGTTATAAGATTGTCATTACTTGAATGTATGCTATTTTTGTTACCTTATTCAATGTTTTCAACAAGCATAGGGAAAAATATGCAAAGCCAGATTTTGTAAAGTTTATTTTTCTTGAAATAAATTACTTTGTGGGAACCAATTTTGTTTTTAAGAAATATAGACAAACTTTTTTTTCAAGTAGCAAAAGTAAGCTTCTCTTCCCCCTTTTTTATCTCCTTTATTTTCATACTTTTCTCTCCCCCTTTGCCAGGCCTTACAGTTACTGCTAGATAATTTCTTGGGCTAGGCAGAGATAAAGTTTACTTTATTTCGGTAGTGTTGTACTTTATAGTGACTAACATTCAGATAAATTTGTTAACTTTTCAACTTACCATCTTTTTTGAATTGAGTACGATTTCTCATATTTTGCGTATTTAGTTTCTCATATGATATGCTATAAAACCCAACCAAACCAAACTGATGCGACTCTACTGTAAAATCAAAAATGAATTAGTGAAAAACTTCAGTTGTCATCTTTTTAGTTGTCAATTTTTTTAAATCTAAATTTTTCCTCTAAAGATCTGATGACTCAAAGTTCAGGGTCATTTAATTTTTTCTTCTTTTTTGATTTTATCAAAATAACATTTGTTTCTTATCATATTCTATCAAATATAGTCTATAGTACATAATCATAAATAGAAAAAAATAGTAACTTTAGTGTCATGAAGACAAGAAATAATTATATACTATTGTTCCAATTCAACCCATGACTTATTAGATCATTTTAATGTCATGCAATCATTTCTCAGGGTAATAAGGGTTGCTTACAGTGCCGGATTTACATATGGGTATGTATGGGCTGCAGGTAAGGGGTCCCAAAACTAGAGGGACACCCAATAAATTAAAAATGATAATAAAAATATAAGAATAGAAGAGATTTGTTTATTTTCTGATATAATGGGGTTTCTTTGAACTATTTTGACTTAGTTTAGAGTATTTAGGGCCTCTTAAAGCCTAAATCAGGCCCTGGTTGCTTGGCAGTAACATGATACAGATTTACTTCAGTTTACTTCAGAGTTTTTCAAAACTAGTTGCCAAAAAGGGCTAGAGAATATAAAGGGGCAACTCTTCTAGCTAGGGGTAGACCCAAGCTAGAAAGTTCAATCTCTCCTGTTATTTACTCATAGCTAGAGAGGAAATGGATTCATACCTTTCTGAAGAACATTAGGACAAACGTTCAAAAGATCAGATTACTTACATCCCAAAAAACAGTACATCAAGCTACAACCGGAAATGATGAAGCCTTATATGATCCTGACTGGCTGTTACAGCTTAGGAAAGGGAATAAATTTCATTTAACAACATTTACAGAACCCGTCTGTCAAAAGTAACTCTATTAAAATAGAGTGAATTATCTTCTGTAGCCTATCTCAGGCTAAAGAAGGACTTTACTTCCATGTCTATTTTTAATAGACAAACTTTATTTCTATGCAGCATAGCAGAGTGGTATACTTTTCCCTTTTTATAAACCAGCTCCAGAGTCAAATTTCAGAGTTCATTTTACGAAGCTCTCAGGAGCTCTCTGGACTTTGGTTCAGAGCGAGGCTCCGAAAAGGAACCAATGGCAGACTTGAGGCCATAAGGCCTCCGGTTTCGGCTGGGCCACCTTCGGGTGGGTGAGCTGCATTATTGACTCCTTTGGACAAGCTTGGCTCATCAGGTTCACATTGCACAAAGTGGGTCGATGAGCAACATAGACCAGAAGTGTTCGAGTCTCGGTTCGTACTCGACCTCCCCCTCCCTAATCCCAATTTTAATCAACCTTTGGGTCATTGACCATGTGTCAAGCCCTGTCTAGTGGGAGGCAGAGGCAAATAATGAGTTTGTTTTACGAAGCTCTCAGAGCGAGGCTCTTAAGGCTGAATCCTACTTCTCATGGTCGCATTCGCCTTGCATCACATAGATATGCGATAAAGGTCCTTTTAAGGACCACTAGAGGTCTCCTTCTGCAGGTTGGAGTATCTCTGACAGTTTTTACAGACTGGGAGGCAAACACGAAGAGGACTCTAAGACCACCCGGTCTTAACCAACTCAGTCGATTCCGCTCTCCATTCATTCACTTGGCTGCGCAGTGCTGAGGCATGGGGTTAGCCTTAGCTATCAGTTCCCTATCTGCGCAGCGCTAAGATACTACCAATCTTAACCACGGCCTTCTGGCCTGTTTGCTCAATAGTGCAGAGCCTTAGCCTCACTTCCCGATACATTTGCACAGCTAAGGTGCAGCAAAGCCTTAGCCACACTCCACAATACATCTGCACAGCTAGGGCATGGCAAAGCCCTAGCCTCACTGATTCACTCGCTCGACTTCGCATGTATTAAGGCATGGCAAACCTTAGCCATGATTATCCTGTCTGATCACTTGGTTAAGTCTTAGTCACCACACTCACTCGACTCTATGCGACCAAGCTGCAAACACCACATCGAAACACCCCTGGTTAATCCAATGTACTTCAAAAACCAGGACATCGATCTACCGACTTCGACCAACACCTGCTACTTTCATTGATCATCTAGCTGCCACTCTATGACTCCGACCAACATCAGCATTGAACATCTAGCTGCTTCTCTACGACTCCGACCAACATCAACTACTCGCATCGAACATCTAGCTGCCTCTCTACAACTTCGACCAACATCAGCTACTTGCATCGAACATGTAGCTGCTTCTCTACAACTCCGACCAGCATTAGCTACTCGCATTGATCGTCTAGCTGCTTCTCTACGACTTCGACCAACACCAGCTACTCGCTTTGAATATCTAGCTGCCTCTCTATGACTTCGACCATACCAGCTACTGACATCAACCATCTGGCTGACAACACCAACAACTATCCACGAACTTACATACATCCTTATAAACTCAACGAATAATTGTTGATATTGTTATACTGTTATCTCGCCTTTGTTTCCTTCATTATTCTTTTGGCTGTCATTACTCGCACACTTAACTAAAACAACTTGTGGGGTCAACGTGCTTATCAGCTCCGCAACAAGTAAACACCAACTGTCCCAGCCAGAATACATGTTATGGTGTTGCGGAGCCGATAAATATGTCGACCCGGCAAATGAGTTATGTGAATAAGGACAGCCAAAGCAATATGAAGGGACAGAGGCGAGGTAACGATAATTACAAATGACAATTTATTTCGTCGTATTTACAAGCGGGAATGTAAATGTCCGTGGCGGTTGTATGTGTTCACAGCTGGGCGTTCGACGAGGGTCGCTGGCGTAGGTCGAGTCGTTGAGTACAGCTAGATGTTGGATGCTGGTAAGCTGAGGTCGGTCGAGTCGTTGAGTTCAGCAAGATGGTCGGTGCTGGTCGTTGAGTACAGCTAGATGGTCAGTGCTGGTCATTGAGTACAGCTAGATGGTCGGTGCTGGTCGTTGAGTTCAGCTAGATGGTCGGTGCTGGTCGTTGAGTACAGCTAGATGGTCGGTGCTGGTCATTGAGTACAGCTAGATGGTTGATGCTGGTCGTTGAGTACAGCTAGATGGTCGATGCTGGTCGTTGAGTACAGCTAGGCAGTCGTCGCGGGCGGCTGAGGTCGGTTGCGGTTGGTAGATCGATATCCCCAGTTATGACGGTACGTTGGGTTAACCGGGGGTGTGTTGATCGGGTTGCTGACTCGTACTGCGGGTCGTAAGTGAGTCAGGTGTTGCAGCGGTAGAACAGTCCGTAACTGCGAGTCGTTACGTGGACTGCGTGGTACCTTGCAAGAGCGTCGAGGTCGGTAGATCGACATCCTCGGTTATGACGATATGTTGGATTAACCGGGGGGGGGGGTGTCGACCTGGTTTCTGGCTCGTACAGCGGGTCGTACGTGAGCCGGTTGTTGCAGTGGTAGAACAGTCCGTAACAGCGAGTCGTAACATGGACTGCGTTGTACCTTGCAAGAGTGTCGAGGTCGAGGAAAGGCTAGGGCCTTGCTGGGTCCCCTAGCCGTGCGGACGTAATCGGACGGGAACGAAAGCTTTGCCGTGTCAAAGCCGTGCGAACAATGGCTAGGGCTAGGTTCGCGCCAAAACCGTGCAGACGAGCGGACGAGAGCGAAGGCTTTGTCGGGTAAAAGCCGTGCGGGCGAGCGAACAAGAGCGAAGGCTTTGCTGTGTCAAAGCCATGCGAACGAGCGGACGAGAGCGAAGGCTTTGTCGGGTCCAAAGCCGTGCGGACAAGCGGACGAGAACGAAGGCTTTGTCGGGTCAAAGCCGTGCGGGCGAGCGGACGAGAGCGAAAGCTTTGCCGTGTCAAAGCCGTGCGAACAAGCGGACAGGCCATGAGGCCGAGGCTAAGATGGGCGTTATCTTAGCGCTGCACAGATAGTGAAGCCGTAGCTAAAGGCTGGACCGTGCCATTAGCGCTGCGCAGCTTATCGGACTATCGGAACGGAGTGAGAGTTAAGACCGGTTGGTCTTAGAATCCGTCTTCGTGTTTGCCGCCTGGCCATCTACTTCGACTGATCATTACTGACAAGTCAGAGATGCCCTGACCCGCAGACAGAGACCTCTTATGGTCCTAAAAAGGACCTTTGTGCATACCTATGTAGGTGGGAGAAAGGCAGGTCTACCACGAGAAGTGGGACCAACGCCGTAAGTTAAGGCGAATGCGACCGCACAGAATGCGGGATTCCTCCTTAATGAGCTTCGCCAGGAGCGCACCCTAGTATTTGTCGCTGCCTCCCACCAGACACGACTTGACACAAGGTCAAAAGCCCGAAGGCCAATTAAAGTGGGGATAAAGGGGAGGGGAAGGTCGGGAAGGAGCCGAGACTCGAACCCTGCTTATCAGTGCTGCTCATCGGCTCACTTAGTGCAATGTGAGCCTGATGAGGCAAGCGGTTTCACGAACCCAAATGTGGGTCCGGGCACGTATGCCAGTTAACGGCTTAAACTAGACGCTTGGTCTAGTGCCGTACAAGGGGGACAAAGGAGACAAAAATGCAGCTCGCCCACCCGAAGGTAGCCTAGTCGAAACTAGGTGCCTAATTAAAGGCCCCAAGTCTGCCATTGTTCCTTTTCCAGGGCCACGCTCCGGACCGAAGTCCAGAACAGGCCCCGGGGCACTCGCCGGGGAGCACGCCCTTTAAGCGTTGAAAAGGGCTTGCTGATATTTCGAAGGTGCTGTGACACACAGCTCCAGCCGCGTGGATATAAAATTCTTTGATAAAAAATGAGTGTAGCCGTAAAGTATTTTCCTAACTTGCTATAGGCTGGCGACGACTATTAGTTCAAGTCTTATCAGGTAATTTTTGGCTGAAGTGTTTTGTGAATGTTATTAATTTTAATTCTCCCTTTTTTTTTAGCTATAACAAAATGTCATGGTCGTTAGAAAGAAAAAGGGCTTAGTCAGTTCCAGTCGTACTCGGATATGATCGTCCTAACTCGGGCGTGTAACTTAATATGTTTAGGTTTATCAGCAGGTCGCGGCAAGGGTTTATCGGCCGGTCGCGGCAATGGTTAATGAGCTAGTCTAACAGACCATTGTTAATTAGTTTGATTCTCACTGGGTGTCCCATGCGACCTTACAACAAATTAAACTTGGAGAATTGAAATTAGGGTCATTGATTCCATTTTCATTAACTGTTACTTCCATAAAATTGATACTTTAATTGATGTTTAATGCCGGAATAATGATTAGATTCTATTTACCTGTTGTTTTTGGTTGGTTTGTTTTTAAAATTCAAATATCCTTTTAAGTAGATCACATGCAGTAATTATTAGGATACTAGGTACTTCTATGATCTACTTACAGTTGTCAAATCATAATTCTATAATCTAATGTTTAGAGTCAAGATAGAATATGACAGATTTAAAATTAGATAGAAATTGCACTTATAAGAGAGTAGTACCTATATTCATGGAAATCTAATTAAATATTACAAAAAATTCAAATCAAAATAATCATCTATAGATGATCATCGTAATTTGAATTTTTTATACCTCTATTTTTTGGCTGTTTTTTTTTTTTTTTTTTTTTTTTAATAGAAAGTATTAAATCTCATTTGGAAATATTTTTTGCGGTTTTCGTCTGTATATATAACCTTGGGATTTTCACAAGTTCAGATACTCAACTCTAATCTTTGAGCCCTTCGGGTAGTGTAATGGTTAGCAAGCTAAACTAGCAAACCTTCACAAATGAGTTCGAGTCTTATTGGGTGCCCCATTCATATAGCCTTGCGCCACATTTAAGCAAAAAGCTTTGTAAATTACTACTCTAATCTTAAGTTGACGTACCGATTAATATGTAAATAATCGCGGGCGAGAATTCCGTATTTTTATTAGAACTTGGAACTAAGTACAAAAATTAAAAAGTATTGAGATTAAACAATAAATTCCTTTAAAAAATACAACTATTTTTTTTTTAAATCCGCAATGAATGTTTCATTAAAATAAAATACATAATACTACCCACATAATAGGATAAAACAGGGGGAAATTACTCATAAGATATATGAATTATGCTGTCTTCCCACTTTAAACTGGCTTTATGTCACATATCAGAACTGTGATGAGTGATTAAATATCATGAATTATGCTATCCCAACACTTAATTGTTGCAAAAATAAAAAAGTCCTTATTTCAAATCTAAACCGGAATAAGTTTATGCATTATTTTAACCGTCATATAGAGTTACCTCCCCCTGATATACAAACAGCTAATCAGAATTTCTCTTTTGAATTCGAACGGATATTCAAATATGTTCCTTGTTAGGAGAGACGTAGAACTTTAATTGATATTACTTTTAAATCTTTGTTATCGTATTCGATTCATTATGGCTAAAAAGTTACCTAAAGCAGCTAAAGGATATAATCATGCTGTGGAATTTCCCTCTGGTGAAATAATCCGAAGTATTTCAACAAAAAAAGAATTTGAGCTTAATTCCGTCATCGGCGCAGGTGGATTTGGCTTGATTTATACAGCCAAACTCGTAGGCTCCAAGCTCTCATCAGATACATATGTTGTTAAAATTGAACCCCAAGACAATGGTCCACTATTCAACGAATCTCATGTCTTGCAGAGAATAGCTCGCCCGGAAATAATCGATGATTATATTAAGAATAAAAGAAAATCAAAACTGGTTCGTCCACTGGGCATCCCAACTTTGATTGGGAATGGCATACACGAGTACCAAGGTGGGAAATATCGTTTCATTGTATTGCCTCGTTTTGATGTAGATCTTCAGAAAGTCTTTGAAGACAATAACTATTATCTCGAAGAAAGAACTGTTTACGGTGTGGCTGTTCACTTGCTAGATGTCCTGGAGTATCTCGACTACCATGGATATGTACATTCCGATCTGAAAGCGGCTAATATCATGATCTGTCGTGGAGAACGCTCTACAGACGAACCATCTCTTTTTTTAATTGACTATGGATTAGCTTCCCGGTATATGTCGGGAGACTGTCACAAAGCGTACAAAGTTTTGAAGAAAAACGCCCACAACGGTACTCTGGAATACACCAGTATAGATGCTCATACAGGAGCTGATCCGTCCCGTCGTGGAGATTTGCAGACCCTTGGCTTTTGCCTCTGGGAATGGTTAGCTGGATCTCTACCCTGGAAACCCTACATGAAAAATAAGGAAAATGTAAAAGAGGAGAAGATAAAATGCCTGAATGACTTGAGTAATGTGCCTACCGATATTCTGAAAAAATACTTTAAATATGTTGGAGAATTAGAATACGACGACCAACCTGATTACGATTATTTGAGGAGTATCTTTTTAACTTACCTTAAGAAAACGCGTCATGTAAAACTCTATATTCCAACCCCTGACAAGATTCAACCTATGAGAACAATTCAAAATGTAGATTCGAATGACACTAAACCAAAGGCAAAAAAACGGGTGTGCCGCAGATAGAAACATATTTTTATGTCACCGTTGCGCCCTTTTCTTTCTTTCTCAGCATAATATTATTAAAAATAAGCACCATCAAAATTTCGCTTCTACATTCACTTTCGGACTAATACCCGTTGGAAACCCTATTATCCCCCAGCTATGAGTTAAATAGTATCACTGCTGTTCTTTAAAAAATCCACTAAGGTTAATATGCCACAACAAAGAAAGAAAACCAAAATAATTCGAATCAGTTGATTAACCTGTTTTATATATTAAAAGTAACGTTAACTCATATTTGTTGTTGTTAGTTATTTTGATTTTATGTTGAAAATAGTTTTTCTAGTCACTATTTTTTTTTCTTTCGTGGATTTCGTGCTGTGTGTGTGTTTTGTTTGCTTTTTATGATATTCAAATTTTGCGTAATTTTCAATGTAATCGATTAATAATCATTTACTTAGCTTAGTCTGGTACACTGCTAAGAGTATAGAGCACACAATGAGAATCGAACTTACGATGGCCTATCTATCGTTAACTATTGGTTATTTACTAATCTCTGCTTAGTTGTAACACAAGGTCGAATATATGAGGCACCCAGTGAGACTCAAACTCATTAATGATTTGTTAATCTAATTTGCAAGCTATTACAACATGTAAGACCCTTTTCTTTTTTTTTTCTTTAAGTAGGAACAAAATTTTGGTTTAAAATTTTACATTCGGCCTACTTCATTTCTTTCGTTTTATCTATTTTATTGTTATTTCAAATAAGGTATTGGATTATATATTTACAGTTTTATTCCATGAAAAATCTTAAATCCTTTGCTTTTCTTTTTTCCTCGAATTTGGTTATTTTTGTGGTATTTTGTTTTTCTATTTGACAATTGTGTATTTTCATTTCTATTTTTTTTTTTTTAATTATTCAAACATTCGTTTTAACTCTTAATGTTTCGTTTTTATAGTATTACTCATCTCCTCTTTTTCTTTGAACAAAAAAATATTTGTAATTACAAATGGTTCTTTGTGCAAAAATAAAACTAAAACTGTACTTTTTGACACGTTCCAGTGCATGATCCCACTCGTAACTGGGACCGTCTACTTGTTTGTAAATATTCTCATAGATATTAAATACCAAAAATTTCATATCGGATTTTTCTTTTTACCTTCGGAAAAATAATAAACAAAATTTTAAACTTTTTTTTTTTTTAAATTTTTTTATTGTGGTTTAATTTTCTAAGTAAAAATATTATATTCATTAAAATTGTAATAACTATCGGCTTTCAGTTAAATTTCGGTGAATTTTCTAATAAGAAAAATCGTGGAAATGATTTTTAAATCAATCAACCCCTTCTTTTGTTTATAAAATCTTGAATCATTGGATGCAAAAAGATTAACTTTTATGTGTCAATGTCCCTAACTACTGATGATAGATTTTTGTCTTTTTTTTTTTACTTTTTTTTTAACCGATGAAATTTTCTTGGCAATGAGTTGGATTACTGTAGCATAAAATGCTAGTCTACTGTATTAGTCACGTTCTGGTTCTAGATGAATGGTCTTGTCACAAATATCTTAAATTGTTTTATTCATTTTTTTTTTCTTAATTAAAACGATTTCAATTTTTTATTTACACTCAACTGCATATACATAATTAAATCTACTTCAGATCCTCTCACCCCATGAATATATTTATCCAGACCCCAACAGTGCTGGAATGCGATACAAGGTTGGTTTAATGTAGGGAACTCTCAGCAAAGCTCTAGGGGGCGGGGCTGAAAATATAGCTCAGCTCAGCTCCGTCGGCATTCCTTACTTCTTTCTTTTTGCGAGGGACCAGGTACTACCTGGTAGGGACGACCTCCTGAAGTTGAGCACTTTAATTTTTAAAAATATCTATTCTAAAAATGATTTATTTAATCCTATCAAAAAATGGAAGCCGCAAATAATTCAGTTGAATATCAAATTTAAAGAGCCATCAATTTCCTCCGAAATAAAACCTTAAAATTATCAAAGAAAAAGGCTCTCATGACTTTTAACAGTACCCCCCCCCAGTTAGCACAAATCATTAAGAATCACTGGAAACAGGGCACCTCGGGTGGTGTAATGGTTAGCATGTTATACTAGCAAACCTACACGAGTGAGTTCGATTCTCATTGGGTGCCCCATTCATGCGGCCTTGTGCTACATTTAAGCAAAAAGCTTAGTAAATTAAAGAATCACTGGAAACATCCTTAATTTAAAACCTGATAAAGAGATGATATTTTCTTAGTGTATGTATTTACCTAACCCCTCCACCATTACAAGGTCATTTTTAAGCAGTTTTCTTTCTCCTAGACTGGTTCCCATACTAGAGTTAAAGCCCAGTCTGATCTACTATTTACTCATAGTTAAATTCATACCTTTTTTGAAAGTAGCATGAAGCATCTAGGATTTGAACTCAGGTTACCAGGTCTATTTCTTACAAAAGCAAGGACTGCTGTCTGATAAAATATAACAGGATTTCTTCCAAGTTGTGGTTGTGTCCATACTACTGTATGGATGCACTACATGGTTACTTTCAAAATGCATAGAGAAAAAGCTCAATGGGAAACTACACAAGACTGCTACAAACTATTTGGAACAAATCCTGGAAGCAACACCCTTAAAACAGCAGCTACATGGCCACTTACCTCCCTTCTCAAAAATCATCCAAGTCAGACAAACAACATATGGGATACTGCTGGAGAAATAAGGACAAACTTATTGGTGACATTCTTGTATGGACCCCTACACATGGACATGCCGCTATTGGCCAACCAGCAAGAACTGATTTACATCATCTCTGTGCAGACACAGGATGTAGCTTGGATGATCTGCCAGGAGGGATGGATGGAGAGAGAAAGAGAGAGTCAGTGAAATCTGTGCTATCAGCATGACTTCATGATGATTATAGACCTAAGAATATTAGGAAATAACAATCTTAAATATTCAAAACAAATTTGCAATTAATACTAATAAAATTTTACCAACTATGTAATGTTCTAATTCACTTACTACTGCCATAACCAATAAAACTTAAAATCTATCATGAATCAAATAGCAAAAACATTTACTTTTCAGAATGCATACCTTGTTCCAAACAATATATAGGGAAATCACAATGTCCTTTCAACATTAGCATAAATAACTAGAATAATATCAAACCATGGTAAATTACTTCTGGTTGCAAGGCCAGCTTTAGGAGGTGTAGTTTCCAATTGGAAATGCATATATTGCAATGTCTTGTTGTGTATTTGATAAGTCAAAAGTAGATTGCCCTCTAGTGTAGGCCCAATTGGGAGCAGGCTGACTCTTCCTGGTTGAACATTTCCACCTCACAGACTGCAACTATAACAGAAATATGAAATCCACTATGACAAAGAGGATTGAAAACATGTCTAATATCTCATCAATATTAGAAACCCACAAGTAAGCAAGTTAAACTCCAGTCACATTACTATATTGACTTTCAGACTAATGCCCTTGGAAAAAGTGTGAGCTCTTTTACCCACCCACCCCCAATATGGGTTAAATAGTACCACTGCTGTTCTTCTACAAGGATGGCTTTGGCATTAAATAACTTGTGCAAGTTATGTTATTAAAACAAAAAAAAAAAAAAACTAAACACCAAAAAGGACTTAAATTAAACCACTCAAAAACATTTTCATTTTCAAAAAAAACTATCATCATAATCTCATTAATTTTTATAGGCTGATTTTTCTACTTAACATATTTTTAAAAAATTAATTATTTTCAAATTTGAAACTATTTTAAAACGATAACCAAGCTTCTCACTGAATAAAATGTTGAAACACAGATGTTCACAATGTTAATCATTCTTGAAATATATTCTTCGAGTAAACACTCCCTAATGATGGCTTAAGGCTGAAATTAATCAGGATTGATAAACCTGATTTACCAATGTTTGTGTTGATTTGATTTGATTTTTCATATGCACATAGAGGTACAGTACTATTCATAAGTACAATAAACTATCAGTATCAGATCACAGTGGAACATCACTAGATTTTAAAATTTTATAAAATGTCTTTTATCAAAAGTTTGCAGGAATAAATTTTAATTCATCAAACCCCATTTATGGCTTAAGAAAAATATCTTCACTAACAAAATGAAAACTTCAAACAAGATATCTAAATTTACTGCTATACATTTTAGAAATACCATGGAATTAACCCTTAAAATCTTCTTTTTTTTTTCATTTATATATATATATATATATAGTACTCATGGTTACTATTGTAGAAAATGGACATGGCAACCCAAGTTCAAATCTTGAACAAGGCTGTATTCCTCCACATAGTGCTTATACCCTTGGGAAAGATATGAATCCAATTATTTACCCTCCAGTTATGGGTAAATAGTAGAGCAGACTGGGTTCTTTAACTTTCGTATGGTAACCAGTTGAAGTGAAGAAAAACTTTGCATTAAAATCTACTAAACTCCACTTACTTGTGTAGAAGGGTTGGATAAATTATGTGTAGATATATATATATATAGTTGTTGTTGGCGACCGTAGTCGACGGTGACCTGAAGGCTCCCTTTTCAATAGCTACTACACCAAGGTGTAGGGGAAGGGCACTATTCCTTTCCCTGGATTGCTCCACTTACCCTTGATCCATACATTATAATGCTAAGTGTTAAGCAAGGTGGCATCAAGTACCATTTTCTTTTGAGTCTTTGGTATGACTCAACCTGGGATTGAACCCCAGTCTCCCAGGCCATTGGTAAACACTCTAACCAGTAGGCCAATGGACCAGTAATCTTAATCTTGATCTTTTGCATGTGTGTGTAAAGAGAGAGATTATTTGCTAGATAGATGCATATATGTATATTTTATGCACAATACTTTTTGTAGCAACACTTTTTATTTGATGATTTGACAATTTTTTTTTTTTAATTTTATCTGTTTGTTTTCCAGGTTCAATACAAATTTTATTGAAACACTTTAAGATTTCTAATAAATAAAATAGGATTGAATAATGAAGTCATAATAAAAAATAAAAATGATGTATTCAATCTAATTCAGTAAAAAATATTATTGAACAAAGAACATTAAATCATGTTTTTAACTATCCTTACAAATTCAGCTAGTTGTTCATATATTTTGAAAAGTTTATAAAAAAATTACAAAAAATGTATTTCCTTCAGTTGAAGAGAAATTTTCGAATGACTGAACAAGTAGAACATGAATCATTCATGTTCTGAAGCAATCTGTGAACTGGACAACTTTAAAACTATCAGATTTAATAAACTCTATTAGATAAGACTCCAAAATGATTTTAAAGGATTGGTTTAGGATATTGAAAAAATTTTTCCAAATATGCTTTAGCTGGATAGATAACAAAAAATTATTTCAAAAGTTCTTCAAATTATCCAAAAAGTATTCCCATTTAATATATGAAGAATAAAAAATAATATTGCTGTTAAACCAAGACAATGAAGGTACAAGGACAGTGACTAAGAAAAATGAAATTAAAATATTTTCAGGAAATTTTTTTAGATATTCTAAAAAATATAAATTTTGTTTTTCCAAATTCTTTAAAATGAATGTTAAAATTTTTCATCTTTTATCATATTTAACCACTCACTGGTCTCATAACCTGGTTTGGTCATGAGGGAACAACTTATGTAGCATGTTTTGGCAAGAATAGCCTGGCAGAGCCCATTCCTCACAAGGTTTACAAATGGTTTGAATTCTAGACCAGTTGCCATGACGAGATTAAAGAGTCCAGTCTGCCCTATTATTTACCCATAGCTGGAGGGAGAATAGTTGGATTCATATCTTTTTTAAGGGTATGAGCACTATGCAAAATGCAAACAACTTTGTTCAGGATTTGAACTCAGCCAAATTTATTTTCTATGACAATAACTGTTATGCCACAAGTGCCTCTATGTTGGTTTTGAAAAATTGTTAGAAATAAATTTCATCTTTTATCATATTCAATTAATAAATTTTTAATACCCAAATAATTGAAATTTAGTATTTTTGTGCTCTGACATATTTTAATGCTGAAATAAGATATATTTTGATAATTGAATAATGAAATTTAAGATGCTGACTGAAAATTGCCTCTCATACTTAGCCCAATCAGCTGGGGCTGTAGAATATACCAAATGCATCTCTGCATTGACATTTAAACTGAGTCCAAATAAATCACTTATGCTAAATTGAACTGCTTGAAATAGAACTGTTTCACCATTTAACTGTGTGTAAACAAGTGATTGATGTTTAATTGAATTGTTAGTGATACATAGCAATAACTGGAACTATTTAACTTTGTTGACTTATGCTAAAATGAATTGTTAGAAATAGAATTTTTTGATCATTTAACTTTTTGAATCTACAAAATGTATTTACAAATCATATATTCAATATACATGCAAAAATAGGATTTGGCATTAAATAATCAATAATGGTTGATATGCCATAAAACCAAACCAAACCAAAGTCTCTTATATTCATAAAGGTTATAGAAATTGATTGCCTAACATTGCAGAGGCTTTTAGGGAAAGTTTTTTTCATTTAACAATTCAATGCCATTTTCATTAAAAAAAACACTATACAGATGTGTAACACTCAAAACCACAAAATGTGAATAAATATGTCTTGTTATATTGATTGCAATAAAATTCACTTCTTAAGTAATGTTCCTTTTTTTTGACTCTCAAAACCAAGGGATTAAAAGTAAATTGTTTATTCAAATATTTATGAGTAGTACTCTATTTTTTTTTTACAAACTAAGTCAGTAATTTACAAGCACCATTCAACACCTAATGGGTAGAGTGTTTACCAATGATCAGGGAGACCGGGTTTCAATCCTAGGTCGAGTCATACCAATGACTCAAAAGAAAATGGTACTTGATGCCGCCTTGCATTATAAGGTACGGATCAAGAGTAAAATGGACCAATCCAGGGAATGGAGTAGCACCCTTCCCTATGCTTTGGTCTAGTAGCTAATGAAAAGGGAGCCTTCAGGTCACCCTTGACTACAGCCGCCAACTTTACTTATTTCGCTTTCAAAATCTTGGAATTAACTGAATGTTAATGACATTGAGAAGATCTGGATCTTTTCAGTCAGATCATTCATTCATCTAAATTAACCGTATGTTTTGAACAGACATTCTGTTAAGTGTATGATATCTGGTAACTAGTCTGCATGATCCAATGATTTTTGTTTTGTTATAAAGGGATTTATAAATGCAAACTAGCAAATTCACCTCCTGTTGACCCTGCCAAAAATTTCATTCATCTCCAGGGATCTATATGGACCACTTGGTCTAGATAAAGAAATTTTACAAATAAAAACCTGAGTAATCATAACCTTAAAAACAAAAAAATTAGTTTATCATCTCAGATATCTTCTGATCTATCTTTATATATATAATTTTTTAATTTTGTGATAATTTCTTTGGATAATTTTTACCAAATTTCCAATTTTGATGCTAAAAGGCTACAAGTGTGAAATTTTTTTTTTTCATTTTTGAGTCAACTCTGCAGAAAATCTTGGATTCCCCTCATTAACGTTTTGTGTTTTTTGCATTTATTTTTTTTATGGTTGTTATATAGTGTCATGGACCCAGTATATGTGTATGTGTCGATCCCACAAGTAGGTTGTTTAGGCATTGCTTGATTGATTGCTGATTGGCAAAGAACTGTGTGATTGATGTCCTGGTTTATTCAGTAATTCGTTTAACCAGGGGTGTCAATGTGGTTTTAAGTGTTAATGCTAGTCCAAGCAGTGAGTCACTCATAGACTAGATGCTGCAGATCCTGGAGCTTGGTTGTGCAGGAATGACCACTAGGTTAAGCTAGAGCTGGTTTTCAGTTAGTGCTGGCTGCTGCATCATCATATCATAAGGAGCTGGTCTGCAGGTGCAGGAATTGCTGCTAGTGAAGCTGGAGCTGTCTGACATAGAACTCAGCCGTCAGCTGCTGTATCTCATCTACTCAGGCAATTTTCGTCGAAATAAAATCACCTGCCTCCCTTTGTTGAGCTGAAGGAACCACCAATATTTGCCACGTTGTGAATTTTTTTGATCCAAACAGCGGTGTTCTAGTTCCCTCTGAATGGTCCAATTGTGGGAGTTGATTAGGCTGGGCTCCATGCCAAAAGCAATTGCTATTTATGAAGAAAATATTTCTTGTCGCAACCACAAGAACACAAAAAGAGATAAGCAACACTTTCGATTCTTGTATAATAAAACTTTTTTTAAGGCTATTGTCTTTATCTCGCCACAAAAGAAATTATACAAATGTGTAGGGTACAAAAAAGGTTACACGAGGTTCACTTGTTCGGTCAGAAAGTGACAGAGAGGGAAAAAGAATCAGACGGTATAAGGGAGACAACTACGGATCTTTGTTACAGATACATTAACTTAAAGGTTTGTTTTCTCGGCTTTGTTGACAAAATTATCTGGATTCGCAAAGATTCTATTTCCATTTCTTGGTTCTGATTGGACCAGCAAGATTTACAAAATCATTTTCGCAGCATTCGGCATTTCTTTCTGACCACTCAAAATGTCTGTCTTCTCTCTGGACTCTGCAGTTCTTTTCTGTTAAAAAATGTCTACTTCTGACGAAAAATGTTGGTCTCTCTTTAACCGCAGCTTCGAACTGACTCTCAATCTCTCTACTGACTGCTTATATAGAGTAAGGCAGAGTATCGAGAACTTTTGGCCCTGTTTATGAATAATAATATCGCTTCGACCACAATGCATTCTCTTATAATCTTTGAAATTCCGCAGGTGACTGCTTTTCAAGTGGTACTAAAATTGAATTTGGATTCCCCGCTGAGTTTTCCTCAGTCAGAGACCACTTGAGTTGGGCAAAACCTACTTATCTTGTCTCGGACCTTGGGTCTGCATTTCATCCTTAGACCACCCAAAATTCCATTCACTATTTATCATAGGATTTAATCAATGAACCCATCCATCCACTACCCCAAACCATCACCTTAATTAACTAACAAACTCAATCCCGGAAATGTTATTCCAAAAGGAAAGAAAAAATAAAAATAAAAATAAAATAGGAAATTCCTTTTCCCATTCTCTGTATTAAACAAAAAAATTATTTCTAGAATTACCCTTCTATCCATTTAATTAGTAAATTCATTCCAATCCCTTAGAACCATTAATTAATAAATCCACCTGTGGGGCTCTCTCTCTGTCACAGCTGGTCTGCAGGTGCTGGTAGCTGGAAGATTCAGTGAGGAGACCAAGAGTGATCTCAAAAGACTTTCTGAAGTTAGCTCTTAGAAGAGCTGTTGAGGATGGTGAGACTTTGACTTTTGGAGATTAGGCCTGAGAAGAGCTGTTTGAATTAGAAAAATAAAAGGCTGTGATTGGTCTGATTGACTGTGCTGGATCCACGGCTGTGGTTGGTTAGATTCCATGACATCTACTTCGGTTAGTGGTAAGGACGCAGACCCCATATTTGACAGCTGTTATCTCTGAAAGGCTAATAGAATTAACTCCTTTTGAAAAATAGTTCAGTTGTTCATAACAGAAGCTCACTCATGACATATGTATGATGTTTTGTTGTGGGGTATGTTTCTGAATAATGTTGCTCCCACAATTTATGGTGGCTCAATATTGAAAAGCAAATGATGTAAATGACGCAGACAAAAGAACATTCAAAACAAAGCAATACAAACAAAAATGAATTCATATACAAGTACATAAAAAGGAAACATTACAAAACATTACAAATATTCTAACATAGTTTGTTAAATATTCCTCTGTATGTGTTGATGCATGTGTGTATGTAACTAACATGAATATTATGGTGAAAGACTAAATATTAAAAGTGTCCTGTAGACTATAAATGTATGTTGACTAAGTATTTCATGCGAGGTATCAATACACAGAAATATAGGAGAACGTGTTTTCTCCCATGTTGATCATTTGTCTCTTTTGAGATTTGACGAAATATCTGAGGCTATATTTGAGACTGGAACAAGTCTAGCCAAAAAGGTAGAACAGGAAAGAAAAAGGTCGCAAAGTATATATGCACCCATGTCACACGTATTGAGCTGTGTTTCACTAGCTGGCAAAGCCAAGCTGTCTCTGGAAATTAAAATGTAAGAGAATGAGTTATTGGAAGTCGAGAGTATATATAGCTAATCCTTGTCATGTGATCAGCTCTAAACACACTGTTTATTTTGCGCGGGATAAAATCAACGGTATGAACGTAGTTGGGAGCATAAATCATGTAACTTTCCTGACCAATAGGTTCTCGAGACTAATTAGTTTACTGACGTCCACCATCTTTGTTTCGGGGACAAGTGAATCAGTATCCTATTTTCTAGAATTTTCTTGAATCACGGCCATTTTAAAAATATAGGAGTGTAAATCCTATATAGTTGTCTGATGTCACGGGTGACTCAGTGTTTTTTTCTAAACTGGATATTTTGGCTATGATAATAGCGTCAAATTCACATGGTACCTTTGAATAATATTAACTTGAAAAAAACCCTCTTTTGGGGATTTAGAATATGTTGAATGTATATTCCAGATTTTTATTCTGTTGATTAAAATTTTATGAAAGTAAATGTGATAATTTGAATATTCTATAAATTTAAAATCCTATATATTTATATGAAAAGTAAATTTTTGTCCTTAGCAAATGACCTTTAACAAAGAAAAGATTTTCTTTTGAATACTAAGAATTTTAAAGTAGTAAAAATAAATGTTTTTTTTCAATCATAATTTTTCAGACATTTTCACTAAAAATGCCAAAGATACTGATACTTACATTTTCTCCATTATCATTACTTCATTTATTCTTGAATTATGTTTCTTTGTAAATTTTTTCAAATAATTATCATTTCATTCGGTTAGTGCCTAACTCTGGAAATAGTTTCTATACTACAATCAAATTTTATTATTCAAAAATTAAATTTGTTCATATCTTGAAATTTTTAAATCTTCATTTAATGTAAACTTGTTAATCAATGAAAATTAATTTTGTTCAAGGGAATCATTATGCATTGATTTTGGTTCTTTGGAAGACAAGAATTCATTCGGTTCTTGGAACTATCCTTCCTTGATCCAAAGTTTTTGGAACTGTTCTAAGTTTCCTTATAACTACTGTAATTAAACCTTTCCAAAAACTATTTGTTACATTTTTAATGTACAAATAAATGGAAAAACAAAAGCAAAACACTGAATAACAAAGCAGACCTAGATGTTTGAAAAAAAGCAGGGTAGAGAATGCTTCAACCCTAGCTCAAGTTGTACACAACCAAAATATCTCCTGTGTTCACTCTCTGGGTATCATTATTGCTCACTCATTTCCAGTCAGTCATTTCCACAACACACTGTAACAGGAAGTAACTGTTCCCTACTGATCAAAGAAGAGCAACTCTATATTTTTGTTAGGGCTGACCTAACACCTTCTTTTTTGAGTAATTAACAATAGAAAGCACACTTGGGGTTAATTTGTAGGTGCTTCACTTTTGTGTGATTTTGCTTTGGCCAGTTCTGCTCTAGGAGTAGAGCTAAGTCCTGCTCTACTCCCATTCGCATTTGTCTTCACAGGAGGTGATGTATCCATTAGCAAGTCCAATGGAATGGTTGGCATGTTGTCAATTATGTATTCCTGGCATATCTCAGACATAACTGATTTTTATGCAATGCCCAGAATTGCTTTCCAACTTAAACATTATAGACAAACTGTCCTTTTCTTGTGTGGATGGTACCTGGTGGCCAGTTTGGCTGTCAAGTTTCTCACAAACACTTGTGTGCCTACTGAAAATGTTTGTCCTTTATTTTGGCAACTGTCTTGCCTTTGTTGTTTTTGTGGACGTAAAGTATCCAGTGTGGTAGGAGCTTTCATCTCATGAGTGCCTCTGCTGATGACATACTGTTCTTTACTGCTCCATTTATTGTTGTCTGATATGAGACAAGAAATGCTTGCTGTATCTCCTCTGTTGTTGTTCCCACCCCCTTTTCTTTTAAACGTGTCCAAAAAATGTTTTGCTTGGCCATTGGATTGTGGATGGTAGGGTGGTGATCAAATGTGTTATGCAACTTGACCTGAAAAAATGAGAGAACAACCCCAATGTGAATTGTGTTCCATTGTCTGAGACTAATGTCACAGGCTGGCCATATTGACTGAATAGCCATCTAAGAACGATAATGATTGAATGGGTATCTGTATTTTTCATCAGAAATATCTCTGGCCATTTGGAATGGGCATCCACAACTACCAGGAAACTCAGGCCATTGATAGGGGCAGCAAAATCTACATGTACCTGGGACCGTGGTTGCTCTGGATATGTCCAGCATGAGTCTACATAGATTTTTCTGTGCTTTTGCAAGGGACATAACTCTTGACTGTCTTTTCGGTGTCCACATTGGGCCAGTATACTACACTTGCGGGCTATGGCTTTCATCCAATAGATGCTAGGATATCCTGAATGTAGCTGTTTGAAGACAGCTTTCCTGAGCTTTGTGGGAACCACAACACTATCAGCAAACATCTGACACTCATCAATGACGGACAGAGAATCACTACACCGCTTAAATTGTTGTAGGTCTCCCTTGAGATCAGGAGGTCATGAATGTCTGAGAAACTTGCTAACTTTTTGTATCATTGTATCCCATTATGTTTCTCATTTGATTTCCTCCTTTGTCACCAGAACTGTTCAGATACAATTGGCAAGTGTGCACTGGAAATCATCGTCAATGCTAATGGCAGCAATGACATTATAATCATCTGGACTGATTGTGAACTGATAAGTTGTAACAGCCTGATCAAATTCTGTAGTCCTGCAGTACTGTCTCTCACAATCATACTCCAATAAGATGATTGTCCAGCATTGTAGTCAACAAGCTGACTACACTGGAATTTCTTTTTTTGAGCCAAATATTGAAAATAATGGTCTTTCAGGAGTGTGAAGCAGTCCCTGAATAGCAGGAGTGTGAAGCAGGTCTTTCAGGAGTGTGAAGCAGTCCCTGAATAGCATCTTGTGAAATTTCTTCACAGCAAAAATCAGCACAAGTGCTATTTGATGTGTGTAGTTACATATGAGTCAGAATATTGTGTTGACATTCAAAGGGTTTCTTTTTTTTAAGCTATTAAAAAAAAAATTGAACAAACTTAAACTTTTTTTGCTTGTGGAATAGATATTAAATGAAGTAAGAAAAAGGTAGTCTTCTGATTATCATTGTTTATTATTCCAGATTTTTACACATTTCATCTTTGTCTACATTTTTCTATTCTATCCAAGAGTGATTTATTTCAAGTAATCTTTGACAGTAGACTTTTCAAGATGCTTTTTTTTTTATTATACATTGATTTACTCAGATTAGTATCCTCATCTTAATGGTTATAGTCACAACCTTTTAGCTGTAACCTTCTTCAGGCATTTACCATAGTTGGTAGACTTCTAGGAATTTTAAACATAACTTTTATTCAATCCACAAGGATAGATTGTTCATATACTACTGTGCATGCTAGAAGATATCTTGATTCAGTTTAATTCTTCCTTTTTTTACTGAAAGTGTAACAATAGCAAAAGAAAAACTCATGTTTTCAATGTGCCAAAGTTATCTGATAAATAAAGGAATATGGTAAAGCACTTATGTATAAAATATATCAGTTATTAAGGATATTTTATCAAGATTATCATATATAATAATTCATACTCTCGAATTGTTTCACTGTCTATCATTTCTTCTGTGCTCTATCTTATTATTAGATACCTTGACAAAATCTTTTGTCAGTAGCATGTCACAATAGTTGTCCATGAAGAAAGCAGGTGAGCAATCACTTGAGTAAACTCTTCTTCCTTCACTATGTTAAAACAGCAAGCTATTATTAATTAAATTTGACAGGAGCCAATAAAATAAACATTTTATTAAAATTAATATTTGTGTTAATATTAAAATACTAGATTGAATGTTAAAGATGCTTTTTAACTGATCATCACTCCCTAAAAAACCATTTACTGAATAGTAAGTGATTTAATTTGATGGGTTTAAGAAATTTTTATTAATGTTTTCTCTACTTAACAACAGTTGTAAAATAAATTATTCTGGATTACCATAATTACTCACATATAATGCACATTTATGTATAATACTTGTCCCTAACTTTGGGCTACAAAATTCTGGAAAAAACATTTCCTGTATAATACATACTGACTTTTTAGAATTTGTAACAGCTAAATTTAACATTTGATAAACTTGTTATCTGGTAAATATCAATTAAAAATAAGAATTTATAATTATAAAATCCATAGTATATTTTATACATTATATCTTAATATATTATAAAATCTGTAATACATTTTATATCTTGTATTTACCCAAAATTTCCATCTCTCTTACATGTACATGCTTGGGGTTTTTCAAACCAAGCAAAAACATTTCTTCACATACAATCTTTATGTACTCTTTTTTGAATTTCATATCATTCTAGTATTCATTCTATTTAGTTTGTGCAGACAATAAAATATGTAGTTGCTAATTCATCATGAATTGTTCTTGCAAACAATATTTAACCAACCACCTATCCTCTATAATTCTTTCTCTTATTCAGGAAGTTAGACCAGTTACTCATTTTTTTATTCCATAAATAGATTGGATATTTTCTCTGCAATAGTCAAATAGTCCTACTGTGTATTTATTTTTAGAAAAAAAAGTCAGCAGTTTTTAAAAAGGAAATTCTATGGTATTTCTTTTGTTGATTTTTTTTTAAATTCTAATAAAGTAACAAATTTTAGCTTGATGTTATGTACACCCAAGAAGAAAATTCCATTTACTCAAGTTTGGAATTATATTCAACTTAAAAAAAATGAAATAAAAAAAACAAAATAAACTTATTTTTATTTATTTTTTTATTGAAGAATATCTCTTTCTCATTTTTTAAGTACAGACTTTCACGTGTATCATTCTCAGGATAGGTCCTTTTAGAGCCAGTAATGTTTCTTTCATTAAGATATTATCAGGACAAAATGAATAGCAATACAGCTATTCAAATTGAACAATTTTTTGATTACTGACTTTATCATGGACTTTTAAAAAATCCATTTCTTTGATTACTTCTTGGAGGATTATTTTAACTTCATTTTTGCATTCTTTTTTGGTACAAATCCTTCAATGGTGTATCTTCATCAGTTGTTTTTTTAACATAGATCTGTAAATGATCTTTAGACCTACCTGATATATTGATGGTTTACTATTCAATATTCTATAGTTACACAGTAGTTGCAGGGTGGGCAGTAGTTGATTTTGATGTGCTTGAAACACTAGCTGTCTGTGATACTTCAACTGTAGTTGTTGCTTGAGTTGGAGTTGTGACTATAGTTGAAGTTGGAGCTTCAGTTGAAGTTGGGACTTCAGTTGAAGTTGGGACTTCAGTTGAAGTTGGGGCTGCAGTTGAAGTTGGGGCTGCAGTTGAAGTTGGGGTTGCAGTTGGAGTTTGGGCTGCAGTTGGAGTTGTGACTACAGTTGGTGTTGTGACTGCAGTTGGTGTTGTGACTCCAGTTGGTGTTGTGACTGCAGTTGGTGTTGTGACTCCAGTTGGTGTTGTGACTCCAGTTGGAGTTGTGACTGCAGTTGGTGTTGTGACTCCAGTTGGAGTTGTGGCTTCAGTTGGAGTTGTGGCTGCAGTTGGTACAGTCCCAGTGGGTGTTGGTGTTATTGGACGAATTGGCAAGTACATAAATGGAATAAACAAAACTGGAACATCCTTGAAGGACTCAGTGATAGTTGGACGAATTATAAGAATATCAGCCTGAAAAGATATTAATGTTACAAATTAAAAATATGTATAGAATAGGTTTGGTTTGTTGGGTTTTATGGCATATCAACTACAGTTGGTTATTTAATGCCAAATCCATTTTTATGTAAATAATCAGTTCTATTTCAAACAATTCAGTTTAGCATGAGTACACAGTTTAATTGTCAAAAACATTTCTATTTCAAACTATTCAAGCAGTTATATATAACAATTCAGTTTAGTGTAAGTACAGTTTCAATGTCAAAAATAGTTCAATTTAAAACAATTCAGTTTAGCATAAGCACACAGTTTAAATGTAAGTACAGTTTAATTGTAAAAAACATTTCTATTAAGAGCTATATAGTTTAGTCAAGCAGTTCTAATTCAGCTAATTCAGTTTAGTAAAAGTACAGATTTTGTTTACACACAGTTACATGTCAGAACAGTTCTATGTTAAACAATTCAGTTTAGTGTAAATACAGTTTCAATGTCAAAAAAACAGTTCTATTTGAAATAATTCAGTTTAGCATAAGCACGCAGTTCAAATGTAAACATGGTTCAATTGTCAAAAAAATATTTCTATTTCAAGATATTCAGTTTACCATAAGTATGCCATTAGTTCTATTTAACCCATAGATAGGGCCCTATCAAGTGCTACCACGCCGGGCAAGAGTGGACCTGGGAGCAATGGCAATGAAGGGGTGCTCTGTATTCCCCAAGGCCCCAGCATTACTGGGACCTCACCATCAGACTGTTTAGTGACATATCCAGGACACTCGTTGGGTGGGTGGGGTCTTACCCCTCTGCAGAGGTGCAGTCAGTGTATTCTACAGCCCCAGCCAACTGGGCAATACACAGAGTTAAATGTCAAAACAGTTTTATTTTAGATAATTAAGTTTAGCATAAGTACACAGTTTAGACGTCAAAACAGTTCTATTTTGAGCAATTCCGTTCAGCATTAGTACACAGTTTTAATGTCAAAACAGTTCTATTTTAAACAATCCAGTTTAGCATAAATACGCAGTTTAAATGTATAAAAACAGTAAACACCAACCACCATTTAGTTCTATTTAACCCATAGATAGGGCCCTATCAGGTGCCACCACTCCGGGCCAGAGTGGACCTGGGAGCGATGGCAATAAAGGAGTACTCCACATTCCCCAAAGCTCCAGCATTGCTAGAACCTCACCATCAGATTGTTTAGTGTCATATTCAGGACACTTGTGGGGGGCGGGGGGCTTACCCCTCTGTAGAGAAGCAGTTGGTGTATTCTACAGCCCCAGCCGAATGGGCAATCTATAGAATAATACTGATAACAAATATCTGAGAATTGAATGAATTTATCCTTATATTAATATATCAAATGAGTTTGTACTTAATATTTATCCAAACCTGTAGAATTAGACAGGAATTTTTACTATGTGTATTTGTCAGAGCATATTTTTTAAGCTAGAGTGTTTCAAAGCCATCAAAGCAATGTTATATTTTGAGAGATATTTTAGAATGTTGCTATCTAAAGAAATTTCAAAAATTAAAACTAATACTAATAAAAATAAACTAATACAAATAAAAATACTAATACAAATAATACAAACTAATACAAATAAAAATACTAATACTAATAAAAATAAACTAATACAAAGCTAAATGAGTTAATGATAGTATAATGTTTCCAGAATAAAATTAAGACAGTGATTAAAAATAATAAACCTTAAAAATATTTGAAATAAAATGACACAGAAACAGTAATAAATAGGCTGAGATATTATACAAATGTTTATACAATATCACCTATGAATAAGAACATCTTTATACAATCAAAATGGATATTATTAGGTATTATTTACCATCAAACTCAACAGCTTTTAAACTATGTAATCAAAAATATAAATATGTTGCAGTCCCAAAATGACTACACTGTTATATATATATTTATGCAATTTTATTCTTGTTATTCTTGTTGATTTTAGAAGATGTTATTTCTTCATGCATTCATGTTTTCTCTCAAATGTTTATTCTGCTTTTTCATTCAACAGATAAAAGGAATTAGAATCTGTAGATTTTTTTTTACAAAATTAATTCGATTTTGTAGAAAAGTCTCTCAAATTTGATTCATCATGTATAAAACAGTTTTGCTTTGAAAAATACCAACCATTAAGTTTTAACAACCAATTAATATTAGTCAGTTTTAGTTAATGTAATGATGGGGTGATAATTATAATATCCTTTGGCAAGTTTATGTAATGTTAAGCAACCATTTTTAATCACACTATTTGTTCAAATTTTATAAATGATTCTCCAATTGTTTGTCCAGTTTTCAACCAAATCTCAGTTGTATCCTCTGTATTTTATTGATGTTTCAAAATTATTAGGATTACCATTAATCATTTTGACTAGATTTTCTTTCATCTTTAATCCTGTTTTTTATCATAGTACTTAGGTCTATTACACTCAACAATTGTTAAAGTAAGCAGCTTGAATCAGAAAAATATAACAACCCATGTGTTTTGATAAGAAAGTAAAGTAAAAATAAAATTGAAAGAAAAACTATTTGAAATTCATAATAGAAATAATTCCTCTTAGAAATTCAGATAACTTTCATTGATTCTTGGATTTATCTTTCCAATAAATCCAATGATAAGAATAAACTATACAACATGGAGACTCAAAATATAATGGAAGATGACTGGTATTAAAAATTTCTCATCATGATAACAACTGTACTATGGAGAATATTTGAACATTATTGTAGATGTAACTTGAAGAATCCATCAAAGAAAATGAGTCAATTTTTCATTGATTTTTTTATTTCATATAAGTTCAAGGGAGCCATCATTGTTGTGTATGAGATATGAAAAGGGTATATCTGTATCACCATGTAAACATTCCTAAAAACTTCCTTCAAGATTATAGTTCTCATATTAACATTTATTTGCAAAACTAGTACAAATATTTGATTGGAAGTGTAAAGTGTTGGAACAGTTGTCACCCCCCCGTTAGTAAATTGTTTGACTTTTAACTGAAATTGTTTATATTTACTTAACACTGATTCTACAGTTCATCATTTTTTATATTGACTGTACTAAAAATTCAGTCTCCATGAGCACATTTATAAAATAGATGATATGGTGTCTCTACCATACAGTCTCTCTGGTCTCTACAATACAATGGTATGAGTTAACCTTTCATTGATTTCTCTATTTCAAGTTGTATATAAGATGTATCTTTCATAATTGTATATGAGATGTAGAAAAGAGGATCATAAAAGTTGTGTTATATACTTATTTTCATTTACTCTTCGTTCCAAGAAGACAAGGATATAAATTTATCTGGCCATATACAGTACCTTCAAATATTAATATTATAAGCAAATCCCTAAGGAAGATAATTTTATCTCATTTCTTGTTAAACACGACAAAATACAAATAGAGTATTCAAGATCAATTTAGAATGTATTTCAGTGTTTGAATGTCACTGAAATATTTCACAAAAAGGATATTGTTCTTTATTAATTAGAAGCTACATAAGAAATGTTGTAATTAGGACCACACAATAAATTCTTATCTTAAGGTTTTATAGGATTTACACTCCTATATTTTTAAAATGGCCATGATACAAGAAAATTCTAGAAAATAGGATACTGATTCACTTGTCCCCGAAACAAAGATGGTGGACGTTGATAAACCTATTGGTTAGGAAAGTTACATAATTTATGCTCCCAACTATGTCCACATCTTTGATTTTATCCCACGCAAAATAAACAGTGTGTTTAGAGCCAATCATATGACAAGGATTAGCTATATATACTCTCGACTTCCAATAACTCATTCTCTCACATTTTGACTTCCAGAGACAGCTTGGCTTTGCCAGCTAGTGACACACAGCTCAATACGCGTAACATGGGTGCGTATATACTCTACAACCTTTTTCTTTCCTGTTCTGCCTTTTTAGCTAGACTTGTTCCAGTCTTGAACACAGTCTTAGACATTTTGTCAAATCTTGAAAAAAACAAATGACCAACATGGGAGAAAACACGTCCTCCTAGAATTGCTATATTTCTGTGTATTGATACCTCGCATGAAAACACGTCCTCCTAGAATTGCTATATTTCTGTGTATTGATACCTCGCATGAAATACTTAGTCAACATACATTTATAGTCTACAGGACACTTTTAATATTTAGTCTTTCACCATAATATTCATGTTAGTTACATACACACATGCATCAACACATACAGAGGAATATTTAACAAACTATGTTAGAATATTTGTAATGTCTTGTAATGTTTCCTTTTTATGTACTTGTTTAGATATAAATTTATTTTTGTTTGTATTGCTTTGTTTTGAAGGTTCTTTGGTCCGCGTCATTTACATTGTTTGCTTTTCAATATTGAGCCACCATAAATTGTGGGAGCAACATTATTCAACAAACAACCCCACAGTTTCACTTACAACCCCACAACCCCACAGTTTCACTTACAAAAGAATGATTCATGTTTTTAATGTGCCAAAGTTTTCTGATAAATAAAGGAAAATGGTAAAGTACTAAAGTATAAAATATATCAGTTATTATGGATATTATGTTAATAATATGAAATATAATTACCATTGGCTTGCCCACATGCTGGATGACTTTGACGGTTGGTAGTTTGAGTAATGATGCTTTTCTGCCCTTTAAGATTTTTTCAACTGTTTTCTATTGTAAAAGAAAAATTAAGAAATAAAACATTACTATAATCTTTTAGGATCAGATATAAAGCAGGGACTTTTTTTTAGCTTTAGGGTTCTTGAATAAAATATAAAAAATGCTCATTATATCTTAAGCTATTTAACAAAAATAAATAAATAGATAAAAACCAAATAATAGTACAACTATATTTTCTTGTATTTTAATCAAACAGTCAAATAATATGGTAAAAATTGAAGTAGACATTTAATAAATCTTAATACTTGCTCTTTCATTGGCTTGTTTCAAATCTTCTATCTGCCAGTAATCACGAAGATACCACCTCAGATATCTAGAAACAGTTTTCTCCCATGAAAATGCAATTTCATTTTTCATGGGAGAGTACTGTTGCAAAAGAAGAATAAAGAAAGAAAACATTAATATAATCTTTTGGGATCAGACATAAGGCTGGAAGTGATTTTAACTTCAGGATTTCTCAGACAGAATATAAAATATACTCTTTATATTTTAAGCTATTTAACAAAAAATTGATAAAAAAACAAATAATTGTATAACAACTAAATTTTTTTTACATTTTAGCTAAACAAATTTATAACAACTACATTTTCTTATAATTTATCTATACAACTTTATAATATAATACAAATGTAATTATTTAACTAATCATCATAAATTTGGAAAATTGGAATTTTAGAAAACAGACACCATTTGTTTATAAATAATCATTTTTTATATAGGGAAATTAATGCTAACAATATCATCCTTTTAGATGCTTCTGATTTTAGGATGAAATTAAATTTTACTTTGTATTAGAATACTATTCAATGATTAAATCATAAGAAAAAAGTTTTAATGCTTCTTAACACTGGTATATTTTACTTACATTAACAATATGGGCATCAATTTGAAGATCTCTGTAAACATTAATACCCTCAAGGATACTGATTTGTTCAAGGCTCTTGTTTAATCTTAATCCATATTGTTCCAAATATCTGTAGGATGTTTCAGATCGGAAACCAGGCAAGTTTTGTTGATTATCATAAATTAATTGTTCCAAAGATTTCTTGGCAGTCAACTAAGCAAATAAAAATAATATACACATTTAAGTTTTAATATCTAGAAATGATAGAAAAAAAGGAATATATGGTTACAATGAGATTTTAAATAAACTTGAAATATTTACTTGACAAACTCAAAAGACTGGCCCATTGGCATAATGGTTAGAGTGTTTGCCAATGGTGATATTTTATCATGACTGGATTAAAAAAAAAAAGAACACACATGCCCACATTGCAATTCTTGCCAAGGTAAGGAACATTTTCCCCCATACTTTTGCATCCTAAATATTGACTATGGCTTTTCAGATACTTCCACCGACGATGGTCCAGCAAAAGAAATGGAAAGATTTATATGCCAAATCGAGCTTCACTTTGAAAGCCCATTACATGATATAGAAACAACATCAAACTGAAATATCTTCTGTTATGGTCATCTGTGAAAGGTTAGGAAATAAGTGACACTTTTACCTTTCAACAGGGTGAAGCAAACACTGTCAAGACTTATATATCAAATATTTCAGACAATATATAAGCCACAGTCAAATTTTCATGTGGCCAGACACAAGTTGTTACAATGTCAACAAGAATCACATGAGTCTGTGCACAAATTTCTAAAATGACTTTGGAAGTTAATTAAACTATGTGAATATGATCCCATTGTGGAAGAGACGTTGACAGTCAATATTTTTATTTTTGATATCTGCCTGAAATCAACACAAAAATCCCTGATTAAGGAAGGTAGAGACCTGTCACAACAACATTGTTCATTGCAGAGACTGAGGAAGCTACAAGTAAGCAAGTCTAGTCTATCCATGTCCCATTTGAAAACGTCAGCACACACATGGTACATTAAAAAACAAATGGAAAATTTGCACTGTATTGGCCACTTCAGAGGAGAATACCCTGCAAGAGGAAAGACACATTTTATGCAACAAAAGGGTCACTTTGCCATAAAACAGGAAACAAGGGGACAAAGAAACAACAAGGTCACAATGGCACAAAAACAGAAATATCCACACAGCAACACAGAACAGGAATAACTCTAGTGAGGACATATATTTTGACATATTTCAGAAATTACTCTCAAATGCCACATAAGCATGTGCCAAATTAAGAATTGGTAACAGAAAGAAACAAATTGAGATAAACACAAAAGTAGATACAGGAGTCATGAGCAACCTCCTACCAAAGAATATGTTTGAAATACTCAGTGGAGTACCACAGTGACTTCGCTTTTGGAGGAACTACAATTAACAGGAAGGGATATGTTGGCTAGGAGTAAGGTTCCGTGACAGATTTGTCAGTGCAACATTCCATGTTGTAAATTCTGAGGGACTAATATTGCTTGGGCTCCAAACATCATGGGAGTTTGGCCTAATAACACTAAACTTAGCAATAAAAATGGACACTCCAGCTGCAAGGAAAAGAAAAGCATAGACAAATGGTGATGAAAAAGTGTGAATTCATGGTGTGAAACCAATTCCAATACCAAGATCAAGTCTAAAAGGAGATATAAAGCTGCACAATATAAGCATATACCTTAATTTCTCACCAACCAGGATAGAGAATATCAGAGTGGAAACATTGAAGGATAGGGTTCTAAAAGAACTCAATCACATAGTAATGACTGGCTGGCCAAATAATTGCTTAAACTGCCCAACATGCCTTTTTGGAAGTTCAAAGATGAAATAATAGTACAAGAGGGTATTCTGCTCAAGAGTGACAAGATCATAATACCTACATCACTGCAGAGAGGCATTCTAAGAGAATCCCATGTATTACACCAAGGAACAGAAAAAAAAAAAAACTTAATTGAGAGCACAGACAGTAGTATACTGGGAAGAAATAAACAGGGACATCAAGGATATTATCACAAATTGCCCCTCCTGCCAAAAGTATCAAGCAAGCACCCCAGCTGAGTCTTTGTACCAACATGAAATCCCTACCTGCCCTTGGCAATACATAAGCACTGATCTATTCACAGTGGCAGGAAATGAATATTTACTAATAGCAGATCAATACAGCCGAAGCCCATTCATACGACATCTCCACTCCACCTCATCAACAGCCGTTATTAAAAATATGACAATATTCAAGGGACAGGGTATACCAGAGATCCTTTACATAGACATTAGTCCATAATTCGCAAGTAGAGAATTTGTAGACTTCTCTAAAAAGTCCACCTTTCTACATAAAACATATTCTCCACACTATCCACAGTCTAATGGCTTTGTAGAAAGGGTGGTAGGAGTATACAAAAGAATACTTTTAAAGGCACGGGAGACTTAGCAATGATGTTGTATAGAGTGACACCATTGTCGGCTTACTTTAGGTCCTCAGCAGAATTGCTCAATGGGAGACAAATACGAACACCACTCATGTCAAAACAGCAGCTTGGTGATGAAGAGACCAGACTGGCAATACAACAGTATAAGGACAAATCAAGGGATCGCAATGACAAACAGAAAGGTTGACAACATCCACCCTTTTATGCTGGTCAAAAAGTCTATGTACAGCATGAGAAGATAAAACTAAGGGAACCCAGAAAAATCCAACATTCTGCTGCTGAACTCAGGTCATACATAGTAGAGTCTGCAGATGGTAGCATTCACTGAAGTTATAGGCAATTCCTCAGAGCAGCTAGAAGTAGTCCAGTATATAAAGACAGAGAAGATAAACTACCTATTGCTGATGCAAACACATCACAAATAATATAAATGTTAATAATATAAATGTTAATGTTCCCTTATCTCAGAGAAGCTCATCATCTGTCCTCGGCCAGGTAATAATATCTGAACCTCAAGCACTGTCCATTGAGAGGAAACAACCAACCACCAAATCACACTGATGTGGATCGACAAGACCAACCCCTGAACCACAGCAATGCATAAAGACTCCCCAGAGGCTAAACCTCTGAAGTTCCCCACTAAAAAAATAAGAGACTCGTTTAGTTTTCTGCTGAAAATATTTCACAAATAAAATGAAAAAAATGATAAAAAAGCCCACTCTTAATTAAGAAGGGGGGATGCTATTTTGTAAGACTTCTGGTAATTGCTACCATAGAATAAACATCTTTTTGTACACAGCTCTTTTTTTCAACTCCTTAATCCAAAGCCATCTTGGCAAACAAACCCATATAATATAACAATAGATTGTTCCAAAATATTTGTCTTTCCTAAATCAGAATTTCTTTCATTCAAATTTGAGGCAACTATTTTTGATCATGAAAGTCAGAATATGATTTAGTGTACTTTCATATCATCTAAACAAGTTTGGTCTGGTAAATTTTGGCAGTTTAAAGTTGAAGCAGCAAGAAGTTTATCATTTTTTTCTTTTCAAATTTGTAAACCCTTAGAGAAGATACCAAAAGAAACTTAAAAAAAAAAAAGAAAACCAATAAGCTCCCCAATCTTACAACAACTTTCACACTTTCTGTATATGTTTGCATCTGATTGTGATACATGAAATAGACAAATATAAGTAATTTTTTAGATTAAATTTTAAACACATTTTTATTTCATAGTTAAAAAAAGAAAGTTATTTGTTTTTTTTTAGTTGAAGGTTATGAAATTTGGCATAATAGAATTAAAGAAAGAATATATACTATTAGCAAATAAGAAAATAAGATTCTACTCAATTATATATATATATATATATATATATCAGGGGCGGAGACGGGACTAGTGCTACTCGTGCCCGGCACGACCAATAACTCGGTCAATGTTATTCAAAATGGATTAAAAATCATCCATTAATTTCAAGCAAACATACTTAGTCTGATCCCAATTAAATTACGAATCTATTCAAATTTTGTTAACTAAGTAGCCAAAAGTTCATAAATATATCTGGGAATAATACAACGATGCTGTTTTGAACGGATGGTCTTTGTCCGGCCACCGTCAGATTCATGGAACATCCCATAAAATCAGCTATAATGTTGAACACGCGCAAATCCGTGCCGAGCACTAGACCCTTATAATAACAGTAATGTTAGAGAAATCCGCTTTTGGCTGTAGCCAATAGCAAGAGCAACCCAAACACCGTGCTCAAAAATCTTGGCACATTCTGACTGCTGACAGCTGTATTGGGATGAGGGAGAGGGACCGAGAGAGAGAGAGAGAGAGAGAGAGAGAGAGAGAGAGAGAGAGAGAGAGAGAGAGGGGATAGCAGGTTATAGCTGCCCCCGACATCATCATCATCGCTATGATAAATGTTGGTTAAACGGCGTGTTTTAATTCTTTTTTTCACAAACAGATCTCTATTTCTTTAATGAATGTTGCATATATTACATTCTGTAACTAAAATTTGTTTATTTGAATACATTTTCAACAAATAATCCTTATTTTAAGCGAAATTGAAACTACTAGCTGTGTCTGCGTATATTGTCATCAGTTTCTTTATTCTAATAAACATATTTTTCTCATCGTAGTAATGAACATCTTCTCTTTTCTTCTATACTTTTGAAAGGAAAAAAATTATCTTATCTACTGTATTAACAAGATTACAAATTATATAGTATCTTGATTGTTTACAAAAAAAAAACACCATGCAAGGTACGTTTGTCAATCTGTGCTATACAATGGAGAATCATGCAATAGCAACTATGATGACTTACTTTGGGTCCACGGACCACGGGTTGGGAACTGAAGTTGACGGAGGGCGGGGGGGGCATGAGTAGCAAAAATAGGCTTGAGTCGCCACTGATATATATATATATATAGTTTGCTATATTTATAAAGATTGCTTAATATTAGTGATAGAGCATATATATCTAAATTAGGATTGGATAGACACAGAGTCAGTGGTGCTTGGTAAATGTCAGTTTCTCATCTATGCAATTATCAAACCAAGACTTGTTTTAAAAACAATGCTAGAAGAGACAAGGTGGTGAGAAAAAGTATTTTGTAACATTCTTAAAATGAAAGCTCAGTGAGATAAGAGAAAGAAGGTAATATATAGAGAGAAATATATACATATATAGATATATATGATGAATGAAATAAAATAAATACAAAAGTATTTTTTAAAAATGTATATCTAATTAGTATGTACAAACAAAAACATTATTTGATAAATCAAATTAAAAATTAAGATATATATGTTATTTATTAATTTTCATACAGCTAAAAAGAAAGATGAACTTAATCAATATAAAGTGACGCATAAAATATTTTAGAAATATAAATATACAATTACCTTTGCATACAACAAAGTCTCTGAGTTAATATCAACTGTTGCTTCAATTTTCAAAGATTCTGGAAGTTCACACTTTTTATTGGTCTGTTTTAGTTTATTTGTTGTATTGGGAAATATTCCACTCTGGCAGGATTGTTTTATTTTCAGGTTGTTCCATATGATTGAAATTCTTCTCTTCAACACATTCAAAACTACTGATCTTTCTCCCATACCATATATTTCGATATTTTTCCAAATTGATTGATATTCATCAAGCAGTTTCACTGCCAATTCCATTGCTGTTGTTAGACGGTTCCAGCTACGAACAACTGTTATCTTTGAATCATCAAGTAGAGCAGCTTTTTCCAAATTAGTTTTAACAACCAGCTCAGAACTTATAGAGTTGACAAGTCTAAGAAGATTATCAAATTCCAACATGAATTTACTAATATCAATATAATCAGAACTTCTTGTATTGAAATATCTAACCGCAATTCTTTTGTAAGTTAGTGTTTGATGGAATATGTTGAATTCATCTTTAAACTGTTCAAGCATCTGGCATATGGATTTGTGAGCTTTTCCACTACAAGGTAAGATATCACTCATCTCTTTCTTAAGAGTGGAATACATGAGAATATCTTGTCTCAGATGTAAGAATTCATAGACAGTATCATTAAATGGACTGCTGAGAATTGTTCTAAAAACAATACTAGATGAGACAAGGTGATGAGCACGAAGGAAAAGGATTTCTGTAACATTACTTTCAGCATCAAAGCTCTGAGGGATAAGGGTGAGAAGTTCATTTGCTTTCTGTTTAATTCTACCAGTTTCAGAAGTATGCAACAGCAACAACCTTTCAACTTCTTGAATTTTGTTAAATACTTTTTTGTCATTGTCAGTGACAAGTAATTTTGCAATTAAAGAATCAACTTCTGCATGGAATTTATCTACAACTGTCTTATAGATATGATTGATGGGTAGGTCAATTTTGGTAATTGGTTGTGCAGTTGTCTGCAGGTAAGAAATTTTATGAAGAGCTTGTAAGAAAATTCTTACACTGACTTTTTGTATAGAGAGCATTTCTAACAAGACAGCTGTGTTATATGTAGCCTCAATAAGGTTACTAGTATTAAAACTTAAATTTTTTACAATTTTCTTCACTTGATTATGGGCATCATTTAACTGACTGTTAAGACTAATTATTCTATTATTTAGATCTTGTATATACAGAGGATGGAATGCAGCTTCATTAAATTCCCTAATCTGTCTACTGAGATTAAGTTGCCTGAAGAAATGGTCTTCAAAAGTTGGTCTGTCTTTGTTAGTAATCATTGTTGGTCTCAATTCAGCGATAAGGTTATGGTCATTTTCATCCAAATTTAAAAGGCCAAGACTAATCAACTTTTTCCAGATACGAGAAAATTTGGGATCAATAATTTCAACTTGATTTCTTATCAAGCATGGTTGGCTAAAATCAACTTCACATAACAAATGACGGGTCCTATTTTGATATGCATCAGAAAACAAACATTTTGCAGGAGTAAGTTTACGACGAGGGATAATGATTTCTCCAGTTGCATATTTCTAAAAATAAAGAAGAATAATAGAATATTAAATATTTTTTAGGAATATTGACAGAAAGAAAGATAATAATATTGGAAAAGATAATAATCTTTCAGATATATTTAAATCAATTTGAAAAAATCATTAAGACACATCAATTTATATATCTATTCTGTCATTAACTCCTGACCACTAGAAATCTTTCTTTCACATTTGTGATGAATTTCTGTAATAAATATTTATATATTATACATATAATATCCCTATTCAGTCAGTAATATTCATATTAATTCCTGACCACTGACAATCTCTTTAATTCTGAGTGAGTGCTAGAACTTGCTCAAACAAACTTTTTGAAAAACTTGATAGTTTCTAAATTCTAATTTACTGAATTATTATCACATTCATTTATAACTTTGGTAATTACAACAGCTTTTTTGATTTAATAACATAACAATTATTAAATTGAATGTAGATATGAAAATATGAACTTGAGTATATATAGATTGATTGATTTTAACACCATGACAACTCATCAGGGTTATTTTATATCTAAAATTTTGAAAATTGCATTCATTGTATATTCATATATACCTTTTTTGTGCAACTGATTCTTGAGAATTTTTTTTTATACAAACTCTAATCAAATACAAATAATTTTTTGTACATTGTCCAACCAAATACAAATAATCTTTAAACAAATCTATTTGACTGATTGATGGGATCTTAACAGGTACTACCACTGAGCCAGAGTGATTCTGGGAGTAATGGCAATGAAGAGATACTCCACATTCCCTAGATCTCCAGAACTGGAGCTTCCCAATCAGATGCAGTTTAGTGCTATGCTCAGGAAACCCCTTTTTTTGGGAGTAGGGGGTCTTACTCATCTGTAGAGGATACAGTCAGTTTATTCAAAGTCCAGCTGAGAGGGATTATAGATTTATGTTATCTATATTAGAATCAAGGTACACATACTAGAGTGATCAGTGAATTAAGTTTTTCCATTAGTTTCTTACAGATACATGAAACAAATGCACTGAGGTCTTTTTTGTTAGTTACTACTTTGTTTTTAAATTTACTTTTTGTTTGCAATTAAAAGTTTTATTAAGGCATATGTGTATGGTTAAATTTTTTCTTTCTTGATTTAACTAGATCCAAACTTTCTCTGATATGCTGAACTGAGAGCAAATACTAATACCAGATTCAGTAGCCATTTTGATATTACATTTTTTTCTTTTAAAGTGTTCTATCTTCAAACCTCAAATATTATGGCCAAATATAAAGACCAATGTTATCACTATATTAATTTACTAGTTTTTAAAGTAACAACTACCCTGGTGAGGAAATGACCAAAGTTGGATAAGGACATATCAAATCCCATTCATATTGTTTTTTTGTTTTTCAATAACTATTTGTGATTTGCTTTCAAATTATTATTTTATTAACAGTATCCACAGAAATTCAACAGAACAAAAAAATTAAGAGCTATTTAACCAAGAAAGAATGATTTGCATCAGATTAAACACTGCATTTAACTTTGATGTAATTGCCTTATGCTCACTTCATCCCTCCTCATTAAGTAGCATCATCATCACTATCATGTCATGCTGATAGCACAGATTTCCTTGACCCTCTATCTTGCCATCCATCCCAATCATCTATCACTCTCAGTAGGTCCTCTTGCTGTTATCCAGTCTCCACAAAGAGCTGATGAAAATAAGTCTTAACTGGTTGGCCAACAATGGCACACACAGCATCTTTCTAGCTTTTTCTCCTAACACTTCATAAAGTCCAAGTGGTACAGCCATACCATAGTACTGACACAGCTACAGCTTGGAAGAATTCCTATTTCATTTTATCAGAAAGATTAGATTTCCATACAGTTGATAACCTGTTAATAGTGGTTCATTTCTTTTCTATGCATATGTTGACTAATGTATATTTGCTTGCTGAAGTTCTGAAAAGCTCCAAGTATCCGAAAATGTTATTGCATATTTCTGTATTATCTATAGGTTTTATATGAAATAAGACTGCAAATAATCCTTTCTTGTTTAAATAGTTCCTCTTGATTTTTTACATTCAGGGGAATTTTAACAGCTCCTGCTAGTATTAATAATTACTGTATGTACTTGAATAATGAATGACTTTATCTAATGAACAACCTCTAAATTCTAGCCATAAAAAGGTCTTTTTATTGACAAGGTTAGGCTTAGACATAAGGTAAATTTCAACATTTAAAAATATCCCATTTGATTGAGAGAGAGGGTGCAAGAATATCCCACTCGACTGCAGGGAGGAAGTGTAGAAGAATATCTCACAGATGAGAGATTGGGTAAAGAATATCCTACTTGGCTGTGAGGAGGATATATGGATAAGTGTAACATGTGAACAAATAAGTAGACAAGTAGAATTATGATATAGATTTGTACTTGATGATGTCATTACATGATGAAAGAAATTTTATGAATTTTGCATAAAATGATATATGTACAATTTATATCACTAGTCTCGTGACCTGATTTGGTTGTTGGGCTGCTACTTTTGTAAATGTTTTGGCAGAGCTTATCCATCTCCAGGTCTACAATTGGTTTGAATTCAGAGTTTTCCATTCCTAGATCAGTCACCATACCAAGGTTAAAGAGTCCAGTTTGCCCTAATAGTTACTCATAGCTGGAGAGAGAATAGTTAGATTCATGCCTTTCCTAAGAGATTTAGATTTGAAGTTGGGTAGCCAAGTCTGCTTCCTACAATGATAACCATGATACCGCAAGCACCTCACTTACTATTAGAGTTATGTTAAAGAGAGAGTCCCCATGTTGTAGTGGCTAATGTGCTGAACTGCAACATCATAGTAAGTGAGTTCAAACTCAAGTTATGCTATTATTTTTGGACAAATCCCCTTGGGAAAGTTATGAACTCCCTTATCCCACCAGCTATGGCTTAAATAGTACCACAACTATTTTTTCTATAAGGATGGCTTTGGCATTAACCCATGAACCCATGAAGATTGATATGCTATCAAACAAAGAAACCAAGCCAACTATGTTAACGACACAAATATTGATTTTATAGCTGAAATTTCTCAAAACATCATACTATATAATATACATTTTTGTGCATGATGATGTATGATTAAATCTGTTTATATAATTATATTAGGAAAAACTTATCCTTTTTAAGAATGAAATTCTATTCTATACAAATGGATCACTTTTAAATTATCTATGACTAGAATATGGTTGCCATGGAAATACTGAGGTATATGTTAAAATCTTTCTTTTTTCTAAGCTGACAACAGTACCAGACAAACATTGTTTGTCAATGGATAAAAAGCCACCCATCTACTAACTAGCTTATCTTCACATTCAAAAAGTGACTAATAATGTAAAATTATCAAATGTACTGAGAGTACACTTCTTCTCTTTTTTTCTTTTTGTTGCTTAGCCAGGTTAAAAAAAAACAACTTCAAAATTCATTTACTCAATTGCCTTTGATATTAATCAAAAGAATATTATTTTAATTCTTCCTTATCTTTTCTCCAACTATCTTTCCTCTTTTAATTATTGTTGGTGAATAAACTTTTTCATAACTATTTCATGGATGCTTTTCTTTTTTCTTCCTTATTTCATAATTTTCACCATTATCAGCTTAATACTAAAGTTTTTTCTTTCCTAAGAGTTAAATACATCTTAAGTTTCCTAAATATTATTTCTTGTCAAACAAATAGTACATTAAGTGCATTTCAATGTGTGTATTTTAGATTTATATTTTCCATTATTACATATATTCTGTTCAAGTAAAGCAATTTTTTTAAAAGTAAGAATCCTCAATACTTTTGTTTTTTGCTTCCAACAGGGTTTGTTTCTTTAGAATTCTTTAAGAAAAATAAAGCTAAAATCTGTATAAATTTTCCCTCTGTCTAAAACACACCTTTCTTTTTTTTTTCTTTATGCTTACAATGTTTCTATTTTTTCTTTTCATTTAACTTCTTTAATATGATTTTCAAATTATATATTTTTAAACAATATCCATATGTGTTTATATATCTTCATACATGTTTCCTGAGATTACTGAAAATGACTACCTCATCATTCAAAAATTTGAATAACACTTAATTAAATTTCTAAAAAAGATACTAAGTTGACAAAATTTAAAGCAGAATCAGGGCTGAATTTTCACCTGCTCAGGCTCAAAGCTATATGGAATTTGAAAATTTTTTTAATTGACTATATATATACATACATATATATATATATATATATATATATATATATATATATATATATATATATATATATATATATATATATATACGTGCATGCGTGCGTGCGTGCGTGCGTGCGTGCGTGTAATTTTTGATGAATTAGTATTAAAGAATGAAAACTAAGAATAGAATTTTTTTTAAATTTTAAATGAGGCCCAGTGGGAATTTGGGCCAAATTATAGCTTATTTAGCTTTTAGGTAGTCCAGTACCAAGTAGAATCTTGTAAAATCAACTGTAACAGTTATTATATACAACCTTTGCCACAAATGTTGCCATAAAAACCATACATAATCAAACTATGCTTTAATTCTTTATGCTGTCTCTGGTTTGTCTTAGATAAGTTTGTTACTTCTTTATAAGTTATTTTATTGTCACCAATAAGTGATGTGGTATATGGTGAATACAACCCCTTGCTACAGGTAGTTAAGGGTTATTCCCCATTTAAATGTTACCACTCTCCACTTTATATTAAAATAAACCTATTATGAAACCCTATGTACAGTGTCTATCCTATAAGGACATACAGCAAGTGCTTTACATAATAACATAAACAAAATTATTATTTATTCATGTAAATATGGTGGCAATATAAATATATGTATTTCCATATAATTTCACTTTACTGGACTTCTCCTGGCAATTCATTCAAAGGAAGTATAAAGAATATAACTTCCTTTATTCTATTGAGATTTTATTTTTCAGTGAGTGAAAAACTGTGTTTGATATTCTAAGTACACATATTCAAAAAATTAAAAAATGCAAAAAAAGAAACTTACACGTGCACCATTTATTTCAACATCCACTCTAATTTTGCCAGCCAAAGTGACTTCATTTGTGATGATCTGAGCTGTTATAGTTTTATTAATGGTAGTTTTATCATGTCTGATGTGAGCTTCAAGAATGCATTCTCTATTTTCAGGGATTTTACGTCCGTATATGTCAATTGTCATTTGTTTATTTGCCTGATCCTGATAGTAAAGGTTGATAGCATGGATTCCATACCAAACTGCAGTAATGATATCTTGTGGACGTTGAGGTTTCATGGGAAGTTGAGCTCTCATGGCAAGTTTTCCCATCATCTCTATATACTGATAAATAAAATATAAAATTCATTAATTCCAATTTAACATTGATGAGATAAAGCAGATTTATAACTTGAATGAAATGTAACAAAATTTATAAAATGAATGTCAAAGATGATAAAATGATCTACAGAAAATTTTATTACACATAAAGTTTATATTATTATTTCTTTATGCAAAATAGAGAGGCCACTGAATATGAAGCAGTAAAAAAACAGTAACATTGAGCTCTTTTTCCTTTTTTTTTTTTTTTGAGATCTTTATAATTAGCAATATCATATCACTAATAACAAATTATAAACAAGACCTAATTTATCATACGTTACAACATTTATATTGATTTACTTTCTAAATCTTTTATCTTTTATGAAAGTATATTTTTCTAAAACATTTGATTCAATAATACTCTTAAATATGTATTGACTTTATATAAATGTAATTTTCATTAAAAATTTAAACTGCTCTGTTACATTCAACTTGTGTTTAGACAATTATCTCTCTTAAAATATGAGGACAAAAATAATGGTGTCTCACCATGCAGTTTAGTGTCCTTCCTAGGATACTTCTCTACAGAAGATACAGTCAGTATATTCTAAATCCTGCCAACAGAGGAGCCTACTTTTAAAGGTTTTGCCTTTAATAAAGTATTCCATTGATTTTATTAAATAGAAATCAAAAGGTGCTAATTCATTTGAGAAGGATTTGGTAAAATATCCCAACTAACAATTTGACTTTTTCTTCAGTTTACTTTACTGAGTACAGACTTGTATTATCAGTCTAAAGAATAATTTTCTTTACCAAAGATGAAGATTTGGCATATCTTTTTACTCTTCATGTATCCAAGTTGATAGTATATGCTGTGATTGTTTTATCTTATTCTAAAATCTACTGCCCTTTTTATCAACTACTCACCAAGACTTTATATGACAAAGCTTTATTTTAAAATTAACAGATTTGATTTTTTACATGGTTGAGTCAAAAGTTTTGCAATATTTTGTTAATGTGAGGCACAATTTGTTTGCTCCAGATGCTTTTGCCCAAAGTCGTGAAGTTGATAAACCACATTGGATTGCAAGATGCCAAGTTCGCTGGAAATTCTCCAAGCATTTCTTGCAAGATTTTCCTCTATGGCTTGGGACATGACTTCTGAATCCATGGTTTTAGGCCTACCAAACCCTTCTGAACTATCAAGGTTCTAACAACCCAAGTAAGATTTTTTAACCATCTGGGTACTGTACTGTGATCAACTGTACCTTTTACTCAAAAAATTAGTCTGTGTGACTTTCAAATCATACACATGGAGTGAATCAATGCACAATGTGTCACTATATCAACTACCACGATACTACCAACTACAAAGGGTACTCCCACCACATGAATTGCTTTGGTCATGTGATATACTCACCACAAACTAGCATATACTGCCAAAATATTGCAAATCCTTTGATTAACCCTAGTATCTAGAATCCCATATTCTTTTATAAAAGAATAAGAAAATTGTTTTTCAGTTGAATTTTGTTATTAATTATGATGATTATTTTTTTTATAATGATGATTATTGCTAATAATAATGATTATATCTTTACAGATAAATTAAACTTTTATTATACCTTATCAAGTTTTATTCTCTCATCAAATATTTTACATTACTTTTTAGCCAATAAGTAATATATGTATTTACCCAACCACTTCACAATGAGTAGGATGTAACACAAGGTAGATTTTTAAGTAGAATTTAGCAGGTTTAAATTCAGAGTTTTCCTTCTCCTAGATGTTGCCATGCCAAGGTTAAAGAGCCAAGTCTGCTCTATTATTTACCCATTGTTAGATGCATACGTTACCTAAGAGTATTAGTGCTATGTGAAATGCAAATAGCTTTTTTTATAATGTATATAATGTATGTTATATACTTACATTAACATCAATAGCACGTTCAGAGAGGATGACTGGAACTTCTTGGATATCAATTGCTTGTCCATCTCTGAAACCCTTATTCAAGAACAGCCTAATCACTGTGTAAGGAATTTGCTCAAGTGAAATTACATTTGTGGGTTTCGGAACTGGCTGTTGATCAAATGGAAAATGTAAAAATATTAAAATATTTTTTGGATGAAATTGAAAAAGAAATTTATAACTCAAATTTTATAGTATATCTTTATGTCCTATGATATTAATTATATTTTTCTCAAACACTTTAGAGTATGCCATATATGAGGGTCTGCTGAAAAGTTCATAGGCTGACAAAGATACTCTCATGGAATGTGATCAAATGAGGTTTATTTTTCACCATAATCTCCTCTTACAGTCCACAGACTTCTTCTTTCAATAGTGCAGTGCTTGGATCCCATTGATCAAAAAAGTCATCAACAGCAGATATGACGCCATCATATTAAGTTTTCAGCCTATGAACTTTTCACCCCACTCTAATATAACTCACTTATTCAGATAAAAATTATTGGTTTGGTTTAGTTTCTTTGTTTAATGGCATCTTAACTTTTGCAGGTTGCCTAATGTCAAATCTATCCTTGTAGAAGAATGGCAGTAGTACTTTTTAACCCATAGCTAAGGGTATAAGAGCATTCTTACTTTTCTCAAATGTATTAGTTCAAAAATGAATGTAATTGCACAACTGGAGTTTGAACTTGCCTACCACAATATCCAAGTTCAGCATGATAGCTACTACTTTGCAAAACCCTCTCCCCTTAAAAATCATTAACAACATGTAAGATAAGAACCTATTCAATTCTCATTATATGGTGCAATTAGGTAAAAAAAATACTGATACACTCCAAGAGCAACTCATCAGATTTGCCTTTATACCTTGGAGCATGGCCTCAGAATCTACAGTTTTAGGCCTACCAGACTTTGTCTGATTGATAAGGCTCTTGCGACCCAAGTAAAATTTCTTGAACCATTTAGTTATTGTACTGTGATCAACTGTGCTTTCACTTTTCACACAACATGTTTCTAGTTTCTTTGGCCGTATTATGCCCCAATTAAAACTTATGAAACATAACTTTCTAACTTAGACTATGTTAGAAAGACATTCATCTATATGGCTTTCAAATCACACACAGAGTGAAGCTATGTGCAACATGTCAGTACACCAACTATCACAATACTACCACACTTTTAATACATCACTTACAGTTGTGAATTTAACTTGATAACTTTCAGTTTAAATAAATTGACCCTCAAGTAAAAAATTGCTGATGCAGTTACTATTCAGAAGTTTACAGGTAAGCTGTTTTTAACATCGACTAAATAAGGCAAATATCATGCAAAATGGTTTATTGATGAACAATAAATTTTAAAGAAGTCAAAGATAAAAATATCAAAGCAAACTAATAGGTATAATAAAAAATGTGAAGTATTTCCTGAAAATTTTTTAAAAGTCTATTTATAAATAAATGAAATCTGTATTTGGCCAAATGTTCATCAGGGAAATATCCATAGACTAAATAACTGTCAGCTATTTGTTCAAAAACAGCTAAAATGCATTAAATCTTTGAATTTGATTCCCTGTTGATGCACTTCTGTGTTTTCTCTTTAATTTGATATTTCACCATCATTCTCATTACAAATAATTTGAAATACAATTTTATCAAAATATTAGGTATGAAAATTTTCCTCTATCATATATTTAAAATAAAAAAATTTGTTTGCTTACCAAAACATTAATACGAATATGAAGTGCATTGCCTGCTTGATCCACATGCACTGTTCCTGGGAAATAAAGTTTGGCTGTACTCTTCCTTCCAGCACCAGCATGGATATAGAAACCATTGATGTATGCATTTGTACGGCATTCAGCTGTTACCCTTCAAAGAAAAATTGAAATAAGTTCATTTCATTTTTTTTGTCTTATAAGTAAAATATTTTGTAATGCCAAATAGCATCATAATTTCTTTACTTAGAATAGGATTTATTTGATATTTATATCTTTAATGTAAAGCTACGTTTATATAAATATATATATATATATATATATTGCTGAAATTACTAAGTTCTGAGCAATGTAAATATATCATTTATTTATATGATTTTTATATAATAAGTAAATGACTATGATATAAATCTCATCAACTAAACAATTAGAATACAAAGGTTGGCTGAAAAGTTCATAGACTGACAAAGTAACTTTCATGGAATTAGACTAAATTTGGTTTATTTTTTCTAACATAGTTCCCTTTGCAGTCCACACACTTCTTTCTTTGGTGTTGCAGTGCTTGTATCCCATTAGTCAAAAAAGTCATAAACAACAAATAGGACATCATCATATGAATTTTTCAAGCTATGACGTTTTCAGCCTTCCATCATATTTATATGAGTTTATAAAAATTAGAACTTTTAAGTAATCTTCACTATTCTTTTAACTGGGACTATCAAAAAAGAAGAAAATCTGAGATTGAAGAGGTGAAAAATTAGAGGAGACAAAATCTTGTTTTATACTATACAGATATTAGTAATACATTAGAACAACTAGACATAAATAAATCCAGATAAAATGTTTTGATAAGAAACTACAAAAAAAAATACACATAAAAAAAATGTACATTTGAGAAAAATAGGTACTGCTCTTGCACAATGTAGTTATAAAATATAGAAAACAGATACATCTATCAACTATAAGACCAACTACAAATCTGATGTTAAAAGTTCACTGGTAGCTATGGGTAAATAATAAGACAGACTGGGTTCTTTAGCCTTGATTAGTCAACCAGGAGAAGGAAAAATCTGAATTTAAACTAGCTTTATTTTGCTAAAAATTGATCTTGTGTGTCACATTTTGCTTGTTGTGGAGAGATTGGGTAAATATATATAGTGACACTGGTACCATTTTTTTTTTTATGTTGTGCCTAAGTCTCGCAATTGCCAACAATGATAACCCAAAAATAAATATATAAACAAAATAGAAGAAAAAAGTGCAAACTGAATGGAACTCATCTGAATTATTACTGAAGAAGATTTTGGTAATTTTACAAAGCCTCCTGAAGATTTTAAAAACATAAAGAAGCTAAGTGTTTGTGTCTATAATTAAGCATGTAATTAACATATATATATATATATATATATATATATATATATATATATATATACATTTATACAAAAATCAATTATCTTTCTGTGTTTCCCACTATATGTGTGTTCACATATGTATACACATATACAAAACAGTTTTATGTTCTCCACTCTCATAAATATGAAGTAAGTATGTATTTATCTAATCCCTCAACCACAGGCAGGATGTAACATGCAAAGTCAATTTTTAAATGGAGTAAAGCTGGTTTGAATTCCTATTCTTAGACTGGTTGACTTACCAAGACTAAAGACTAAATTACTATTTACTCATAACTGGAGGGATAACTGATGGATTTATGCCTTTTCTAAAGGCATTAGCACAAAGTGAAATGCAAACAACTGTGTCCAGAGTTCTAACTTTGGTTGCTGATTCCATTTTCTACAGTCATATGCAAAATGCATTATACAAAACATGCCTTCATATGAAGTAAGTAATGCAATCACTCAGTTTTGTATATAATCCTGACTGTGTAATAATTTATCTCTCAATTTACGGTAAACTTATAATGCTTTTATAATTCTAATAACTATTCCAAAACAGGAATTTATGTTTTCATTTTCTTTTCATTTCAAATGAAATTACTGAAAGTAGAACCTAAATGGCAAGACAATTTCTGTAAATTCTAAATGTTTTGAATATTCAAAGAATTTCTCTGATTGTTCTGTTCCTAAAATGAAGAAATGTGTTTTAAAAATATAAAGATTAGAACATTAATTTGATGTTATTCATAGCTAAATAATTTGACTCTTTTAGCTTTTCCGACGACCTTCTTTTTTCTTGATTTATTTGTTTAAGATTTACTAATCTAGCTTAGAAATATCATATATCAAATGGACTTCTCCAAATATTACCATCAAAGTTCAAAGATATATTAAAAAAATGGCATTATTCTTACATTATATCCTTATGTTGATCCCTTGAATTTCTAAAAACAATAGTTGACTTTTGATCGATATAAAGGAAACCACCAGAAGCAGTTGGAACTATTCTTTGATTAACATTCCAAATAAGGCAGTGGATTTGAGAGATTATTCTCTGCACTGAATTAGAAGAAAATAGAAAATACATATAATTAGTATGAAAATTTTCTTAAATTGAAGGAAAATAAAGAATTGGAAATAATTGGGTACTATTCATAATGATTTGGTGATTTGCTTAAATCTGTTCATTTTTTCATCCATTTGAAAGAAAACTCTTATAGACAATTTTTTATCCATAAAGTATAAAAAGTGTCTGTTCGTTTTTCATTAACAGAAACTTCACATTTTGGGTCAGATGTATTTATAATTATTGATTATTGCATATATCAAATAAAGAAAAAAATTATCTATTTAAAAGTAATTATAAAAATCATAATGAAATTGAAAAATTTGATTTAATTTTAATCAAACATTTCTTCTCTAACTAGTTACTGTGAGCTACAATAATCTTTTAGTCTTAGACTCATTAAATCCTTTTAAATATTACTTCCACATCCACTCTGACCCAGATCTATGTTATTAGTATTAGATAAGAATACTTGAGACCATACAACAGAGTGTAAATAATTTGTATTAGATAGGAATACTTGATATTGTATAACTATGTCTAAAAAATCTCTTAAGAAGCAACTACACAAAAAAATGTAAATATAAACATACATTGTACATGATTCCCTAACCTCTAGGTGCAAAATAACTGCAAATGGGTTGACATGCCACTAAAATCAGTCAATCAATTAATAAAAAATGTTGGACACATGCAGGCGGCAATTAAAAGAAATCAACAATTGGTTGTCCGTAATGTATCTAGCCATTTTGAATATCTAAACTGCCCAATTTTTATGTCTCCCGTAGTGGTTTCTTGTCAAAATATTGTATCACTCAGGATTGTCAGCTTTATTACAATTCATATTTCTCTCCCTGTAGTTTCTGGCTTCTAACAAAGCAGAAACTGCCAACAAAAAAAAAAAGAGTTTAGACTGTCAGTATGATTAAAGAGAACATGACACGATATCTGATGGTGATCCTTTAAGAAAATTTTGCATACTGTTTTAAAAAGTGGAAAGAATGTTGGGATCAGTGTGTGTGTGGTTCTAAAGGGTGTACTTTGAAAAAAAAACTAAGGCATTATTACCCGAGGTAGGATAGGTGTTCATCAATATTAAATAGCTGGATCTATTTGTTTTGTTTTTTAAACAGTTCATTTGAAGAATCATAAAAAATCATATTTAACAATGAATATTTAAGACAAGGATTTTAAACATACCATCTGTTATGTTCAGAACAGATAATTCAAGTTCATTTCTCTTTAGGACAATAAGAGCCTTTGACAGTATATTCCAATTACCCTGTAACAAAAAAAGAAATAGAGGAATGTTTACAATTTTTTCTTTTTTGTTTTAAATTTTATCTGAGTAACAAAAGCAGAAGATACCATATTTGAAAACACATCCAAGTAAGATATTGTAGTTATTTAATGTATCCACGTATATTTGAATCATTCTTTAAACGCATATTAATTCAACAGTAAGCCTGTTAAGATTATCAACATTTTTATTAGAAAGTTAAAACTTTTTTAAAACCTCATTTATTTTTAAATCAAGAGTACATTGTTTTGCACTTGAATTTTTAAAAAATCACTTACCGCTTGGAGATTTTCAACCAGTTTCTTGAGTGTTAAAGGTATTACAACTTCCAACTAATAAAAAAAAGGTAAAAATTATATGAGTAAATGAAGAAAAATATTTATCATTTGATGTTTTTTTTTCAATCATCTAATATTAAAATTCTTGACAAGTTGATAGCTTATTGAACTCTAGAAAATTAGTCTTTTTTAAATGTAACTTTCAAATATACTGAATAAACTGAAGAAAATATACCAGATAAAGGACTAATTCTCTAAAACCTATGATACATCAAATTCTCTCAGAATTTTGGAAAAAATATGCAAGCATTTTACATCAAGATTTATACATGAGTCAAAGTAAATTTGAACAAATGATTACAACATTTAATTCACAATGAAATCAGATTAAACTGTTTTATTCTGTTTATACAGCAAATACAAGTACCTTTGCTGCTGCTTGCACCATGCTATGCTGAGAAAGCAATGTGAATGCAAATAAACAGAATTCATGCATCTTAAACATGAAGGAGCCATCTCCACTTTAAGTAGCAGTCTCTGAAATTAATAGACCAGTTCCCATACCTCAACAGCAATATCTCATCTATCGAAAGCAATGTCAACATGCATAGGGAAGGTATGAACTGCTATTGCCTGGTTATCATTCATAAAATTCATATTATTCATAATAAAATTATTCATCATAAAATGAGATTTCTTCCTAGCCATGGTTGTGTCATTACTACTGTATGGATGCACTATCTGGACTCTTACAAAACACATGGAGAAAAAGCTAGATGGAAACTATACAAAATTGCTATGTGCTGTTTTGTACTGATCCTGGAAGCAACATCCCATAAAACACCAGCTGTATGGCCACATGCTTCCCATTTCACAAACTAAGTCAGGCAAGACTTGCTAATGAAGTAAGGATGAACTCATCAGTAATATTTTCTTTTGGACTCCTACACAAGGACATGCAAGTCTTGGCCATCCAGCAAGAACTTATGTACATCAGCTCTATGTGGACACTGGATGCAGTCTAGAGGTCCTGTCAGAAATAATGGGCAATAGAGTCAGATAATAGAGTCAGGGAACTTCATGTTATCAGTACAACCTGATAATGATGATGAAAATCACCTCAAGAGATGTTAGTATTTACCTAACCCCTCTGCCACAAGCAGAATGTGACACAAAGTCAATTTTTTTAAGTGGAGTGAAGCTGGTTTGAATTCAGTTTTCCTTCTCTTAGACTGGTTGCCTAACCAAGGCAAAAGGACCTAGTCTACCCTGCTATCTACCAATAGCTGGGGGAAAAAACAGATTGATTTATGCTTTTTCGAAGGGCATTAGCACAAACTCAAAAGCAAACAGCCTCATCCAGGATTTGAACTCAGGTCTCCAATTCCATTTTCTTGGATGATAACTGTTACACTGAGCACATCTCAATCCACAAAGGATGTTGCAGTCAGGGAGCTAGACTAGAAGACCATTGCTAGTTGGTTCAATCTTCAATGGGTGCTCCATACTTCTGGCCTTGTGCCAAACTAAACTAAGCTAAGTAAATTACTTTTACCACAATTTTGAATTAATGCAAAAAAGTGGATGATGGTACAATAAAATTTACATACCGACATCCATCTCTTCTAAACTAATATATCTCTCTAAAAACTTTGGTCTTTCAAAATGTCTTTCAGATAAAAGAGGATATGTCTAAATTACTTCTTAAAGGATAACTTTAGTAAGTTACTTATCTATTATAAGACAAAAATTGCATGCTATCAACTTGATGATGATGGTGACAAGTACCTCAAGAGATGTAGGTATTTACCCAACCCTTCTGATTGCAGGTATGAAGAATTTATCAATACTCTAAAACTAATTCCATTAAGCAGATGAAACCAAAGCCCCACATAACGAGCTAACACTCTGACTAGTAATTTCATTCATTTTCTTAATCACCAGAAAGAAATGCTGAATAAATTGTGCTTCCAGCAAAAATCTCAACCACTTTTTGAGATACAAGAAATTTTCAGAATATCCTTTTTTTTTCAAATCCTGCATCAAACCACAAGCAATGCTGGTTTTTACACATTACTACTGCTATGAACTTATATATAAACACAAGTATATTAATTCCCGACATTTATATTTACACATTTATGCAAGAAAGTGAATCTAACCACTCCCCAAAACTACAAAAGTCATTATACGGAAAATGAACTGAATAATAGATGAACATTTTGTCTTTGAATTCACAGTTTATGGTTAGGCTATTTGGTTTAATGGCATATCAACCCTTTATGGTTATTTAATGCCACATCCCCTTTATATATTATATGATTTTTTAAGTGAATAATTTGTCTGTAACTTTATTTTTAAATTAGTTGGAGCTCATTTGTTTGCATACAGATAAATAGTTTCAAGTATTGCCATTTAACACAAGCAATTCTATGTAATATTAATCATTTGCTTGTACGCAGCTAAATGGTTTCAAGTTTTGCAATCTAACATTAAGAGTTCTATTTGCACACAGTTAAATGGTTTTGAGTATTTCTATCTAGCACAAATAATTCTATTTAATATTAATCATTTCTTTGCACAGAGTTAAATAGTTTCAAGTATAGTAGATAATTAAATAATTCTATTTGACCCATAGATAGTATCCTAACAGGTACTACCACTCCAGATCAGAGTGAACCTGGAATTAATGGCCATGAAGAGTTACTCTACATTCCCTAAAGCTCCAGAACTTAAGCCTATCAGATGATTTGGAGTAATATCCAGGACACTCATTGGGAGAGTCTTACGCCTTTGAATATGCAGTTAGCATATTCTACAGCCCCTGTTGACTGGTCTGTCAGTGTTTATTTGTTAAAAATAAATTTTTTTATTAATGTTACAACATAAAGAAAGTCTTATTTATTTTGTCTGAAAATTCATAACTGTTTCAAATATTCTAAATGTAAATTTAAGTGTCTCTGCACACACACATACACACACTCAAATGCACATACACACCCACACTCTTATTTTCAAAATTATCTTTATATCATATTTCATGCTTAAATTTAGATTCACCACAATGAAATACTTTTATGAGATTTACTACATTTCAAAGTTTATATTTTACAATAATTCTGAAATACACATCTTGATAGTATAACTACAGATACCTAATATCAAAATCCTTGAAAATAATCAAACAATCATTATACCAAAGCCACTAAAAGGATACCTTTGGTACAATGCAATAGGTTAATATCTTGGCCTCAGTGACAACATGAAATAATCAATAAACTTTTTACTTTCTTGATTAATTATTCATAAGGTAGTCTAGTAGAGTATTATTATTGTGAAGTAAGTTTGACCTTCACGTGAAGCCTTAAGCTAAATTTTGTATTTTTGATGTTAATGCTACAATGTTTCAGATTATCTATTTTCTCATTATTACATAGTGAATAATATGAAATAGTTATAAAACTATTATCATTTCTGAATGCCTTAAAATTTTATCAAACCTCCTCAAAAATACAATAAGGAATAATATCAAAATTGAAACTTTCAATTCTTGTTACAAATTATTTTAGTAATATTATACAATTTTAATGACTGAATCAGTTTATACTTACTCCTACATCATCATAAGTGGGAACACTAGAATAGCGAACACGGATTACAAGAGATGTTGTTCCCACAGTAACACCAGGAAGGAGTTGTACATCCAAGGCAGCACTGGTATATGAAACAGCTAAAAAGAAAAATTAAATACTTTAAAAAGAGGATATTCATCACAATTTATGACTAACGTACATCATGCAGATAATTTTAATATATATTACAATCAACACAACAGTTCAAATCCACAAACATCATACCTAATTGACTATATTATATTGTCTATAGATTAAAAAAAAAAGGTCCTTAATATTCCAAATTTTGCTCAAATAATTGAACGCTCTTTTGATATTAAGGATGCATTGTTTTAGTGGATCTATTTTTAGGCTTCATCAGGGGAACAAACCAGCCTTGTGTAATATTTTTACTTATGGGAAGTTAAACAAATACAAATTCTTGTGAGAAGTTGTCTATGCATCATTTAAAACATTTTGTAGGGTTTCTTTTTTATTTGTTTTCTATCATTAGTTTCATTTGTAGAGAAACCAATTTTTTTCAAGAAGATAGAGTTAATTCGTTTCTTTGTCACAGTCAATAATTAAAAAGTTACTCAGATTCAAAAAGGTTTACTAAACAACAGTTTGATAGAAGTAAATAATGTAAGTCTCCATCATTCAATTTGTTTGCTGTCTTCAAAATTGACTACTGAACAAACCATTTGCTCTCTTTAGAGAAATATTCAACTAATTTTTTTTTTTAAAATGGTCACTAATATACCAATCAAATCAATCAATTTTAGAAATTCAAGATACACATGAAACCATAACACCACCCTTGTTCTCAGGTAATTCCAATATAAACAAAGGAAATTACACATTACTAAAATCTAAACTTACCTTAGTAATGCATCAACAACCCAATATATTAATTATATCAGTATACTGTATTGACTATATAGTATACACCATACTGTATTTTCACCATCAGATGGTCTTCAATATTACCTTTATAAGCTATAAAGGTGATCCACCCATTCGATGGTGATCCACCCATTCTTCTTTTTGTTAGTTTGATAGAGACTATCCCCAAGTATATATAGATATCTACTACACTTAGCTTAGTCTGGTACAAGGCTATATTTATGCAAAAATGGATGATGATACAATTTTACATATTGTCAATGGTTTGCCAGACTAGCAAGCTTAGCACTGTTCTGCATTAGGTATTCAAACAATTAAATCTCTCAAGAAAATACTATTTTCAATTTTGCTCAGTAGTGTTCATTAAGATCTTTAGAAGCTTAATTCTGTCTCCCTTCAGGCTCAGCATCTTTTCTTAAAAAAAGCACGAACTTTAAAGAAAATTACCAATTGGCCATTCATTTCAACTCTCATTTAAATGAGATTTTAAACAATTAATGACTAAAATCTGTGAACAAATATTGCTTGCTCTTTGGAATTGCTGGAATAAAAATCTAGTTTTGTTAGTATTCTGTCTTATAGGTGCATTGACATTTAACAAAAGAATTCATGTGTGAGCTATATTACTCTAATTTAGAAAGCTCTAACTTGTGTTAATGAAAATAAATACTTAATTTTTACAATAATATTTAAAGTAAAAAATAAGTATGACCATATCTGAAATAATAGAAGTTCAATAATACCTTTCAGTTAATTCCTCTTTAACTTTATTTGATAAATGATTTAAAATAGAAACCAAGTTGAAAACATAATGCCTATTGTTATTCTGGATATCTTTGGTACAATGCAATAAATTAATATCTTGGCTTCTGTGATACTCTGGATGAATCATTAAATTTTTTGCCTTATTTTATGTATATTAATAATTGGCAAAAATCTAAATAATATCTAGAATCATACTGATGTAATTATTCATGTATAACACACTTTTTTCCACATTTCTATGCCTGAAAGTTTGGGGTGCATTTCATACAAACTGAATATTAACTTTTTATCCAACATCATCATATTCAAGACAATATGACCAAATATAAGTTATATCAATGATCAAAACTAACAAATGAGTAAGAAACACTTCTGTTTTATTCCACTATTGAGAAATAGCCATTGGAATGTGTGTTTTTTTTATAATTTTGTTTTTCCCAATGTGAGTTTATTTTTGACACAAGTTTGTTGCATTTTTGTGTGAACATGTCCGTGTGTTTGCTCTAAATACTGTGTTAATGTTTTTTTTCAAACATAAGTAAACTGTATGAATTTTTATTAGTTTTTTTGAGCCAAGATAAAAAATTGAACAAATGTTAAATTTAGTCGCTATAAAAGTCAGTGCACATTGCATACAAGACATTTTTTTCTTTAGAATTTCGTAGCCCAAATTTAGGAGTACTTTAGGAATTTGCAAATTGGCAGTTAAAAATAGCTTGAATGTTATTGGGTTATTTTAAAGTTTAAAGGCTCTAGAGTTAGTCTGTAGGAGAAAAGTTGAAAGCCCCTCAAATCTGTCAGGGAGGCATTAAAGCCCGTTTGCCTTCCAGCCAGTCAGTTATGAAAGGTTGAAAATCAAGAGCTGCTTTTTCACAGACATCACTGGTCAACCAGGAATGATGTAAAGTTCACAATTAACTAAGTGAGAATTAATTAGTTTCCGTGGTAGAAGAGAAGCCTAAAATTGGTTTCTTTCCGAAGGAAACAGAAAAGTTGCTGAGTTCTCTCTACTCAATGTGAGTAAGTCTTGGGAGACATTTTTTTTTCAAGAAGATAGAGTTAATTGGTTTCTGCAGTAGAGGAGAAGCCTAGAATTGGTTTCTTTCCGAAGGAAACAGAAAACTTTGTGAGTTCTCCCTACTCAAAGTGATTAAGGTTTGGGAGACTTCTTTTCAAGAAGAAAGGACAATGGAAGAAATTTAATGAAAAATATTAAATTCCTCAGAACACCATCCTTCAAAATTGTCTTGAAGCCACTGAGAAAAGGACACATCCAACTGGAAGAGTAAAGAAAATTATTCCCAGCCTGTGAAAACCACATGCCAAAAATTTGAAAAAAAAAAAAGAAAAAAGAGAACTTTAAAATCAGAAACAATTTTGGTATTTCTGTAATGTACAACTTTTCTTTGTTTTAGTCAAATGGTGGGTAAGTCCATTTGACTTCTAATTCTATCCTTTTATTTTATTTTTTGTGCTAAATCAAATGTGTTTTTAGCTCAACTATGCACAGCAAAATTTGTGCAATGTTAGTGGAAACATGTTAGATTTATTTCCTTCGAAATAAATTCTTTGCAATAGGATAAAAGTGTTTGTTTTTCTCTGAAATATAGTCGTTTTTTTTGTATGTATAGTTGAGAAACTTCTCCCTTTTCTTTGTTTTTATACACCCTTTTTAATTACTTTTCTTTCTCTTCTCTTCCCTATATAGATTCTTGGTTTACAACTGTCCCAGACAGCAACATTCAAGGCTTAGTTAACCTCCCTCTCCTTGTTTTTGTACTCACAGGTAACACACACAGGGTAATTTTGAAAAATGCATGATATAACTAAGTGCATAGCTTACATAAACAGTTATGCTAGGTTTGTTCCTACGTTGTAATGATTAGTAAGCTAGTCTCATTGACCATTATTGTTGCTTAATAAATTTGACCTTCATTTGAAGTCTTGCATCAAACTAAGCTAAGTTTAGTAAATAACTATATTGTGTGTCAACTAGCTATATGAATTATGAGCAATAAATTGATAATTGTTTTTAAAATACCAGAGTTTATGTATGCTATTTTATTTTATTCAGTTATACAAATTTTCAATTTTATTTTTATAAGTCACTTTTATGAAAAAAGCATTGACTCTGGGAATTTGATATAATGGAATAATGAAATCATAGTATAGATTTGTACAGGGTCCAGCAAAATGATTTAGAATGTAAATGAAGAAGCTACATAGATCCTATTCAAAATTTACTTTTCTTCTAAGAAAGAACAATATTTGCCCTTTATCATTGTTATCCCTTCATTATAAAGATTATATCATCCAAATACTCGTTCAGAAGCCTCACTGAAGTTCTGCTTGTCATTGCTTCTGGTATTGTTGCAATTTCATGATGAATAAAATCTTTCATTTCATCAATTGTCTGCATCACATTTAAATGACTCGAATCTTCAAGTCGTATACTGTAGTATGTACAGTTTAAAAGTTGAAGAATTCTTTTTTTATCTGTTTTATATCATTAATTTAATTTGTAAAGGTATTGAATTGTTTTTTGCCATAGTCAAGAATTAAAAGTTATTCTGATTCAGAAAGTTAAGTGAATGTAGCATTTAATATCTTGGCTTCTATACAATATGAACGAATCAATAAATTTTTTGTCTACTTTTACATATATCAATAATTAGCCAAGATCTAAATAACATTTAGTATCATACAAGAGGAAGATAGATTAGGGGAGTGAGCCAGTGACATATTGAGATGAGATTCCACCATTTTTAGATAATTTCAATCATAAATGTATGATGATAGCAACAGAAATACTATGGCTACTGCAGCTAAAAAATATACTTCTCACTCACTCACCTATTTTAAATCAAGAAGATCATTCTGCCAGGTTTTGTATTATAAACTAAGATTGATTTATACTATGTGCTAATTTTTCACAATGACAATAATTCTTTGCCTATTTACATAGAAACCGGCCCATTGGCATAATGGTTAGAATGTTCGCCAGTGGCCTGGGAGACCATGGATCAATTCTAGGTCGAATCATACCAAAGACTCAAAAAATGGTACTTGATTCCTCCTTGCTTAACACTCAGCATTATAAGGGTAAAGCATTGCAATCCTGGGAAAGGAGTAGCACTCTCCCCTACACCTTGGTGTAGTAACTGTTGAAAAGGGAACCTTCAGGTCACCCTCGACTACAGTCACCAACTTTACTTTTATTTACATAGAAAGTAATCATAGTCATGATAGCAGAGATTCACTGTATGAGATCATCTAACAATTTAGATCAAAGAAGCAACTTAATTTATTACAAATGAAACTAAATTTTTTCTTTCTTTTATTTGAAGCGAAGTTATACCAGTTGACATGAATGTGCTAATTAACTTTGATAAAGTATGAATTTTGTAACATAAGTGATGTGTAATATTGATGTTATTTTATTATCGAATTTTGTTGTATTTTTGATACAGTTCTTCAAATTAATACAGCTCAGTAATCTTGACATAAATACTTTCTTCATGAAGATTATACTACCATTACATTAAAACAAAATCTTTAGTTCAATGGACTAAACAGATTTGAACACTGATTCATGATTGGTGTTTGTGAGATAAAGTATCAAGATGTACCCTTGTGATGAACAAGTAAATATATTAAAAGTTCTGATACCTGAAAATGGCTAACTTTAAAATAAAGTTTAATTTTTCAAAATTTCCTGCTGAAAAAAATAGGTTGGATATTATGAAGCAGATATGAAATAAGAAATATAGATAATTGTTATGATATCCGAAATATCTAGAGATATTCTGCATAAATTTAGAATGAATGACTAAACAATTTCCATTGAGAAGAATCAGACAAGCAGATTATTGGCATTTATCAGATTAGTATCTAGATTTATTTTCTTTCTTGCATATTTTTATGAATTCAACCAATCTAAACAAGTTTTAAAAGCAGCTGAGCCTAAAAACTTGCATTATTTTTAAATGCCTAAAAATTTAATCAGTTATACAGTAGGTTCAAATGTTAAGAACTATAAAACTGCTCATAGAAACATTTCTATACATTTATTAAGCAGATTATTTTTATTATATAATCCTAGCATTGAAAATGACAAATTTTTGGTTTGAGTGGTTGACACTTGTTGTAATTTTCCATATAAGAAATATAAAGGATTTTGTTTGATTTCTGCCTTAAAATACTTGTCCTGAAAACTAGTTAATTATATTTCAGTTTTACTTACCATTAGAAACTGAAAATTGCCACACAAGGAAAGAAGATAATCTGCGCCAAAGTGTATGGCTCTCTTCATAGATGGTAGAAAGAGTCATTCTTTGCTTCAGCAACATAGGTAAAATAGGCTCAACAGCACTCACAACTTTATTGGCTTTATCACTCCTGAAAGGTAGAATTTTCTCCAACAATTAAAAGGAAAACCCCAAGATATTCTGAATCTAATTTATTAAAAGCATTAGGTTTCCAGTCAGATTGTTTAATATTTAATATTCAAATTAATCTTGAAAATTATCCAAACTGAAAATCCGTTTAATTATTATGCCTGTCAGGGTGTACAACTATTATGTCTTTCTACTTATGATCTGAGTGTAGTATCTCCCCAATTCCAAGCTTTTTGGAGTTAGATTCTGATTTTTATATTATTAAGTGGGAAGTAATTATAAAAAGAGAGGGAGAGGAGGAAGAGAAGGAAAAGAGGACGGAAAAGAGGGAAAGTATTAGATAAGAAATCTAGAGAAAAATAAATTAAAAAATTTGTGTAAAGAAAGATAAATAAATGTATATACATAGAAAGGACAAAGGGATGGAGATAAAAAAAAAGACATCGACAAGCTTTCTGGCTAAATATCAAGATACAATGAGCAAAAGACTGAAAAGCAGAGTAAAAGGAGTAAAAATTGCAGTCTATTGAAATTCTTTATGGAGAAAAAGTGAAAAAGAAAGATAGAGGAGGAAGCAGTTAAAAATATTTGTACTTTGCTTATTTATTAATTTATTTGTTTATTTAACATGAACAGAATAATGAATATTGAAAAAGATAAAGGAGAGAATAAGAAGATATAGATAGAAGATGAGAGAAGAGCCAACGTTTTTTTTTATCAAACTCCCTATGAGGTCAAAATGTGACACAAGGTCAGTTTAATATGTGTGCACTGCAGGAAGCAAGCCTCCTGTGAGGCAGTTTTAAAAATTGTTTAGATTCTGTCTGCATTACCTTTCAGCTCACATCAGCAGCTCACAGGTCCAGTTAGTATAAATAATTACCTGAGAAACAACAATTATATAAAATATTTCAAAGAATAGCAGGGGGAGGGAATATTAGGTTTGGTGAGATACTGTTATCTCATTATAGCCGTCAATATTATATTTTTGCATATTTTAGAATAAAGTATTATTTAAAGCACAAATTTTGCTCTACTGGTTTATGCTAATAGTTTTATTTTCATAGTTTATTCTTATTTATTTTAAACTGCCACATTAAAGATGGAAAAAATCAAATTCAAGCAAGTTTATTGTATGAGTTCAGAATGAGACAGAAGGCAACATTTGGCTAGGGATTCATCTACATCAAATGGGAAGAAATTAGGAAAAGTGAAGGAGAAGAGAAAAAGTAGATTGTGAGAAAGCTAGAGAAAAATTGATTGAATTGGATGGAGATAAAAAAATACATACACAAATTACTGAGGAGTACACAAATTATTTTAAACTTGGAAAGCAAAAGTTTAGTGAAAAACATACATAAAATCAAACAAACATGAAAAGACCCTAAAGGAAAATTATTGTTATTTAAATCCATACTTACATTTTCTGCAGAGGGAAGAACTTAGATCTGGCAATCTCGCTCAGATATTTAAGAGCAAATGATCCAGCAAAGTCATGAATTTGAGTCTGATGAGTGAGAAGGAGTGCTAAAATTGTGGTCTTTGAAAGTTCAAATTTTGTCATGAGTAAGAAAACTCTTGTACGGAGCTCAGCGGTTTCATTCATATTAGCATATAACTGTAACAATGGCATCTGGATTTTCTGCAAAGAAATTACAAGAAAAACTAAAAATTTGTATTTTCAGAAGAAAATTTAAGTACAAAATTCTGTTGTAGATTGCTCATATTATACAAAGAATGGTTTTTATTTGACGAGTAACAATTATCTCATTAGAGCTGTCAATATTAGCTTGGTACAAAAAAAACCTACAGTTTTTATTATTCTAAACTTTTTTTGTATATTTTAGAATAAAGTATTAATTAAAGCACAAATTTTTCTCCACAGGTTTATGCTAATGGTTTTATTTTCATGGTTTATTCTTATTTATTTTAAGCTGTCAAATTAAAGATGGGAAAAATCAAATTCAAGAAAATTTATTGTATGAATTCAGAATAAGATAGAAATCAGAATTTGACTAGGGATTCATCAACATTAAATGGGAAGGAATTAGGAAAAGTGAGAGAGAAGAGGAAAAGTAGGAGGTAAGAAAAATTAAGAGAAGCGAGGAATGGGATGGAGATGAAAAAAGACATATTGTGATGGAAATCACAAACATGGGTTTTTTGTTTTCCTCTTTTTTTTTGGTGTGAAGTTTCCCAGTGCCAACCATTATTAAAATGAAGGAATGGCCTTTACAGTTACTAATGAGCATAGTCTCCTTTGAATGAAAGTCAAAGTATAAAGAACTGTAAGTTAATACTTTCTAAAGTTTAGCCAATAACAACAAACTTTGGGCCACAATGATGTTCAAAAGAAGTAGTTAAACTTTCTTTCGGATTTTGCTATTGTGAAGCAGAATAAGAAAATATTATTTCTTCCATTGTAATTAAATTGAAATGCTAAATTCAGCATGAAATACAACTCAACATTGAAAATTTCATAATGGAGATGAGAGCCTTTAAGATAAGGTGGGTCATGAATATCATTATGCAATTGGCAAACACAAATTGAAAGTCATCTTTGAAGCAGACCGATACAAAATAAGGTTACAGAAGAACTAAACATCAATCATTTAACAGTTGTTTAACATTAGCACTAGATTGAAAAATCCAAAAATCTTAACAAATTGGTGCTAAATGAACTGCATGAAAATAAAAAAAAGTCTGTTCTGGGCTTCTTTTGAGCAAAAAAATTAATTTCTTGATCACACTGTGGTATGTGACAAAAAGGTATATGACAACCAACAATATTCTGCACAATGGCTTGACAAAGGTGAAGCATTTAGACACCTCCCAAAATCAAAGTTCCGTCAAAAGGAAGTTATGGTTACTATTTGGTGGAATCATCGACTACAACTTCTTGAATCTTGAAAAAACCACAGCTGAGAAATATTTCCAGGAAATTGACAAAATCCACAAAAACTACCATATTTATATCCCACATTCCTTAGTCAAAAAGAACCACTACTTTACCATTACAACACCTAAATATATATGCTGCAAATGACTCTGTAGAAATTGAACAAGCTAAAATTGAAAACTCTACCTCAACTAGCTTACTTATAAGAAACATCTCAACAACTTCCAACAAGAGAAAGGCTCCAACTACCAAGTAACAACTTGAAAAACATATTCAAATAACTCATCAGTTCCAAAATTCCAGAATTCTATGCAACCAGAATAAATTGACTTATTATTGTTTGCAGCAATACATAAGTTTTAATGTTTCTTATTTTCATAAATAAATTTTATTCTATGTCAAGAAATACTGTTTTAAAGTTGATGATTAAAAAACAAAATTATTTTTGCCCCAACCTAATACAATATTTCAGTCTTGGTTTCTTTTTTTAATGGAATATCAACCTTTATGGGTTATCTAATGCCAAAGCTATCCTAGTAGTGGTACTATTTAACCCATACTAGCTGGGGTAAGGTGGTGCTTACCTTTCCTAGAGTATTAATCTGAAAGTGAACATCATAGCATGACTGGATTTCAAACTTGCATATTAAAATCATGCAGCCTAGTACTTCACCCATTACACCATGGAAACTCGCTCATTCAACACTATATGTAAAGTTATTCAATCATATAATGACTTGAAGGAATGCACATGATAGAATATATTCAAATATCTCTTGAAATCATTATTTTCATGTACTTGTAAAGTTTGCCATATACAAAAATGTAGATAGCTATATAATTCTATCACTTAGTAAAGAATAAATTTTCTATATCCCAGCTAACTCAAATTGAATTAACCCATTTGAAAACTCTTGAGGCTTCATCAAACAAGTGATAAATATAAGTTATAAATCAGATTTACATGAATAATTTTCTTTTTTAGCTGTAAATCCCTTGTTTTTTGTTGGATTATTATTCTTTGTGCATACACTAAATATTCTCAAAACAGGTGCTAATAGCATAAACTTGGAATATCTACCAGTCTAGGAGAAAGAAAACTCTGAATTCAAGCCAGGTATTTATCTGGGGAAGGATGGGTTCCTCAGAGCTATTCCTATCCAAGACACACTACATGAGTTGTGTCCCCACAACCAAATACCAGGTTACAGGGTCAATGAAAGTGACAAAACAGTTAACTTTTCAAAATTTCCTTATGAGTTTATTTTCTTAGTGTTACATGAAGTTTTAATTCAGGTATTGAGTCTTGTCTGTTGTTATTATACTTTTGGATAGGAATAAAGTAAAATAACAGAAATAACTCTAAGAGCAATCAGTATTAGACTGTTGCTTAGTGCTTTAAAAGCCATTTCTAATTGGTTTGGAAAAGAAAAAAACTAATGATCATACAGAAAGTGAAAGCAACAAATGAACGTTGAAGAAAGATAGGAAATAAAAGAAAAAGAGAGAAAATAAAAACATAGAAGTTGAGACAAAGAGAATAAGGAAGTAAATATTAGAAAAGGAAAAAATAGAAAGGAGAAAAAAAACTTTATAAAACAAAAGAAAAAAAGGAAAGAGAATAATAAATAAAATGAAAGAGAAGGAAAATAAGAGAGAAAAAAAAATGAATTGAAATAGAAAGGAGAAACAATTGGGACAAAAGTTCAGAGAGAGTAATTAAGATGAACAGGAAGATAATAATCTTTATAATCTTAAACAACAATGAAATAATTATGAAATAAATGAATGAAAAGTTTGAATAAAAAGACTCTCCCTAAAACTTGATTATATTGTGAGTGAGTATTTTTGCTATGTAAAAACCAAATTATATTGCATCAATAAAATTTGGTATATGAGTGAGCTTTTTGCTATGTACATTACAAAAACATAAGTAAAAACAAAAACTTAATTATATTACATCAATAAAATTTGGTATATGAGTGAGTTTTTGTAATGTACGCTACAAAAAAATGAAGTACAAACTGAAACCAAAATCAATGACTTACCTTAATGAAGCTGGATTCAGGCATTTTCCTCAGTGCATCAACTGCAAGGACACGTAAGCCATCACATTCTGTTCTGTTAGTGATATAACCAAGGATAATATCAATAGTCTTATGGTATCCCATGTTACCCATGGCTTTCAAGCTATATAAAGGACTATCAGAAATCTGAGACTTCAGTCGCTGAAAAAAATTTGAATTTAAAAATTAGAATTTTTGTCATAATCAAATGAAAAAAAAACATAATTACAAATGATTATTGACAATAGTTTGAAAGCATTGTTAATGAAAATTCTGTTTAAAATATTTGCTACAAAAGTTAAATAAAAACAGGCTATTTAAGCAGTTTAATATTGATGGTATTGTAGAGAAGAGGAAAATCTCATATTTTGTTTTGGCGCGCTATTTAATTCAACACTGAATTTCACCCAATCAGGATGACATATCCCATTCAGCCCGGACCTTCATTTCCGACTAGAAAAACGGGTGAGCGGCCAAACACACTTTTTTCGGCTTGAGACGGCGACCAGAACGGACGTGTCTCTGGTCGCCCCTGCTTAGCGATGCTTTTTAGTTAAACAAGCCACCCAGTGAGGACAACTCACTGTGGCTTTAACCCTAGCAGCAGCAACATGGACACTCAGCGAGGGAACCTTCTAATTTATGGATTCTTTGCATCTAATATATTTTAGACCAAGGAATCCCAGTTGAATATGAATTAGATACATTCAGCATGCCTTCCACAAGCACCACAAAAATTTACTATGTCGATCCGAGCGCCACTTCGCTATCGACAAGATCCCATTTCACCTCTGGTCCACATAATGGAGATAACGCCTACTCTTCACAAATACCAGACACACAAAACTACACGGTGGCCTTGAATACTTCCCTCACACGTCCAACGACACGCTGCCATCTCAACATCTAGCTAAGCCATTTCGTCTCAAACATCCAACAAGCCTAAACACCACGAGTCTTGCAGCACCAAGAACAAACCGCCTCAAAGCTGTTAATAAAGTATTTTCGCTGTTGTGTGTTACCAAAGAATAGTTTCGTAATTCATTTCTAGTGCCTAAAATATATAGTGTTCGGGAAATTAACTAATTCCCTCAAACCCTATAAAATCTTATTGTGGGTTTCAACAACAGATAGAGGATGTATAATGCTTATCAGTTATGTTCTGTAAATTTCACACTGCTTTTTATCATTTGTTATTTAAATTATAATTCATATAACCAACTATAATTTACTATTAAAAACTCTTCTCTAGTTTTTTTTAAATCTTATTTTTATGCTTTTTTATCACAATTTTCAGATTGTTAACAGGTACTACTACTCCAGATCAGAGTAGGCCAGAGAGTAACTCCACACTCCCCAGATTTCCAAAATGGGAGCCTCACCATCAGATTCCCTTTAGTGTCATTCACAGAACACCTCTTTTTGATGGGGTTTTACCTTTTACAAAGGATACAATCAGTGTATTCTAAGCCCACCAACAAAGCAAATTTTTATTTAATATTATAATGAAAACAAATATGCTAAGTGTGGCCCAAATAAATTCTTGATTTAACTACTCAAATAAAGAGAAAAATTTCATACATTTTATGACTAGGAGTGTTAATTAATTTCACAGAATTTCTGTTGCTTTTTTTTTTATACATGCCACAGTAGGTATTAGTGATTGCTTTTACTTGAGATAACTTGAGTTGCCTGAAAGGACTTGCAGCACTTTACAGTTACATAGTGTCAAATATAAATTGAGCTATTTACTATTAAAAGCACATTTAATGCTTAATCACAGGGACATGAAAATAAGTATTAAGTTTTCTTTTAATCAAATTTTAGATTTTTCATTATTTACCTGTGTAAGCCGATCCAAAGTGTTAGTGGCCTCTGATAAAACTTTTTGCCTAAGAGATTTTTCTAGTTCCCAAAGTTGTTTGACATTTTCTATTTTTTCAGGGTAATCCTTCATGTCTTCTTTAGCTTTTTCAACAAGTATATGGCCCCATAAGTTTTCTTTTTCAATTTTTTGTACAAGTAGAACCCATTTGTGGGCATAAGCACCAATGCTAAGAAGAAGTTGCTGTCTCTTTGGTTTATCTAATCTTCCTGTTTGAAGAATTTCCTAAGAAAGTAAAGAAAAAAAACAAGTCATTACTAAATACAAGAATGTTAATAATAAATTACACACACACACACACACACACACACACACACACACACACACACATGTTCACCAGTTCATTCTATATTTTAAATTAAAGAGTTACAATATCTAAAATAATTCAAAACACTCAAAATTCTTTTTCTTGTGAATTTTGTTCTTTTTTTTCATCATAGTAGCTTTGAACTTATATTTAAATTATAATGAGGTTCAAATTATTTCTCTTTTTTCTTTTTTTTTTTTCTTGTTCATTATGAGGGTCATTCAATAAAAAAGGTGAATTTTGCCAAAGGAGTTTGCAATAGGAATCACTGTTTACTTTTTTTTTGAAAAATGCAACCCATGTAAAATTTACAGAAGAATATGTGATCTATACAGAGAAGTATGTTTTAGTCAAAAAAAGGTTTGCAAATGGGTTAAACATGAGTTTGCCACTGTGAGCCTGAGTCAAGAAAGAGACCATGGAGCGGAAATACACTTATCCTCCAGTAAAGAAAAATCTGATGATTGACCACTGTTCAAAAATTTCAAGACAAAACACTTTCAAACCAGTAGTGTTTTGATTCGATAGCCTCAAAATACAAAAATTTTTGCAATGAATCAATTCCAAAGAACACAGACTTTAAATAGAAAATAATTCTGAAAAAAAAATGATCTTTTTTTTTTTTTAAAGTTTACATATTTATTGAATGATCTTCATAAATTCTGCAAGAACCAAAAGATAGTACTTGTAGAATTTTTGTAATTTACTATTATCATCTCTTGTCGAGTCTTTATTTAAAATCTTATTTCTATTACATTTTATGACAACTTTCAGATTGTTATTTCATGACCATTAAATAAGCAGCATCAATTTTTTTCAAATCCTGTCAGATTTGAACTTACATCACTTAACCTTGGAAACCTGTTTTTCTGTGACAGTGTCACAAAAGCTTCACTGGCAGATGTTATTCAAATAAGCCATATAACTATATCCTTTATTTCTCTAGTCATTATTCTCTGTGATATTACTAATATTAGATTTTATAGTTGATGAATTTCTTATATTAAACAGGGTGACTATAATCAATTATAATTATGATTTAATCTAATCATTAGTTTATCATATATATTTTCATTTAAAGTTAGAATTGTTGCAATAACTATAATAGCATATCAGTATCACTTTCTTGGTCATGTTTTTAACATCAATATCAATTCACTGATTAGAAATTATGAGTGTTATAAGCTGGTTCTGATACCAGTTGTTATTATCCCCATTTATGTTAACGCAAGGACAAAAAGAAATAAAAAAACAAAAGTTTATCCTGGTGAAGGCAACATTCAAGTGGGTAGAATGTTTGGATGGAGTCATTATGCAATATGCATGTGGATAGGACCGTTGTAAATAAAAAATGGAGCTATGAAGTTGAAAAGAATGGTTGTGCCTTTTACTTAGTGATGCTATTCAAAGGGTTTTATGAGTGCCCAGGTCAAGGGTCCACCAAGTGTATTTGTAGTCAATCAGGCTGAGAAGAAAATAATACTGTTTGACTTTATCGAGCATCTGCCATGTATGCTAGCTGGCAATGTTATGAGAAGGAGGCATTATATATGCATAATTAGGTCAGAAGCTTAGCTACATATTGCTAGCTCAAGTCCACTAAAAAAAGAGGCAGAGAGAGAAAATTTTGGTATATTTATGTATTTTGAGGTTATTGGTTATAATGTCTTCTAATTGGCCAAAAGGGGTCATATGACCTGCTCACCATTGAGTTTGTGCAGTAGACTGTCCATCAATGACTTTTGTTGTCTATGAACATTCTATTCTTTGACTGTGACAAAAGAGTCATGAATCCTAAGACTTAACTTTGAGTATAACATGAGATCTACCATTTGTAATTGCTAAATGTTACTCAGAGATGATGCTTTTGAATCCAAAATAATAAACACAGACAAGTCATCTGTCTATACGTCCTTAAATTTTTTAGGTCATGTTCAAAGGGTACTTAGATAATGATTTTTATCCGAATGAACCACAATGCAAAAATTATTTTCATAATAGTAATTAATATAGAAGAAATCTAATCAAACTTAGCTCTGTTCAATTCTTCTATTTATTTGTTTATTAAGGATCAGATGAAATTTTATGAACTGCCTTCTGTGTTATATTCTGGTAAGTAGAATGAGTTAATAAGTTCACTGAAAGTCTTTCTTATTCATACATACCACTAACTTCTTCAAAAGAGCTTCATGAGGTGATTGGAAAAGGGCAATATCAGTGATGGCTGACATATAGTTGTTAACCAAAATTGGTACAATTCTTATCAAGAATGTTTTCATGGGACGGCTGTCAACCTTTGTAAAAATATTCAGAACCAATTCTCTGAAAAAAAAAGCACATTTTCAGTATTAACAATTTGATTAGGAATTGCTAATTTAATACACTTATACTCACTCTAATTCAAGTAGATTAGTTCTTCATATCATACATTCAGGTCAGGCAGAGCTTCAATGTAGTATTTCTCAACTCATAAGAAACAATAAAAAATTCTGAGTTTGAAATAAAATTTACTTTATTTAATCAAATTTTTAGCTTAATAGTGAAAAAATAAGTAATTTTTATTCAAAGAGAATTTTGATTATTTTCAACAGCATTAATGACGGCCCTAAGTGATAGTTAACACAAATTTTTCCTTTTCATCTTTCTATACAATTTTGTTTTTTCCGCTTCATCCTACTTTGTTTTATATACAATTTAACTTATAGAAATATTAGATGATGATGCTTTGAAGAAATCATTTACAAAACAGTACTTTATAGACTTCAGACTAAAGGTCTTCATATGATACCAAGAAATCACTAAGCACACAATCAAATTTCTGTTACCTTTTACAAATTTTTATCTTTGGGTTCTCCATTAGGACATGTTCTAAACAAAATGCAAAAATTATCTTTGAGAACAAAACTCTGTTCAACTAAAAGACCCTCTATAGACTCAACTAAAAGACATCCTCTATAGACTCAAATATTGATAAACTTGCAACAGACAAATGGTCAAATTTTACATTAATTTAAAAACTTTTACTGAAAAAAAATTGAGTCAAATGGAGTTTGAACTTGCTTACTTGGAGGCTGCAGTCCAACACTTTAACCATATTATATCCACTTTTACATCCACAATTATTTATTTATTTATTTATATGTCATCCTATATATGTCTAAAATATTTAGATGTTTACTTAGTTTAACTTAGTCTGAAGCAAGATCATGATAGTAAGTCTCCAAATAAGAATCAGATTCACTAGATGTGGCATGTGAGTTTAACTAGTCAATCACTTTAAATATTTCATGTATCAATAGATAATTATAATTACCACACAACTGTATAATGCTGTTCAGTGGTTGAAATAATAGTGTAGAGATACAATAAATAATTATCTCCCTTAAATAACTTATATGTCAGGAAGAGGTCCCATAAGAGGTTCCATGACAATTCCAAAAAATACATTCTTCCTCTCTTTTGCCTCTGGTTATTGAACAGTAGAAACACTGTTTTTGACCCTGCTAGGGAATAGTAAGGCTACATGGCCGTATTATTTACACTCATCAATTAAGCCTTTTTCCATTTTTGTATCCCTTTTACATACCGCTTGTCTATAAAGTATTATGTGTAAAATTCTAGCTGTTGGGACACACTTGTTTTCATCTTTCTTTTAATACCACTAATATGCATATTGTATATATTAAATGTTCTTGTATGTAGTAATTGAGTTTATTTTGTCTTTCTATATTGTTCAGCATTAGTATTACATAATAGAAATGAGATATTATTGACATGTAAAGTAGCATTGAAATTAAGTCCTGAGCCATTAAACTGTGGAAAAATATGACAGGCTAATCAGTATGATTGGATCTATTGAACTTGAGACTAACCTGAGACTATGGCTCTCATTAGATAGTTTCAATCAGGTGACCAAAATGGTTCTAGAGTTTGAAATAAGTTAATTAGTAAGAGTGGCTGAATGCTCCATCTTGCTCACTGAGTCCCCATTGGCTGCAGTGGGTAATGAAAAGAAAAGTCGCTAAGAAATAAAAGTAATATGTGCACATGAAAATGTGGTCACATTGTTATTCATCATCCCATCAGAGAAGAACTTTAAACAATGGGAGAGGATAATAGAAGAACAAAAACAAAATTGGTAACACAAAAGAGACATGAAGCAACTAAAGAACAAAGCAAAGTGAAGAGATGGGCTCTGGCTGATCCTAAATTAAAGGTCATATAACTAGTTTGTAGAGAAAAGGATATATACTATATTCCTAAAAGGATTATGTAACATTAATATATTATGGATATACTAATGAGCGGGGACTCAAATATCTTTCCTACCTCCAAGCATTCCAACATCTTTAAATCACACAGTGTATTTGGAAGTGTTCATTTTTTAAAAAACCCATGGGTATAATACTTAGAGCTTGCCAATGGTCTGGGAGACCGGGGTTCAATCCCAGGTTGTCATACCAAAGACTCAAAAAATGCTACTTGATGCCTCTTGCTTATCACTCAGCATTATAAGGTATGGATCAAGGGTAAGTGGGGACAATCCAGGGAAAGAGAAGCACCCTCCCTTACACCTCAGTGTAGTAGCTATTGAAAAGGAGCCTTCAGATCACCCTTGACTATGCTCAGCCAACTAACTTATACATTTTATAACAAAGGAATAAGAATTAATTTCTACATAACATTTTTCAAACTATAGTTTTATGTTAGACAAATTTGTTATAAAAAATGATTGAAAAGTATAAAATAAATATTTCAACAACAATAGATAGAATAGGCATGGGCAACATTTTCTGAGAAGTATGCCTCATGAGACATAGTTCATCACCAGGCAGGCTACACTGCTAAAAGAGTTCAAAGTCACCTTATGTTTAAGGTACCAAAACTATTTTTCTTACATGTATGCGTCTGTCTTAGGTATTTTTTTCTCTTTAGTAAAAACATCTTTTCTATAAAAAATTAAAATCTTACATGCTCATTCAAAAAGTATTGTGAGCCACATGTGGTCTGCCAGCTGCAGTTTGCCGATGTCAGAGGTAGAATATTTGTTATTTTTAAAGAAAATGTATACAAAAAGTGAATCACTGTATTTTCCTCCACAGATTATGTCAAAATAATCCTGATTTTGATTGGTTAAATTTTGAAAAAGAAAATGATAAAGAAAGTAAAGGCCAGAAGACTTCCATTTAACTTACTAAGATATTTTTAGTTGTCATTTATTAAGTTGGGCCTACTTGGTACAAGTTTAAAAGTATAGAGTAACCAGTGAAAACTGAACTCACTAATAATGGACTGCACACATAGCTAACTAACAATTACACAACCAAGATGCCCAAGATATGTTTTTATCTTATTAACTGTCTTATTCCTTGTTGATTTAAATCATTTTTTGGCAATAATGTTTGTTAAAAAAACAAGTACTACACCCGTGAGAAGTAAAAATATACCTTTTAACTTAATATACACTATCAACAATATACCTTTATAATAATTAGTCATTTGTTATTTTATGCATTTTATGTAATTAACGTTGCTCATTCTAGGGTTGTATATGGGAGCTTAATTAGTGTCTGGACATAAAATTCTTTATCTACCATAAGGTTTAGGCCTTTGACCAACATAGCTCTTAACCTACAAGAGCCAAGATAGACTTTTAAGGTTTATTTTAAGGAAAAAATGTTTTATCTTACCGTTGAGCAGGAGTCTCTTTCCAGATTTTTTCTAAATCCCCAACAGTAAGGAGGTTAATCAATACGATGATATCATTAACACTTTTGGCTTGAACATCACCTTTGATGAGATCAATAATCTAAAAATTATAAAGGAGAGAGATTTTGTTATCATATTATTCTATGAATAAAATTTTTTTTTTTTCACAACACTTCATTTTACAGAATTTTTACTTCTTTTATACAAGTCAATAAAGAAGAAAAAGAACACAGTATGGTGATCTTTTGATTTAATATACAGTGAGCCTTATGAATTTCTAGAATGAAATTAATGTATAAATAGCAGCAGCTAGAAAGATTCAGTAGCATGAACCTTTCAAAGAAAAGAGGCTGGATTGGCCAGGCAAAAGCAGGACGACCAGCACAAACATACATTCAGCAACTATGTGAGGATACAGGATGTTGTCCAGAAGACCTGCCTGAGGCGATGAACGATAGGGAAAAGTGGCAAGACAGGGTCAGGAATATCCGTGCTACCAGCACGACATGATGATGATGAATAACAAGTACCAGAACCAAATTTATTGCTCTCTTTCACACCATAATATACTCTTTCTCTTTCTCACTATATATATATATATAAGAGAGTGAGAAACAATTCAATTCATTAAACATCACTTACAAATACAAGAGCCAAACTTGTTGCTATCACTGCCAAAAACTAGGTCTTTCTTTCTATATAATATACATCTCTCTCTCTCTCTCTCTCTCTCCCTCTCTCTCTCTCAATATATATATATATATATATACATTTATATGCATATGTGGGTGTGAGTATATATACATGTGTGTGTGTGTGTGTGGATATATTTATATATGAACACATATAAATTATAGCATATTTATATATATATATATATATATATATATATATATAGAGAGAGAGAGAGAGATAGGAAGATAGAAAAATAGATTCTGGCATATATTTGTATCCATATATGTAACTGTAATTCCTTAGCTTTCCCTTTCTTTTCTGAAATTTAGTATTAAGGCATGTTAATCCATTTTCTAGTGTGAAATCCGTGAGGTGTTCCCCATTTCTGTTTGACGAGTTGTGTAAGCTGAATTTATGTGTAGGGATACTACGAACAAGGGGGGATAGCTCGTTATAGAAGGTGTCATGGTTCGTATATATATATATATATATACAGGGTGTTTCAGAAAACTCAATATCATTTTGCAATAATACACACACTCATATATATATATACATATATATATATATATTACAATATTTTTGATGATGTTTGATTTTTGGTCCCCTCAAAATAACTCAAAATATAGCCATTAAAAGCTAAACTTCTGCCAACAAAAGTGAGTACACCCCTTTGGGAAAGTTGTCAATATTAACATACACCATGTCAACTGTCAATATTTTGTGTGCCCACCATCATTATCCAAAACTGCCTTTACTCTCCTGGGCATGGAGTTTACCGGAGTTTCACTGGTAGCCACTGGAATGCTCTTCCACTCCTCCATGATGACGTCACAGAGCTGGCCGATATTTGAGACTTTGCACACCTCCACCTTCCGCTTGAGGATCCCCTAAAGGTGTTCTATTTGGTTCAAGTCTGGAGACATGCTTGGCCAGTCCATCACCTTTATCCTCAACCATACACACCAATTTGATGTAGAGTGTGGTGTATGGTCTGAGCACTCACAGGCTGACCCCCTACCTCTTCAATCTTTGCAGCAATGCTGACTGCACTCCTACACCAATCTTTCAAAGAAAGCATTTGGATGTGATGTTCAGCACATGCGCTCAGCTTCTTTTGACGACCTACCTGAGGCCTGTTCTGAGTGGACCTCACTCTTTTAAAACGCGGGATGATTTTAGCCACTGTGCTGCAGCTCAGTTTCAGGGTGTTGGCAATCTTCTTGTAGCCTTGGCCATCTTCATATAGCGCAACAATATGTCTTTTAAGATCCTCAGAGAGTTCTTTGCCATGTAGTGCCATGTTGGAACTTTCAGTGACCAGTATGAGAGAGTGTGAGAGCTGCACTATGCTCCCTATGCACTCATGGGCCTAGTAACACTAATGAGTCACATGACATTTTGGAGGGAAAATGACAAATAGTACTCAGTTTGGACATTTAGGGGTGTAGTTTCTTAGGGGTGTACTTACTTTTGTTGGCAGAGGTTTAGCTTTTAATGGCTATATTTTGAGTTATTTTGAGGGGAAAATAAATTAACTCTGTTATATAAGCTGCCCACAAACTACTTTTCATTGGGTCAAAGTGTCATTTTCTCAGTGTTGTCCCATGAGGAGATATACTAAAATATCTGCAGAAATGTGAGGGGTGTACTCACTTTTGTGATACACTGTATATACATATATTGATAAAAAATGAAGTCCTGCAACTTTCATAGTGACAGAGATAGACTCAATATATATATATATATATATATATATATATATATATATATATATATATTTATATTATAATATATATATATATATATATATACACACACACACTTGCCTTTTCTTGTTGAGAGAGAGAGAGAAACCATGAATACAAAAATACATCTGATACAAGAGTAAAATCCTCTAGCCTCAGTAGATTCACAGTCATGAGACACCTAGTAGCTTCTTCTACACATTCAAACCAGTACCAATGATCTACATGTTCATATATGACATCACCAACACATTTTGAAGACACCCACTCAAAAATTCCTCAAACACAGAACAAATCCTTAACTCCAAAACACAGGAGTGACCATATCCTTGTCAATGACCAAATATATGAAAGTACTGATACTCGGACAACACCAATAGAGACTTTGGACAGTTTTTTAAACTCGCTGCAATCAGTTTTGAAATCTCATTCACCAACAAGAAAAGGTAAATAAAAAGCTAAACACCAAATCCTTGCCTGTTATTTTCAACAAAATATGCCTACAAGAGAATCTGCAGCTTAAATAAACATTACATATATAGATAGATAGATAGAGAGAGAGAGAGAGAGAGAGAGAGAGAGAGAGAGAGAGAGAGAGAGAGAGAGAGAGAGAGAGAGATTTGATATTAGAGTATGAACATTTTTTAAAATTCTAAATTTAAACATTCCAATTTTACAGATTCAGTCTAGAAAAAATTGCAGTAAATATTTTAAAAACTTGGTAAATTTGCCTTCAAAAAGAAACAAGACTGTTTAAGGTGTTAATAACTGAATCTTGGTAATCTAGGTATGTGAAGTAATTATAAACTTTCATATATTTGACCATTTTATATATATATATATATATATATATATATATATATATATATATATATATATATATGTGTGTGTGTGTGTGTGTGTGTGTATACATATATTTTAATATTTTTCATTTGGCAAATGGATAAGCAACACCACCAGTACATTTTACATCATTTTTCTGAAACCATATCAACTCCTTTAAAAAAAAAACTATTTTTAATCTTTAAAAACTTTCTGTTTTAAGGACCAGGCACACTGATCTATCTTCAACCAAATAACCTCTGAGAAATCATTAGAAGCAACAACATACTAAATAATAAAATAATCTATAAAGCTCACAATAAAATCCACAAAATTTTGACAAACATGTTATATCAAGAACAACCTATGCTGAAAACACCTCAAACCAACCCACCCATTCACTAGTTTCACAACTAAAAAGACATTTAAAATTTACCACAAATCTAATTGCAGAAGCAAAAATGTTATTTATTTACTGAACTGTACATGCTGCCAAAAACAATACATTGTAAAGTCAGAATGGTCATTTTACTTTGGACTAAATAATTGTAGACTCAGAATTCAATCTATGAATTACAACAAACTGATACATCTAGAACAACATTTCTGCTCACATGATTACAATTTCAACTGAGATGCAGAATTCACTATCATAGAAAGAATAAAAAATAACATTGGATGATATTATAGTGATAAAGATAAATGAATAAAAAGCACTGGTCCCAGTTGGTTTTGATGTCAATTTGAATGATGCTGTTTTGAAATAGGATTTGGGATGATACAAAAACACATAAACAAACAATGGAAACAGTCATAGCTAATTTGAAGCACACCCTTCCAATACTTTACATATATTTTCCAGAGAGAGAGTAGTGCTAGGTTTCCTGAAAGCAGATATATAAAGCTCATTTGGATACCAGAAAATAATTTTCATTCAATGAATGGATATGTTATGTCACCAGGTCATTTTCATTGCTTCTTTTATAGCATATCAACTCTTTTAAAGTCTATTTTACAAAATTTCTAAAAAAAACTTTTCACAAAAACTTTTTTTTAATGACCTAATGTTAAAACTAGTTGAAATATTTGTACATATGAAAATTTTTATTTTTTATTTTTCAAACACATCTGGAACAAAAATTTTTATATGCATTTATTGTATAAGGATATATTCTACTAATATGCATATATAAACTTAGGTTACAAATGATTTTATAGAAATTATTCATTTTCATGAGTGAAAAAGTAATTGTACAGTACAAAATTGTTGCAATATTTTTCTAGATTGTTCCAACAATGTTATCAGTACTCATAGTTGGCCTTCTAGAATGTTCCAATAATGCTATCAGTACCCATAGTAAGCCTTCTTGAATGTTCCAATAATGTTATCAGTAACTATGATTAGTCTTAAAATCCTAACCAGAACTTTCTGCAATTGCTTGTCATACGAGAAGGTTCTGATCATGGCAAGAGGTAAAGAATTGAGTAATTCACAAAAAGCACTGATTATTAAGCTTTGGAAAGATGGAGAAAGTTATAGAAATATCTCAAGCAACCTGAATATTCCTTTTACTACAATAAGTTCATTCATTGCAAGGTTTAAAAGACGTAATACAGTTGAAAATCAAGAAAATCAGGACGCCTGATTTACCAAAATCCAATGTTCACGCATGAAGAGCTCCAGGAAAATTTGCGTTCATCAAGATGTAGTGTAACCAAACAATAAGTAATGAAATGCTGAGGAATGGTCCAAAGTCTCAGAGACCAAAGAAAACTCCTCTCCTATTGAAACAACATAGAAATGCATGGTTGAAACTTGTAAGACAGCATAAGGAAAAGGAAAATTTGTTTTGGAAAAGAGCATTATGGACAGATGAAACTAAAAATGAGTTGTTTGATCATAATTATGAAAATCATGAGTGAAGGAAAGACAGCAGAGCCAACTCACCAAAGAAAATGGTACCAACTGTCAAATTTGACCGTGGTAGTATGATGATTTAGGATGTTTTCAGTGAAAAGTGTGGGCAAAATATCAATAATAGATGGTAAAAAGAATGTCCAAAAGTATAAACAGCTCTTGCAAGAAAATTTGATTTCTTCTGTTGAGAGTCTTGAGCTACCTTCTGATTACATTTTCCAGCAGGATAATAATCCTGAGCATACAGCTAAATCTATCAAGAAGTGGTTGTCTGAAAATAATGTCAATGTTTTGTAATGGTCAAGTCAGTCCCCGGATTTGAATCCAATTGAGAACTTGGAGTGATGTTTGAAAATTCAAATTCGAAAAAGTGCACCAGCAAACATCAATAATCTGAAGCCAATATGCCAGGAAGAATGGTACAAAATACCTTCTAATTATTGCAAGAAATTAATTGATAACTACAGGAAGAGATTAATCTGTTTAATATATATATATATATATATATATATATATATATATATATATATATATATATATCTTTATTCCCACATGTGTAACATCAGAGATTTTAGACAATTATTAAACAGACTTCATCTTTATTTGTGATATCTCACTCATGAACAAGAAAAGGCTAATAAAAAACTTAACACCAAAATCTTTGTCTGTCATCTTTAATAAAATATTCCCACACGAAAATTTGCTGCCTAAATTCACAAACATTATATATATATATATATATATATATATATATATATATATATAAAAGGAAGATATATTTATCCTGTATATATATGTATATATATATATATACAGGATAAATATATCTTCCTTTTTGTTCAAAGTAAAATCTTTAAATACCTTATCACACTATATATATGTATATATATATATATATATATATATATATATATATATATATATATATAGTGTGTGTGTGTGTGTGTGTGATAAGGTATTTAAAGATTTTACTTTGAACAAAAAGGAAGTGGAAAAATATACAAAATTAGAAAGCAAAGATAAAAATGAAAATATTGTTAAGTAAACCTGAAAAGATTCTATATATACTTACCTTTGGTACAACATCTTCAGCTTTAAATGGAGTAGTTGTATGTTTTGGGATCTCAGCAATAAGGCTTATGTTTGTTCCAGTTGTCATTTGTACGGGTTGTAATTGATGTATTTTTTTTAATTGAAGAGTTTGGCTGAAAATTTATAAAATTCAAATTTCTCCAAGTTAAGTTATAGTAAACAATGCAAATATAAGACATGTGTTAGCTTAAAAGTCTCTGTCAAGGTTGGCTATGTGGATAACAGCTTTTTGCTGTTCCTTTCCAGACAGGGGAGTTGTTATGGAGAAGTTGTTTGGCAAAGTTTTCACTCATTATTTTTCCTCATCATCAACTATTGTGAAACATTTTGTCTAGATATCTGGCAAAGGGACAGAGTCTAGGAAGAAATAGATTCATGCCTTTCTCAAAGACATGTGTACAAAAGGAACATAATCAGCCTCAGCTAAAATTCAAATTCAAGTTAATCAAATTGTCATAAAATTAAAATTAGTTATCAGGTCAAAAATATCTATTTATCATATATATTTGAATATATTATACTATAATCATATATAATCATATATATTTGAATATATTATACTATAATATATAATATATGATATACAATATATAATACATATGCATAATATAACATAATATAATGTACATATAGAATATGATAATATATATAATATATATCTAATCTAATATATATATATATATATATATATATATATATATATATATATATATATATATATATATATATATATATATAACATAGGATATAAAATATATATGAATATATTATACATTCCAAAGGTAATAAATCATTTTGGGAGAATTATTACAACACTTGCATAAATATATAAATCTTGTATTTGCAATAACTTTGGAATTCCATTTGTTCCAAAAGCAATAACAAAAAAAAATCTGAAATAGCAGTAGAATCTTTGCTTTAGAAAACAATTTTCTACGAGACATAAGATTTATTTGATGAATAGACACAAGTATGATCACTTTTACAAGATGCAAAATGCAATATTAAAACAATTGTATAAATCTAATTGTTAAATATTTAGTCAAGAGGAATTTTGTAAAAATTTAATTTCATGCTTGTTAGTCTAGGTTAAATCTTTGGAGGAAACCTGGCCAATTTACCAAAACTTTTCTCATTCGTTAATAACAGCATCAGAAAAATAAGGTCTAAAATGTTGGACTTCAAGCTACCCTTACTGTGCTTTTAACCTGGACTTTGTCCATTTATTTTATCAGGCCTCAAAAATTCAAAAACTTGAACATATCTCTCAAGTTTCAAAAATTACTTTAAATTTTCTTCTTCAGATTGTTTCCAATATTTGTAACTTTTTTTATTTTGATTGCAATATAAAAAAAAGTATCGGTAAAAAAACTTTGACTCCATAAGAAATTACACTCCATTTCTCTACATCTGGAAATTGGTGATTGTACTTGTTACCAAGGCTAGATGAAAAAAAAGGGTAGATAATTTGCTGCTTTTCCACATTTACCAATGTTTATTTTACAGTATATTCAATCTGAAAATGGCTCTCTGTGTATTCAATATTGCGTGTCAAAAATCTGCTCTACAAAATTGATTTTTTTAAAAATGTTATTATAGATTCTCTATTATAAATGTACAAAGCACCAATTTGTAAACAGAATAGATTCTTTTAAAAAAAATCATGAAACATTAAGAAAAACATTAATAATTTTTCCTTTTAGCCATTTTGTTTTGTAATCAATAACTAATTACTATGTTCATCCTAAAATTATGAGATAAAGGGTTTCAAAAATATTGATATATTCAGGATTATACAGAGTTAAAACAGTACTAATCAGGTGATTTTAAGACAAGTGACTTTTGTTAGTTGCTCGTAGTGTATAACTATTATCAGATTACTTACTTGAGACTCAAAGCGATGCGTCCTTCAGAAGGAGAATTGAACAAAAGGTTGTAGTTGCTTTCACTTATAACTTGCCTAACCAAATAAGCATGATTTGAATCTTCAATAACATATCTGGCAGTATTGGCTGTTTCTATCAGTTTTACCTGTAAAATAAAACAATAAATATGAAATAATTTTTCTAACTTTAATTTCTTATCTCATCTGTTTCATACTAAAATAACTGGTGGGGAGTCCCCATGGTGTAATGGCTAAAATACTAGACTATGGTTTCAAAATAAGCGAGTTTGAACTACAGTTGCACTATTATATTCACTTTTGGACTAATACCTTTGAGAAAGGTCAGAACCCCCTTATCATCCCAGCTATGGATTAAATAGTATCCCAACTGTTTTTCTACAAGGATGGCTTTAGCATTAAATAACCCATGAAGGTTGATATGCCATTAAATAAAAAAAACAAACCAAAGAAAATCTAAAAGACTTTAATAGATATTATTGCAGATCAAATAGCCACAAATCTTTATCAAAATTATTCTTATTATTGATATCTATTGATATTTATGTGAAATTATTTATTATATTTATTTTATAAATGTTACTGTAGATCTCCTTGTAAATCCATCACAAATGAGGAGGTCAAAAAAAGAATATGTAACCTTATAACAGCCTACCTAACATTGTGAATAAAAGAAAAATTATGTGGTATGGATGTGGGTAGACTGAAGAAGAGTAGAGAAGATGACATCCAAGAATGGATAGGCATGTCTTTCACTGATTCATAAAGTGCAGCTCACAACCAAAATAGATGGCAGGTAATTGTCAGAGATTGTTTGAACTGTGTTTTCACAACCGTCCACTTGGAAGTACAAGACTGATGATGATAATTTTTGCTAACAATAATATAATCAAGTTTTTGTTATATATTTAACTCAATATAAACATCTTTCAATAGAACATTTTTTATGCTGGTCACTGTTCTAATTGAGATTTAATAATATTTATTGTCATCAAGTCATTTGAATTTGCAAGTGAAATTATCATTTGGTGGTGATCCATAGTTTCATCCAATAAATATTTCTAGTTTTCTTTTTTATTTCATCTGCATTTCACAACACTTTGTATTTATTGATTTTATGAGGTTCTTAATAATTATTTTTGGCTAAAATGGTTATGATTATCAATAGTATATCAATACCTTAGCAGAAAAAGCATTTAATGATTTGTGGTTTAAATTTTTAGGAATAGAATATACCATACAGATACTTATATAAAATAGCTCAAAATTTAAATGAGAGTTAACTTTTAAAATGATATTTAAAAAAGTTGGCAGAATAGCAATAAAAGGGAAAAATGACAAAACTGCATTTGTTTTAACATATAAATCATAATACTTCCAGTCATGTAACGTACAATTTCTTTCCAAAAATTTGACTTTAAAAATCACCCTATGCATTATACAAAAAAGGTCATTTTGAAATAGGACAACTGATTGAGATGACAAGTACCTACAAACTCCTATTCCCCAGTATGGCCTTTAGATAATCCCAGAATAAAAAATATATTTTACGAGACAGAAAATATTGTAATTATTCTTCACACTGGTTTTTTGATTGATGTATCAGATCATAAATCATTCCACTTGACCTTTACTAATATAATGTTTGTTTGTTTGTTTGTTTGTTTGTTTGTTTGTGTGTGTGTGTGTGTGTGTGTGTGTGTGTGTGTGTGTGTGTGTGTGTGTGTATGTGTGTGTGTGTGCATATATATGTAAAGCACCATCCATATATTCTTTATATCAAAATCTCTTAAAATTGTATACTTTTTAATCATAACACCTTTAAAATTTCATATTTCAATTTATTCTCCAATAAATCTATATTTATCAAACATTATTGGAGCTCCAAATTTATATTTCTATATTCAACATCCTCACTTACCTACAGCCAATAAAGCTCCATCCAGATATCATTTATATCAAAATCTCTTAAAATCACACACACACACACATTATATTAATAAAATCAATTCAAATCAATGAAAATGGATATAATGTTGATATCTTACTTTTGGTTCACAAGCTTCTCCTCTATAAGTCAAAATTAAACCATTTTGAGCTCTTGGTGAAATGATGCAACTATCCGTATGGATGTTTTTAACTACTTCTATAATCTTTGGAACAGTTGGGTAGTAGCTTGTTGAAAATAGATATGATGCTTTACACAAGCCCTGGACATTTTTCTGAAATAAAAACAAAACAATAAGTTTAATCAGTTGACAAATATATAAATCGTATTTTTCCCTTTACTTTGCTTTCTTTTTTTTTACTCTGTCTTGTTCAAGCTTATTATTTTAGAATATTACACGGTATCAATCTTCCATGGTTTATGTTAATATCATCCATTTAAAATCTAGCTTTCATTTGGCTTTAAACACTGATTACTGGTACTAGGGTCAAACTATTGATTAAAATAGTAACAAAATTAGCTAATTTTTCATCTGTCAGTCTGTCCTTAATGTCAAATGGCCATTAACTGCTTGTGCCAGTGAATTTTTATGAAATTTATATGGATTAATTGAAATAGATTTTTGACTGTTTAAATATTTAAAATGTAGCTTGAAAAGTCTTTCATGCTGAATCACATAGAACTGTTTAGATGTAAGTTAAAATGTCATTTTTTCTGTTACTTAAAAAATACAGGTAAGCATTTACAGATAAATGATGAAGAAAACACATTTTCTAAGGTTCAATTTTTTTATCTATTTATCTACTATGTTTGCCAAGTGTATCCAATTCCATCTTTTATTGACTTCAATAATGACCAAACAAAATAAAATTAATAAACACTGCAAGTATCAAATCAACATTTTACTTTAGCTTATAAGGATTATTTTCACGCAAAAAATAAATACTAAATTTTTTGATACAGTTAAGTTTTTTTGTTTCAAATGTTAAAAAAGATCAACATAAACTTTTAAAAATACAACTTTTATATAAAATAACATCACTATAATCAAAATCCAGTATTGTAGTGTTTTGTTATTTATGTGTTACCTTAACATCATTTCATTCAAAAAATGCTTGTAAATTTAAACAGACTTGTATTAGATATGAGTAAGGAAAGCTGAAAACATAACATGATATTTTTGTGCATCATAAAGCACCAGAGACTAGTATTTATACAGAGAGCTTAGCATACTCAATACAAACACAATGTTTTATATAAAGAGCACCTACTTCTATTTAGGCTCTTTCTTCATCTGAATAATGGTGACTATGTGATGTGACATAGAGGTGCTGGAATCATTGCTTGGGTTTATCTACCCAGGTATATTCTTGACCTGTCCATAACTGAATTGTGTTTACTGAGTGGGAATGTATAAAATATAGTGAGGCCAGCAACATGTCTAACTACATGAGAAAGTGTGCATGGTATAATGGTTGTTGTCATAAGAAATAAACTGGGGAGAGCCAAATTCAAATCCTGGACAAGGCTGATTGCATTTCACTTCATGTTAATGCCCTTAGGAAAGGCATGAATCCACACCCTCTCCCCCAGCTATGAGTAAGACTTGGCTCTTTAGCCCTGATATAGAGAAGTTCTGCAAGAAGAAAAACATTTGGATTATTCTTAAAAATTGACCCTGTGTTGCATCAAGGCAGAGAGTTTGAGTAAATACATATGCATCCAATAGGGCTTGAACCCAGAAAGCATGAGGGGCAATCGCATAACTGAAAGTCAATCAAGTAATGATTAACAAGCAAGTTTTTCAAGTCACTAGTCAGTGGGATCTTTATTGCATGCAGCATTATTGTAGCAAGACTACACTAAATTTAGTAAACATCAACAACAATGTCTTATATACATAACCAATATTTTTTCAAGATGAGTCAAAACACCCACCCTTGATTATGTATTAATTTTATTTATGGAGGTTCTAGATTGGAACATTTTTCAAATGAGAACAAACTAAATACATTCATGTTTTGTCAGATGATAAAACATTTATGAATTATCATAATAGCTCTTCAGATAAAGATTATAATATAAGTAAAATAGTGTCCTTGATTTTCAAAATAAAAGCTCTAAATTATTGAGCAAGACCTTCTTATCAAATTTAAATAGATGAAGAAAGTCAAATATTTCCCTTGAAAATAAAATAGAAATATATGTTTTTAATTGTTTTCTGCACTTAAGGTTTTCAAACTATAAAACATCTGCTTTGAAAATGATTAATTATTCAAACAAATTTATCTTTCTAATAATTCAAATTTAAAAACTATTTTTTTCATCTGCATCATACAAATCTTAGTAGAATGTATTTTTGAAATTAAGAAGAGGAATTTATTATAAAAAGGATGCTTTATGATACATATATTTAGAACTGAAAAGATGCACAATCTCTATAATTTAAAAGAAAACGTTATCCAAATAATGCCTTCTAGTTAATAGTAAAAAGTATGCTCTGTTTCATCTAAATTTAAATCTAATCTAAGATTTATTCAATTATAAAAGATAGTGTAAATAAATATTTATATCCATGACTTTTGATATTAAATGATATGAGGTACTGAGAAGAAGATAAACTAAAATGTATAACTTAAGGGTTCCATAGATAAAAGTCCATAAATAAAAGAAAAATGAAAAAATTAGATATCAGGAAATTATCTTTTCTAAAAGTGAATTATTGGTAACAAGAAAGTTTTTGCCAGCAAATTATATCACAGGAATAGAAAATCAAATTAATAACTAAGAACAGAATTTTCTCAACTGATCATATGTTTTAGATATTATACAGAAATGTTGCTCTAATTTTTGCCTTCTTCATTGATATAAATCTAGAAACATGTTTGAATAATTACATGAAGTTTTGTATAATTTATATACTACATAATGCTTTTTTGAAGTAAGCAAAAAAATGTTTAGAAACCTTTATCTTTTGTTTAAACTATTGAACTTAGTGATGTATTTATGTGTTTATAAGTATTTTCTGTGTGCATATATAGGTGTGTGTATGTGTGTATGTGTAGCTATCTATCAATATATATATATATATATATATATATGTATGTATGTATGTATGTATGTGTATATATTTATGATTAAATTTAACATTAAAAGCATTTTTAATTAGTAAAATTGTTAGTGCTCAATGCATGACAATGTAGAACAATATCAAAATATATTTCAAGTGTAAAAGATATGTTAGATGCAAAACAGAATAAAAACTCACAACTCAGTTTCTTGATTTTGATCCCCAGGTGAGCTGGTATCTCCACACATCTGATGTTTCTGTTTTTTCAGAAGTCAAATATGTGGAATACAAGCTCATTTGAAGATTGAAATCATGAAGCTCTGATTCAAGAGTTTTTATCCTGTTTTACATCTTGTATATATATATATATATATATATATGTAAGCAAACAGCAAAATATCTATGATTAATGTACACATACCTCCAAATAGACTTTGTTAAGACGCTGTTGTCTATCACGAGGTCTAAATGCTTTCATCGCAGCAACATTTAATTCAAAATTACTCATCAAACCTCGTTTGATATTCACAGATTCTTCAACATCGCCAGGACTCTTCATGATATTGGTGATGACTCCCTGTTTATTTCTGAGATAAACAAATAGGAATGGCAAAAATAAGATAAAGATTGTTGATGTTATATTACCTAATAATCTCCTATGATAAGAACTCTCCTGTAAGGAGTATTAACTCCATTAGTTGTAGTTACTAACCCTCTCTCTTCAATGCTACCCTCCATGAAATAAACATGTGTGTATACACATTCCTTGTCTTTGTCTTGTCTCTAAGTCAAACTGAGGCAGTAAATGAAACATGATACCAACCAAGCACTTGAACAGAGACCCCATCCAACTTCTGATGATACATAAATACTGACCTCTTTGCTACAGAAAGCAATGAATATCTCCACATAGCTGATAAGTTTAGCAAGTGTCCATTCATAAGATGCCTCCATTCTACCACATCTACAGATGTAATAAACCATCTGATCTGTTATGTGAAGAAAGTAGTGTATGAGAAATAGTCTACAGTGGCAGTGAACCCCAATGAACTATTGATGAATTTGCCAGCTTCTCCTAAAGATATAACCTCAAACATCACCCCACTCTCCCAAATCCAAAGACAATGGTAGGAGTATGCAAAAAGTTGTTGATGAAGGGCAAAGAATCAAGTATAGATTGTCTCCAATATGAAAGGAATACTTGTAGGGATTACATTCCTTGCTTTCCAAAATAATACTTCTAATGGCTGCTAGATGGCATCACCAAAGTAGCATGACCAAACGTATGGCAAAGTGAAAAATCTCTCTCTTCATTCCTTCTTTGACAACTAAAAAGCATGAATGAGTGGGTGTATCTTCCAACAGAGGGAGGCTTTTGCCCAAATAAACCTCATATAGTACTATGCAGGGTACCATGCTTTGATGTAAATCCTCATACAACAACTTTCATTTTATAAAAGACTCTCCAACTACTAGATAAGACTTCCTCTCCATAATGTACTCTTAATATTTTATGTAATTCCTGTATCCTTTCTATTGAGTTTGCTCAGGTAATAAATGTTTCATTGTTAATTCATCTTGAGTTGTTTGATATTGTTTAAAACAAGGAAATGTTAAACCATAATACATTTCCTCTGCTACAAGTGTCCGAATTCTCTAGTAATTCTTGTGGTCAGTTTTAGTTCTCAGATACAACAAATATATGAAGACTAACCTTCAAGTCATCAATACCAAAGCTCACTTGATCCTATCCCACTGTGATAGACTATCTCAAATTGCTAGCAGAATTACTACCAATGAGAACACCACTTGTCTTCAAACAAAAGACAAACATAATCAAGACTGCTTGCAGCAAAGTAAAGAACAAGTGAAAGAACATCATAGCAAGCTGAACAAGCAACAATATGTTCCACTGTCAGCAGGTCAGCAAGTTTATACACAAGACCAAAACACAAAACTGAGGGAACCAGGAATCATCATATAAGCCACAAAATAGCCAAGATTGTACCTAGTAAAATATAACAATGAGAGTACACATCATGGAAACTAACAATTCCTCAGACCTGTCAGAGTGGAGTCAATTAGATCTGATATCAAGATTGATGGCAATCCCCCACAGACAGTAGGAGACAGTGTGCCTCACTCACCAGACAACTTACACATTAGAATATAAACATCACAAAACACTCCACCCTCACAGTAAATAAAACAGTATGACAACCCCTAGATAAGCACTGATCGGTGCTATTTTAACAGAACAATCAAAACATCACAGAAATTAGATCTATGAAACACTCACAAAACAAAAACAACCTTTCTTTCAGGTATGACATAGTTACAAAGGCAGAGCAGAAAACTCTAGACATCATATACTGTAAGTACTAATCAACTAATCTTCAATGCAGAAAAGATATTACATTATGTTGTAATCTCCTTTGATAAGAACTCTCTAGTAAGGAGTATTAATATACTTAGTTGTACTTACTACCCTCTCCCTTTTATGCTATCCTTTTATGCTACCCTTCATGCAATAAACATGTGTATAACTACATTTATTGTCTTTGTCTTGTCTCTGTATCAAACCCAGACAGTAAACAAAATACTTGGTTTATTCCAATATGTGTATACCAAATCTACCACTAATAAATATCATTGATTTCAATATGGTGATTGAAACTTGAAATCATTTATACATTATTTAGCAGCTAAAGTGTTGAATACGGTTTATATTATGATAAATTCACGGATACAAAAGGGCCATTACATCCTGTGGGAGAGGCACAGCAGGCTAAAAGTGAGATTAAAAATGAAAAGGTTTCCTCTAATCATAATGCTTATCTGCAATACAGCTAGCGGCTTGGCTGCTATTTATTTTTGTATCAAAATGAATGTGCATATGATAGTAAGTAGTATGTGTGAATTAGTACAAAAAGTTGGGAGACAACTTTTTGCATTTCAAATTTTCCTTAATTCCATTTCTACTTTTAGTTCTCTTTTTTATGTTTTCACTTTTAAACGATTCCAGGTTTTTTTTGGGTGGGGTGCTATTTTATGTATTTCATGGATAAATTGCAATAAATAGTACTATAAATATCATTAGAACAGAGAAAACAAAAGCAAAATTCAAAGTTTTATCACATTTAAAGAAATAACAGATATAATTTCTGTTTATTTTGATCTCAAACTTTTTCTATAATTCTTATTTGTGTATGCATTGTCTGTCATCTGAAGTACACCCTCCATGTCAATATGAGTAATCAAAACTGCCCCTTCTCAGGTTATGAAACAAAAAGAAATTTCATATTTTCTTGTGTGAGTTAATTTTCTATAATCTTAGTCACCTCTTTACTACAATAGGTCTTTGAAACCAGCTATTGGCCCAGCGGTTAGAGTGTTCGCCAATGGCCCGGGAGACCTGGGTTCAATCCCAGGTCGAGTCATACCAAAGACTTTAAAAATGGAACTTGATACCACCTTGCTTAACACTCAGCATTATAAGGTACGGTTCAAGGGTAAAGTGGAGCAATCCTGGGAATGGAGTAGCGCCCTCCCCTACACCTTGGTGTAGTAGCTATCGAAAAGGGAGCCTTCGGGTCACCCTCGACTATGGTCGCTAACTTTACTTACTTACTTAAATGTATTTGAAATTGGATCATTTCTACTTTTCAGCTTTTGATGAAAGTGACTAAAACATTAAAGTATCTTTTCCCTTTCTTTTCGGAGAAATATATGATCAGAGACAAGGGACAAATTACCAAGTTGTTCAGCCACATGCCATATCTTAAAACTGTGATCCTCAGGCAGTGTATTTGAGACGCCTGGTTTATTTTGCAATTCTAATATTTTTTACTTCAAGACTTAAAAGGAATAATTTACTCAATATTTCTGTTTTATTTCAAAACAATTTGAAATCAATTTTCTATCTAATTTTGAATTTCTGAATTTATTTTCTTGATTATTTAATGAAATTAAATTTTGAAATCATGGAGGGAGTACCCAAGGCAGAGTGGCTAACTTATTTGCTGTTGTAGTAAGTGAGTTTAAACTCCAATCACATTATTGCATTAACTTTTGGACTAATACCCTTAGGAAAAGTATAAACTCCCTTATCCTCACTGCTATGGGCTAAAGAGACCCTCTACTGTTCTTCCACAAGGATGGCATTGGCATTAGATAAACCACAAAGGTTGATATACCATTAAACAAAGAAACCAAACCAATTTTAAAATAAGTGTTAAAAGAAATGAGATGTTTTTCTTTTTTCCATCATAATACATAGAGATATCAATAAGTCCATAGCTTAATGATGAAAAAGTATTTATTTATACCATAAATTCATTTTCAACCATTATCTTTTTCTTTGTCAATGCTCTTAATTCAGTGGCAAATCAGATTAAACATTAAAAAATTTCAGATATAAATTCAGTTAATAAGCATCTGCCAGATTACAGACTTATTAATTCAGACTTATCATATATACACACACACACACACACACACACACACACACACACACACACACACACACACACACACACACACATATATATATATATATATATATATATATATATATATATATATATATATATGCATTCAATAAGTTTCCAGATTTTTTTGTACAGGCATTTAAAATTTTCGTAGACTCTTAAAAATTCAGTATGTTATTGCTATACATCTTATGAGATGACTGACCAATTTTTATGATTTCACGTTCAAGTGAACAGTTACACCAGGAATTGGAATACGCTCTACTAAAGCCTGATTGTCACAGCTGGTGAATTTCAAAAATGCAATCTGGACATGAGAACACTTTAGAAGAATGATATGCAATAAAAATTCTGTTTTAAACTTAGAAAAAATGCCACAGAAACGTATGGAATGCTTCAGACTGCTTTTGGAGCATCTTGCATGAATCAAGCATCAGTTTTTGAGTAGCATAAGAGATTCAAGGAAGACAGGGAGTCTGTGAGGGATAATGAGAGGTGTGGGAGAAGTAAGGAAGTCAATAGACCAGAGTTGATTTGCCAAAGGGTTAGGGTTACTATGTTGGGATTTTAAGGGACAATGCACCAGTCCACAACTCCATCCTTGTCACAGACTATTTGACCAAGATGGCCATCAAGACAGTTCCTCACCCTCCCTATAACCCAGACCTTGCTCCCTGTGACTTTGGTTATTCCCTAAGCTCAGAGGCTGCCGTTATGAGACAATTGAGGAGATGAAAGAGGCTGTGACAAAGGTCATTAACACACTTACACACGATGACTTCCATGGGGCCTTCTAGAAGTTGTTGGTACGGTAAAACAAGTGCATTGCAGCCGGAGAAGATTACTTTGAAGAGGACTAGAGTTTCATGTGTGTACTATCAATAAAAGTGCCCATACAAAAAAAAGTTTGGAAACTTATTTAATGATCCTCGTATATATATAAAACAGATTCATTTTGAAGGAATAATAAACAAAACAAATCATAGCTTATTTTTCATTTCACATTAGTTTTGAATTAGAAATAAATACAATACCATTTATTGTATTGAAATAACATAAAGTTATATATATATATATGTGTGTGTGTGTGTGTGTGTGTGTGTGTGTGTTATCAGATGCCTTTTTATGTCATAGTATTATATAATCAAAGCAATTACTTTTTTGTATTACCTATCCAGAATTTTCTTATAATCTTTTTATTTGAGTAGAAATATTTATAGTATGATGAGTTTCTCAAGTTTAGAAATTAACTAATGACAAAAAGTCAGAAAAAAAATTATCTACAACATTCAACATAAAAAAAGGTATAATATACTATGTTCTAAAATGTTTTGATAATATCCTCCATTGATTCTAGGTTTGACTCAATTTTAAATCCTTTATAAATTGGAAATCATAACAACAAATTTCCAGTAATTTTTAAATTTAGCCCTTTTAAACTATTAAAATTAAACTATATGATAAATCTAGTAATTTGGTAAAGTGATTAATTTTTTCTATAAAGGATATTATGCATTTCTTTTAGTTCATCCCATGACTTTATATGATTTTCAGTTTATAATCACATTTTCACCTGAATTGAACTATTAGTTGGTCAAATACAGTGTAAGGATATAATTAATAATTGGCATGTCTATTAAGGGCCTTATAATGAGTCATATGACAGTCCAAAAACCCATTCTCAACATTTTTAACCCCTGATTTTGAACCAATGGAGATCTTGTCTCTGACCCTACCAGGGTAAAGTCACAGGGATATATTATCAACATAAGGTATAACTTTTTCCATTTTATATCCCTTTGATATACTGCTTGTTCATGGAACAACATGGGTAAGTTTTAACTGTTGGGACCTATTTGTATATTTTTTCTTTTAATAAAACTGGTGTACATATATCATATATTAAATGCTCTTGTATGTATGTATAAATGAGATTATTTCATCTTTTCTTCAATTGTGTTCAGTGTTGAATGTATCACAGATATACTAATACTAATATTAGTGCTTGGTAAGTGGGAACATGACCAAATTTCTTCTCTACCAACAACCATTTCAATAGCAGGAAGAAATATACAATGATAAACAAGTTTTTTTTTAATCATGGAAAATTCTAAGATAATTTAATGAGCCCAATCTATTAATAATTAGAAGATTGAAAAGTGTATTCTATTAAACTGATTTGAAACTATATCAAATTATAATGTTCCAAGCTAAATTAAGTCTCTTGTGTACACAAAATTTTCTTTTCTTTAATTGAAAAGGTAAAACAATAAACAAGATTGCTACTGAATGTAAAGATCATAAAGAAGGTAGTATTTTTTTTATAATTTGTCACAGATTAAGTTGAATAGAGAAAAATTACTCACTGAAATTTAATTGGAAGTTTCAACTTTGTGATGGCCTCATCAATTATTTTGGTAACTTCTGGCGTAATTTCCTTTGTCACCATTCTCAATAATGGATTCGGTACATTGATTTTGGTTTGTAATGGTCCAATAGAAACATTTACAAACTGAAAAATAAGAAAAAAATTAAGCTGTCATCCTATGAACTGAAAAAAGAAAAAGAAAAATTGTTCCATTTTTATTCTACTGATTATTTTCATTTTGTTAACTGTATATATGATATATGAGGCTATTTCAAAAAGTTCTAAGCCTCAACTTGAAAGAAGAGTCATAGCTGAAAATTTTTATTGTAGCAACATACTATCACTTCTTATAAAAAAAGAAAATCTGATTTAGATTATTATCTTAATATCTGTGCAGGTGAGGCACCTGTGAGAGAGGCAAATGTGAGAGATGTGTGACAAATCTAAAAATGGACAAGCAGAGGCTCGAGCAGTCATAAAGTATCTGTAAAAGGAAAGTATAATACCCAAGGAAATCCATGAGGACATGGTACAGATAGTCGCAAAGGACTCCACTTCCTATACAACTGTAAAGAAGTGGGCTGTGAAATTCAAGTGGGGCAGATACAGAACAATCAGGTCATCTAAAAATCTCAACCACTGATGAACAAGTTGATGCCCTTCACCATATTGCTTTGGATGACAGATACCTTACTGTTCAGGAGATATAGCTAAGTCCATAAGCATTAGTTCTAGTTCAATCCGCACTGTTTTAATTGAGATCTTGGGGATAAGCAAACTGTCTGCTTGATGAGTCCAAAAAATGCTGACATCAGAGTACAAGTTGAAAAGGGTTGACATTACCAGGAAACTTCTGACTTGCTTCTTGGATAATCTTAAGAATTTTTGCAACAGATTAATCACTCGAGATGAATTCTAGGTTCATCACTTTGAACTTGAATCAAAGATCCAAAGCAAACAGTGGAAAGAATGGTTCTCTACCGTCAAAGAAGTTCAAGCAGGCAATGCCTGTTAATGAAGTAATGGCTTCTTTTTTTTTGGCTTCTGAAGGCATAATCATGATAGATTACCTGGAAAAGAGAAAAACTATGTACTATGCATCATAATTAAAGCAACTGAAGACACCAATCAAGTCAAAATGCAGAAGAGCAAATGTGCTCTTGACCTAGGATAATGCACCCATTCATACAGTTTAGATTGCAGAAGCTAAAGTAGCCAACTGTGGTTTTGAATTGCTATTTAATCTTCCCTACTTATCAAATTTAGCTCCATCTGACTTCTTCCTGTTTCCTAAAATCAAATCCCACGTGAATGGTCACCATTTTAGAAACAATGATGAGACCATATATGCTATGGAGGAGTTTTTTGGAAGACCAGGATACCATTCTCTTCCACAATCCTTAAACATTATTTGACCAAATGTATTAATACCAAGGGGGATTATATTGAAAAATTGTGAAAAACATCTTGTTTCTTCAACTTCCTCTGGATGAAACTTTTTGAATGATTCTCATAACTACAACTTCTTTTCAGATACTCTTATATCTTAGAGACAATAGTTATCATGGAATCCATACTATTCATTCACTTAGCTCACCATATGATATATATCAGATATGAAAAATAAAATGATTTCTATTGTCCCTTGCTTTTGTCCAGCTCAATGAAAAATATTTTTGGGTAAGTCCCTGTGATATAGTATCTAATATGCTAGTCTGTAATATTGTAGTAAGCAAGTTTGATTGCCAGTCACATTATTGACTTTACTCTCAGATTAATACTCTTAGGAATGGTGTGCACCTCCTTTTCCTCCCAGCTTTGGGTTAAATGATGCCACTACTGTTCTTCTATGAGAATGGTTTTGGCATTTAATAACCCACAAATATTGAAATGCTATTAAAACAAATAAAAGAAAACAATAATTTGAGCTGGTATCAAAAATATGTCTACCAATTTAATTGTTTCAATAAAAATTAATGAAGAATTCAATTAAATCTGTGCAACAAACAACCTTTTCAGTTCAATGAATTAAAAATCTAATAAACATTGAACAAATTCTAACTTTTAATTATCATTAATATAGAAAATGAAGAAAGAGCATGGATCAAAAAACAAATGACAACTAATATCTCAAGTTATTTTTAATGGATGTTCAAGAAAAGTAAATTTCTACTACTAAAGTGAGTGGCCTTGTCCAACATATATCTATGGACTGAATAAAAATCAGTATTAGGTATATGATCATGCCATCATCAGTATTAGGTATATGATCATGACATGAAAATCAATCAATCAAAAGATTGATTGATTGATTTTAATGGAATGTCAATCCATCTAGGGTTATTTCCTGCCTAGAGGTTAGGAAATTATGTTCATTATATGTTCATATTGACATTTTTTGCAGTTTTTTCATAAGAGTTTTTTTACACATGGTTACATGATATCAAGTAATCCTATTTTAAACACTGTCTGTTAGGGTGCCATCTATGGGTTGAATAGATATTTGACCCATAGATGGTACTCTAACAGGTACTACCATTCTGGGTCAGAGTGAACAGGATAATAATGGCAATGAAGTACTCCAGACTCTCCAGATCTCCAGAACTGAAACCTCACTATCAGATGCATCTTAGATTTGGTTTGGTTTGGTTTTATGGCACATCAACCCTTGTAGGGCATTAATGCTAAATCCATTTTTATACATATAAACAGTTCTATTTCAAACAATTCAGTTTAGCATAAGTATAGTTTTTTACTTACATACAGTTAAATGTCAAAACAGTTCTATTTCAAACAGTTCAGTTTAGCACACAAAAACAGTTCAATTTCAAACAATTCAGTTTAGCATAAGTACAGTTTGGTTCTATTTGACCCATAGATGGGACCTCATCAGGTGCTACCTCTTCAGGCCAAAGTGGAACTGGGAGCAATGTCAATGAAGGGGTACACCACATTTCCCAAAACTCCACCATTACTGGAACCTCATCGTCAGATTGTTGAGTGTCATTTCCAGAACACTCATTATGGGGGTCTTACCCCTCTGCAGAGAAGCAGTCAGTGTATTCTAAGCCTCAGTTGACTAGGCAACAGATGCATATCCAGGACTAGGCAACAGATGTCATATCCAGGACACCCCTTTTGGGAAGGATCTTACCCTTCTGCAGGGGATACAGTCAGAATATTATAAGCCCCACCAACAGAGTGTTTAGATTTTGAAATGTGAAGATTCAAACAATGATTGTTGACAGCATAAATACAAAAATATCATATATATATTCTTTAGCTATGATGAAATAATTCAGTAAAAGTGTAAATTCCAACATTTTTAAACTTTGAGAGAAATCATATATATTGGCTATTTTCATCTTATGATACAAAATATTTCATATTTTTTTAAAGAAACTTCATGGGAACTAAATGATCTGGATTAAATGGCTGTTCATGCATTATATAAAGTAAATCAAAATCTAAAGTAAAATTATGCATCATCAGATATTGTAGTAAATACTTGTGGTAATGTCATGTTATTTCAAAATAGGGCTTGTCTATATATTTAACACTGGTTACACAAATAGTCTCTTGATAATTTATAATATAGATACTTAGGAAGACATATAGATGTATAGTGTTAGAATACAACTGAAACTGAATTCAGTCCTCACTAATCATTTCAGAAATTTAATCTCAATAGTTCAATAAATATATGATATAAATTTCCATGAGACAATGTTTTCATATCTTTAATTACTTTGGATTTTAGTATCTGGCTTAATGCAAATTTTAAAACATACTATTTATGAATGAAATTATAGTAAAAAATTTCAAAAGCATTAATAATGTTTCTTGATTTTAATCATGATTCAACATTTTATCTTTATATTATACTAAGAATAAAACTAATTAATTTATTACATTTAGATAATAAATGTATTATAAAAAATAATTCACTAACAAAAATGTAGCAATTAGATTATGATATACTGGAAGAATTACATAGAATTATAATCCTATTATATTAATCTTTTATTCTTGTAGTCTTAGTAGAAACAAACCAAAACTGAATCTGGTTAGCAAAATAAGGGAATACTCAAATTCTTTAAATGTCTAAAGGCCTTTATCATTATCTAGGCACCCTTTTATTTTGTGGTGAGTTTATCTTAATAATCAAATAGCATTTGTATTCAACTCAAATCAAATAAAATATCTAAAACAATACCCATGTCGAAATGAGAAGATTAAAGTGACTTATCCCATCCTTGTTGCCAAGATAATACAGTTACAATTGATTTTTGTATATCTTAATTACTGCCAACTAAGCATGAATTACAAATGAAAGAATCACCTCCAGATTTTTAGTCCCAATAATATTATGATATATTATCAATAAAGAAAATTATTATTAAAATACTAAAATTATTCTTAGAAGAAAGATAGAAAAATAACTGCAAAAAACTAAAAAATTTAAGAAACTTACTTTTAGTTGTATCCACTCATCTTTCATTTTAGATAAATGAACAATGGATTCCACATCAAGAATTGCAAATATTTTTGAGTGTCTTGGATCAGTGAAAACATGCTGGAAGTTATATTTGTACTCTAGAGTCTTTTCTTCAGAACTTATCATTCTGTGACCCGCAGGAACTGAAATTTTAAAAAAAGAATTGAGATCACAGAAACGTCAATTGAATTATATAATTAGAAAATATGTTATGAAAAAACAGGTATCAAATGCATATGACAAATTTCAAACCAAAATATTGTACTTCTTATTGTTGTATACCATGATGATCTCAATAACAACCATATACAGATACAGGCGGACTCTGTTGTTTCAGATACAAATGGGTTTATTAACTTCTGGCTTCCATCTATGGTGACACAAGGAGAGAGACACAATTCTTAAAAGTCTATGCTAACCATACAATGCTGACCCCCTCCCCCAATGCACAGCACATCTTGTGATGTTTAAGATCTCTGTTGGTAGAGATCCGAAAAACCCAAGTACATCTTTCAACAGTCAAAATCCAACTCTATGTCTGAATGGTCCAATCTCAACTCTCGCCTCAGTGGTCCAATCTCAACTGACTTTGCAAAATCCTCAAATTCTCCAGACAATCTCGTCAGGGCATGACATCATCTACACTACAGCACCATTTCCAGTTTGGAGGTTTTTTATGACAATGGTGATAATATTCTGATCTCATCAGCCATTTTTAAGGCATATTTTCCTATGCTTGATTTGTCTTCCTTTATAGTTATTAAAAACAATTGTTCAACACTTAACAAGACTAGATTCTTGATATTATAAAAGAGTTTCCTGAAAAGTTATGTTGATAAATATGGTTACTTCAAGTTCTTCTTCACACCTTGCACGAGGTTTTCTTTTGAAAGAAATTTGTTATGGTTTCAATTTTTACTCATGTTCCAAAAATCTCAAGCTGAATCTAATAAATAAAACATTACACGATAATATGGTTTCAGTTTTTTGTTTAATTGCATATCCTCCTTTGTGAAAATGATATGAAAATTCTCATTAAGTACCATTACATGTGTGTGTGTGTGTGTGTGTGTGTGTGTGTGTGTGTGTGTGTGTGTGTGTGTGTGATTCATTTTCATATCATTCATTTATAATAAGTAGAACATTCTTTTGAGACCGAAACCATCATCACTAAAACTACCATCATCATAGAGAAAGATGATACAAGATAGATAACTCTCATAATTTAAGTTCATTGCAATTGGGAATGATCATTAGATAATCATGAACAGCTAAAAATCTCCATAATTGATGTGAATTTGTGATGGTTATCATCTTGAATCAAGTGCAAGAATATTTTGAGTAAAAACTTTTTTAATAACTGACCATCTTTTACTTAGATAAAATTGTTTTCTCTCTATTAATACATTTTCTTTAATAAATATCTATTTACCCTAAATTCCCTGTCTATTCTCCCAATAATTTTCAAGATTATGATTAATTATTTTCACAAAATTCTATTTCATTGATACAAATTTAATGCAGCAATAAAATTAAACATGATATATAAAAAAAGAATCAAAATAAATTCTGAAAATGAGTGATAGAGCACTTGTATAAAAGATTTTTCTATAACCATTTTACTTACCTAGGCATTATCAGTAAAAAGTTCATAGTTAACCTGAACAGAGGTTTAATCAATCAATCAAACAATGTAGGATGTATTTTTTCAAATATTTGCAGTCATTGATTAGGCATTTTTTATCAGAAAAGAGGAAAAAAAACTTTTTTAAAAATAAACAAGCAATTTGGCTCCTATTGTAAAACCTTCATCAGATGGTTAAATTTTAACTATCATTGTTAAGATCTAACATTTAGGACATGTTGGCAGTTAATTTCTATATGAAACAATTTTATCAATTAAAA